>JAAAKM020006971.1:124687599-124712271 GCA_010016025.2 Alatinidae sp. Z8VKAUB7J3 | reverse complement strand
TTTCTAACGTTCCATCATAAGCAAAAGTTGAACGACATACCAAGATAGTGGGTTATAGATTGTGTTGAGATAAAATAGATATTGGTTTAAAAATCTAAATACTTTTATTCTCAAATCCTAATGAGGCACAAGATCCGAATACGTTTACGAAGATGGATGGTTTATGAGCGCCTTTAGAGTTCTGCAGGTAAGCTTAGAAGTGGTAGGAAAGGGTTTTTCTAACGTTCCATCATAAGCAAAAGTTGAACGACATACCAAGATAGTGGGTTATAGATTGTGTTGAGATAAAATAAATATTGGTTTAAAAATCTAAATACTTTTATTTTCAAATCCTAGTGAGGCACAAGAACGATTGCTTTCAGAGAAACGGTTAATCTATGAGCGCACCTAGAGTTCTCTAATTAAACTTAGCTTCAACTTCCTGCTTGACATTTTCCTCGTCTATATGTTTTTGCAGTACTGTACTGCCAACGTTTATTTGATTAGTATCTTTCAGAGGTCTTTCTCGTCACGATGACGTCATTATTCTATTTGTACCATAAGCGTCCTTACAAGGGGGGAGGGTACGCCATTTAAACGGTAGAGGAAGAGGGGCAGAAACCGGACTTGGTTCCTCCTGATGATGTTCTAACTTGTTGAAAATGCATCTCGAAGTTTCATGCAAAAATGAAGCGAGTGGTCTTGCAAGGCAGAAACGCCGGATTTACATCAATCTCTTCAACGTCAATCGGGTATAAAGTGAACACAAACCTGAATTTGAGTCGCAAAGCAATCATGCAGAGCAATCAAGTAGGTATAATATGTACCATGAAATGTAATACGGAAATAGAAACCGCATATCACAGGTTCGCTACATTAGTATAAATGCTTTATTAAGCATGGGGAACATATCACAAAGAGTAGAAAGTGTTCAAAAGGGTCATTGTTCTTACCTTCTCCCCTGATGACTTTCGAAAGATGCACCCTCGTATATTTAAATGTTTTAGCTGTGTGCCTTATCTCCTTTAGACTTTAATTAAAGACTAATGCATGACACTACGGTGAGGAATTTCGTGTACAAAATATGGCGAAATCAAGCCTACTAATCCAGTTGTAGCGTTGAAGTTTTGGTAGCAGCATCTATCTATCAAGCACCAGTTCTTGAAAAAGCACTTCTTTAGCTTCTAAAACAGTTTGAGTATAAAAGAACCCTTCCCTGCACTTTATTTCTTTCGCACAAAAGTTTACTTTCCCTTTTGTCCGTTATCTTCTCTGTTTGAATCCATCAATCCTTAAACAGCCAAGTGACATTGGAATGTGACCTTGTTTGATCTTTTCTGTGTCTTGTTCCGTAATTCCAATGAATTTTATTGCCCCGTATTCTCAATTCATAGATAGAATTGATAGAGAAACCAAAGGAAGAGGAAGTGTCTGGAGTAATTACCTTCCCATTATTTCATAAAGCTAAAGAGTTGTTTAAAATTCCTTCAAACGGTGTCAAACAGACGAAAGAGACAGTTTAGTCTTCATGACCACCACCCTTGATAACAATTGGTATGTTAGAAACAGTTTCGGTTTAACTTTGCACAAAACCCACGTTGTCAAGAGTCATGAAGTCTCTTCTCGTATTCGTCTTTTATGGTAGCACGCAAGCTTAAATCCCTAGTATAGGCGCAAGGGGCCAGTTTTTCCCGACTGCAGAAGAATCACTGGGGAAACATGTTTCTGCCGAGAAATGAAGCTTAGAATGGGTTGTAAAATTTCGAGAATATAAATTTGACTCTCTAGTGCTGCAGAATAGCGTTCGGAAATCAAAGCCTCTCACGTTCCATGTCGTACTAAGTGGATTTAGATTTTCCTTTCAATCACATCCGAGCAAGAACATGGTCTCACAACTTCGATATGGACGCCCATGTGGTAGTTTCTTTATTTCAAGCACATAGCTCAAGTAACCTGAGATTTGCTCTCAGGTTGCAGCTCCAAGAAATATTAACCAAAGACAAGTTTGCCGTGTGATTGATGTAACCGCCGTTGCAAAAACTATTTGAGCAGAGGTCAATTTCTGTTAAAGTTCTGTTTTGCTTCACAAATGCAAGATTAGGGTGAAATCAATAGGTTGACAAGTATCATTGTCTCACCTTAGTGAACAGAGAACGTGCCCTGGTTTGAAGAAGCAATGCTATGTCTACTCAACCACTGGATTTAAAGGCACTAATTGGAAGACGAAGAAAGGAAACACCGGTAGACAACGTGACGAAATTAACGACCCGCTTCATCAATTTTACGTCCGTATTGTTTCAAGAATTTATACCGAAATGTACCATAATAATATCAACATTAAGTTACGAATTTTAAGATTATGAGAAATTATCATGAAAACATAAAAAAATGAATCTACGACAGCATCTACGAAAGAAAGGTACCCCTTGAGACCTTCGGAATAAGTCAAAAGCACCACAGCTTGTCTTTCTAACTAAAGATTTAAAATTTCTCAAAAGTTGCCTAATTTTATTGTAAATACACACGTAATATATTTGATATCAACAGTTTCGTATTACTAACAACGTTCCTAGTGCGTAGTCGGGCTATTCATACGCCAGATGAACTACCGCCTCCATACTTTCCACATTTGACCTTTTAATTCGCAACAACGAGAAACTGACAATCGAACTTGACGTTAAGTCCAATTTGCTTCTCACGAAGGTGAGCCAAACAAAAATACCCAACCCAAAGCTACCCCAAACCCTAAGAACAATCTCCCAAATTTGAATGCTGTGTGACGACGAGAGCCTGCGCGAATGATGCGGGAGTGGAACGGTCTTGTCCGCGTGTTTACTCTTACAATCTTATAACCCTTAAGCTGCCTAGTGCGTGGACACGGCGGCGATGGTGGCGCTTATGTTATACCGTGCTAGATACTTGTAAACGAAACTTTAAAATATCATCCCAACGGCAATCTCAATTATTATGCTCACCGTAGGAAAACCTCTGTCCCTATTGGAAAGAACGGAAATGTAAAATCACTTTTGTAAACATGCGGTTCAAATTTTCGTGCTGCAGCATTTGGTACTGTGACCTCAGCCTGCATGAAATATTTAATAGGGTTAATTATATATTTTACACCATTATCTTTCATATCATATCATTTTCACCATTATATTCATTTGAGTCTATTTTTTTTCTTTTGTTTTTATTAACTAACCAACTTTTCAGTGCAAATTTAAAAGAGATCAAAATTGGGTCGTTTAATTCTTAGATCCCTTTAAAATCTAAAACCAGCTTTTGCTATGAGACTTCACTCTGTTGCCCTGCGCAGCAACGACAATTATTTGTCAACGAAACACAAAATTGATCTTGTATTCGCTATTGGTTTGGCGACTTATTAGTAAGGCGTTTGATAGAGAGGAGATTACGATGTCAGTGTTGTTGTGAAGTGTAAAGAAAAATAGGGATTGGTTTTTGTGGACGTAAAAATGTGAGTGTTCGTGAGATTGCTATAGTAATCGTGTAGTCCAATCTGTTGTAAAAAGCATGTCAAGTGACACTTTTACTTCCCAATGACTTGCACGCAAATTTTCAAGAAGAGTTGTGTAAATACCCTCTCGTGGCGAACTGAAGGGCCTATAGGTACGCCTCCGGAGTTTTTTTAAGAATCCTTTTAGACTTCAGCTAATTGCTACCTCCCAAACGAAGATGTTTTGAACCATTGACACATTCTTTAAAATATAAATATAGTAATAATTTTTTTAATTTCGATGATATGTATTTTTGCTTTATACAAACTTTACAACGCAATAGCTGTTACAATTCAACGTACTTATATTCTCATCGCTTACGCCCGGCAAATTATGGGGACAATTAGATTATATGTGCATACTAACATGTTATTGTTTCATGGATTTTTGTGTGTTTTTTTGACTATTACGAAACACAACCCCATCCTGTAAAATCCTGTAGAAAAACACCTCAACACATAGGTAATAAAAGCCCGAAAGCCAACCAAAAACTAAAATACAAAAATACCGGCAATAGTGAAAGAAAATTGGAGAATGTGGTATATAGGGGCTTATTAAAAACGATGAATGAAATTTCAAATACACGGGATTGTTCTATACTCCATTTCTCTTGAAGAAAAGATAATAAGAGGATCATAAAAGCTATTTCTCTCATTTGCCTTAAAAGCCTGTTCACGTTAAAAGATAAATTCTCAAGTGTAGTAGTAAACTTATAATGGCAACAATAATAATAATTTTTTGAACTCAATGCCTTTATTGGTAATCTTCATGATACAATAACATTTCCTGCTGTTTTCTCCTGGCATGGTGCATGGGACAGCAGGATATGATATACAGGAGTGTTTAATTAGTATATTTACGAATACAATAGCAACAATAAAAACCAAAGGAAAAAGGGAAAGAGAGAAAAAAGTTAATTACATGAAAAGTAATAGTTCCGGGGAAGTCCAGTCTTTGTTGCGCCTATTAAAGATATAGTAAGATGTTCTGATGGCTACTTAAGAACACTTCAACATAAGCCTATTTGCATCGACCTCCATATAATAATAATAATAATAATAATAATAATAATAATAATAATAATAATAATAATAATAGTAATAGAAGTAAAAACAACGATGTACTGGAGCATTTAGGTTACATTGGCTCTTCATCTACTTTAATGAATATAAGCAAATATATAAACATACATATATGGCTGAGGGAGAAAAAATCAAAGTATGATGTATATATGTACATATGAGGAAAACTGATCATTTTAACAGAAGAAATTTAAGCGACTCTGTTCCAACAATACAGTGTTCTTAAAATGTAAATATTGTTTAATTAAGTTGTTTAAAGCTGTCTCGATCGTCATCATTTTCCTCCTGCTGTACGTCTGCCCTAACACAGACTTCTATCTTTGCTCGATCTATAGTAATTTAGAAATATCTCAACTCCTGAAAACTATTGCGCCCTCAAGCTATTGTATCTCACCGCTACATCTACCCCCTAAAAAATCGCTCCCCTCTTACAATTCGTTTGCGATTACTAGGTATGAATTAGCGTTGTGTAAGATAACAATGGAGAGAGAGCAATACCGAACTGATGAATAATAGTGGCGAGAAAGAGATAAAGCGGTATCACTTTTCGAGAAATGCCACCATTTATTTCCCGGTCTGAGATCATGGCAATACTGCAACATGCGCAATACGAAGAGGACTTTCTAGCGTAAAAGAGTTCAGAAAAAACGCGAGATTAGCATTATGTTTCAGCAGATGTAACTGACAGAATTTTATCATTGATAGTTCAAATAACTACCCGTTAGTCGGATTTCTTTAAAAGATTTTTATCCACGCCATGCATCTCCGACGTCTCAGCTGCGATAAGGTGCCCGCAAGGGTCGGCGCCGTCGGTACAAAGAGGTGACTTTGTAATACCTAATGCAATATACAGAGTGTTCATTACTTAATACCAAATATATTCGTGAACATTATGGGTGCTTGTATACCTTACAAAGCTGTACGACGGACAGAAATCTTACAGAAGAGATCTGCAGATAAAATGAGTCTGTTTATATAGCATCTTGATATGAGGGAGTTGTGAAGAGTTTCGTGACTTAAGGAAAATGTATTTGGATTTAATATCTAATTGAAAGTCACAGTTGCTAAGGTCGACTTCGATATGAAATGCTCGACGGTCTCATATCTTTGGATAATATTTTTGTTATTATTAGGGTTAGACTTGCTTATATTGTTGTGATTGGACTTAGGGCGGTATTTGCCAAGAAATGGCATAGAGAATACCGATATCTGCAGGTATTGTTAATTAAGTGTTTGTGAGAGTCATTGCCTTATGCTGCATTAAGTTGAAGCAAGCGAAAGTTGCAAGGTCTAAAGATCGTAAAGTTAAAATTGTGTTTTATAAATTAAGTGAAACCAGAGTTACTCTAACGAAAGGAGACAGGCATACGGGTGGTACGGATAGGGGAGCAAAAATAGGGGTTACAATGGAAGGGAGCTGAAGACAGACAGATGTGTGGGTGATCTAAAGAACAGGAGAATAGAAGAGAAGGATATCCTGAAAATAAGATGAGGAATAATGTGGAGAATAACTTAGGGCGTAGGCTAACTGGCGTGCGTTGTCTTGTACTTTATATTATTACAGAGGAAAAGACTTGAAGAATGAAAGAAAATTGAGAAAAGAGTTGGAATTGGTTACGATAGGAGATAGTTAAAAGGACTTCCATATCTTGCAATTCTGCTCGCAAGGGTTAAGCCGTTTTTGAAAGGCATTATTATGGCCCTTGTTGGCTCCTTTTCTTTAATGGTATTCAAATACATTAAGTAACTGCGGATAGGCTGAGAGTTGCAGGCTGCAGAAGACAATGTTAAGTGGCGATACCACAGTTTAGTAGCATTGTGTGGTCCCTCTGGGCTACCAAATGTTATGAAAGACTGCGCTATTTAATGTCTTAATTTTGAAGATTATGAGAGTACTAGCTTTTAGCATACCTCTTTTGTGTTACAGGTTTCTATCTCCACGTTCAGGGTATGTTTGTAGTGAAGTGATGAGCGACATGACTGCAGCCGTACCTGTGACTCGAATTTTGTTAGAAGTGAGTTCGTGCTATAATTATATTCTTACAAAGGTTTTTTAACAGACAGCACTCTTTTCACTTGCTTCAGGAAATGAAACTGATGACGGTCCCTACTACACACAACTTGGAACTGCTCCATCTGTCCAGGATCTGCGATCATTGCTTGAAAAACGGTAAGATAAATTTGCCTGCCCTTTGGTAGAAAATCGATGTCTCTACTATATGCTCTTCGAAGCAGATACGATATTATCTTTGTTAGCGCAAGTGCTCGGTTTCAAATGGAATTGCGTTACTGGTAAAACGTTAAGCGACATCCAGTTCTACCTAAAGTATGTTCTAATTATAAGAATCTAATCTTTTCCTCTGAATTACGTCAATATATCTCAGCAGGTCCTGCAAGAGGCAGCTGTAATGAGCAGCTTGACATCAAAGATTCACATTTTAGGCTGATACTGATCAAAACACCTCTCTTTTTGTTTCCCATCTTCTCTAACTTTAACTCTCGTTATCACAGCTTGAATGTCCTTTGTAATCAGCGTCTAAGACGACCTTGATACCCATCAAAGAAATGAGAAAACTTATGAAATTAGGCAAGGAGGTATCATTCAATGTGACAGAAAATGTAAAGGCACGCCAAGCTAATGCGCTTCTGTTTTAATCGGCAATGTTTTGCTTTACGTCATTTTCAGCGTCTTGTTACTACATTTCTGTTTCCTGTTACGACATTTTCTGCTACCTGTTAGGACATTTCTTGCTCCTCGTGAAGATATTATCTACTCCTCTTTACGACATTTTCGGCTTCTCGTAACGACATTTTTTGCTAATCATTTCGGCATTTTCTGCTACCCGTAACGACATTTCCTTGTCTCCTCATTACGTCATTTCCTGCTCCTCATTTCTACATTTTCTGCTCCTAGGTATGACATTTTCTGCTCCCTGTTACGGCATTCTTGTCCCCCGTTACGACATATCTTCTCTCCGATACGACATACTCTAGCTCCTCGTTTTGATATTGTCTGCTCCTCGTTACGACATTTTCGGCCACTTGTTACTGCATTTTCTGCTTTTAGTATGCCACTTCCTTTGCATATTCAATTCGTCTATTGATCCACAACTCAGGTCGTTCAAGGTCAATGAAGTAAATTAAAATAGGGCTTTAAAATTCATTTTCAGGCGTCGTATGTCGTGTGTTGTACGCTGGGTAAATGAAAAGGCATATAGACCTAGCAGTTTTGGATATAAAAGATAGATTCTTTGCGTTGTTTCTGCAGCGAATGTGACGCAAAGAGTCCCGTGCAAGCATTAGGTCTTATTGTACGACCGTTTTTTCGTCTCTACGATCGTACGTCCATGCACCTATTTTTAAAGCCTCCCTGCATTAGAAAATTTATCAGTCAGGACTTTCACTCACAGGAGTGCCTCACAGGGATACCTCAGGCCTTCTACTCTCAGCGTGGGCGGCTCCTTCTCGCACTTCTTTGTGCACCAATTGTTTAGCAATCCTCTTTGCTAGATCGTTAGTGACGCTAGCTATCAACTTCGAGAAGGCATCACCCAAAATAACAAAAGCCACATCACAGGGCCTGTGGGATAAAGAAGTTTAGGAAATGCGTAGAGATGTTGTCGTACTTCTCAAATATTCCGCACAGGAGGTGTGGCAACGAGTATAGACACGACTGTTGTTTTCGTATACTATAAAGAATCAACCTCCTAAAGGCTTCTATAGGCTATGCAGTGTCCTTTAAATGTTGAACAATAGTATATCACTCCCTCCTGCTAATCCATTCACTAAAAACCATAAACATAACCCGTATGCTTCTGTAGATAGCTATTGGCCTTTCTGTTTAAAGATAAATATAGTTCCTTCACTTCCAAAACCGGTGGATGTATTAACTCAAATGCAACTATTAGGAATCCCGCACACTATACAAGGACAACGAAAGAACGTAAGTTTCAACACGTCAATACTACTGAGACTATCAACATAATTAACTTGGTGTTTTCAAGAACAGAAAACTTCTATGCCAGAACAAGGTGGTCTCATGTCTAGAAATTACTGTTGATGCCTACGAAAAAGCATACCGAAGACAGTTCCTGTTGTTTGGAATAAAAATGCAATTACAAGCAAGAATGGCACTGACGTAGAACTTAAAAGTTCTTTATCTGTGAAATGTTTGGTCTGTGTGAAGAGATTATAGAGTGTTCATTTGGACTTTCAAAGAGTCTGTCGGTTTTGTTGTTGAAACCGCTGCGTGAAGTGTCCAAGACAGGGAAAAGATCTCATAATGAACACATAAGAAATGATGGCAAAGGCGTAAGGGGACAAAGACTTTCCTTAGACGAAAAATGAATTCTTATCCTTTTGTCAAGATACACTTGTAATAGGAACCCTGTGATGCGCAGGCGCAGTCACTGCCTTTCCGAACAAAAGACTTTCGTTTCTAAATCAGACTTTTCCTGAACTGATTGATTATTTACAATACGTGACTAAACCAGAAACGCTCGTTATGACATAGCGATCTTGGTTACGTGGTGGCAACGCCATTCTTGAAATAGTGTTTTCTTAATGCCGTTGCCATAATGTCTACACTATAGGAAGTATCAGACAAGATATGTTGAAGTTTTCTGATAGATTATATTAACTTTCAAGAATAATTGGCAGAGAGAGTCCTTTCACCGATGGGAACTTCAAACCATTACAAAAATTATATGTATCTCGTAGCAAATACAGTGCTGAGCACGTTGTTGCCACCACGTAACCAATGCCATTTGAGCTTGTGGTTTAGAAGCGTATACATGCCGGGAGAAAACAGCGAGAAATGTTATTGTATAATGAAGATTAGCAATAAAGGCATGGAGTTATTCTCCAAACACTATAACTGTTTCCGTCACTGTTGCTGCTGCATTATTACATTTAGGTTACTGTTATTGTTATTACTATTAGTGTTACTTTTGATTTTACCACAGTCACCACTAAAACAACTTTTCTTCCTCCGAAATTTGTTTTCGGAGGTGAATTAACGTAGTTTCTTCGCATCATTATGATAATATTCTTTCTTTATTAATCATAACGCTCTAACAATAATCACAGTACTGAAAACAATGTAAATTAGATATCACAGCATCCATCTTTGCTGCTGTACTGATAACAAGGTATATGTATCAAACCAAAACTTTCGTATCCTTCATTTTATAATGCTAAATCTTTTCATTATTCGTCTCTTATTTAAATGGAGAAACCGTTTGCATTAAGCAACTCTTATTGAGTTATATGATTTTAACAATAAAATTTAAACATTCATCGTACTAGTACTTTTACTACTATTGGTATTCATGGTCGATAATATCTACGTAGTATTGCTCAATCCTTCTACAAGGAGCTGGACCTATTGTAGGAAAGTGGTACCATTGGGCTACAGGTGGTATAAATAGGAATAGCTTTATTGTCCCAAAACTGAAGTTATTTAAAAAATTTCCCAGATTAGACTGTATCAAAATTTTGTTTCTATACGTTTTATTTATAAACTTACTGTCCATGGTACTACTTAATCTCTTCATTAGGATATCATAGTTGGAGATGTTTGGCAACACCAATTCCAGCGATATTTTTTCCTTATATAAATGACCAAACTTGATTTGATGCTGTTACTCATCAGGTCTATGTCTGACGGATTATTTAAGCCAAGCAGAGTTTTTATCCTTCCTTATATTTTTGCAATTCCCTCTCGTCCCTTAAAGCTGTCTTATAACCTTTGGGTAGTCTCTTTGAAGCATCGACACGCCCTTAGTCATGGTCTGAGCCCTGAGTCAGATAATCAGGAATTGGTGTACAATGATAATTTCTCTTTTATGAAAAACTCTATTGCCAAGGCCAGCTTAAAATTAGGTAAAATGTACAACATCTCTCTTGAAACTGTGACAACATAGTTGAAAATAGATTCTCTAGATAGTAGTTAATTTCGTAGGCTGAAATACTATGATGAAGTGTTGCATCTCACCTCTGTCATAGAATGGAAGCTTGACAACGTCTGTCCTTTTGGAAATCACTTAGGTTCTTATTGTATTTTATAAATAAATGTCCGCCTTGAAATTACTTTTATTAACAAGTTCACAACCTTTATTATTATTGTCATTTTTTATTTTTATTATTTTTTTTGGGGGGGGAGGGGGGTATATATGAAGCTCAAATCGTATATTTAAAAGCAAAATGTTTACTGTCAGGAAAAAAATATTTGTCAATTAAATAGAAGGACATGACAACAGTCCAATGCAGGATCCCACTGTGGTAATATCATCGAGATCTTGACAACGACATTGAAGAACAAGCCCGACTGTCTTCCACTGATCTTTCTTATTGACAACAAGATTCAAGAGATTCGGTTCTGGTAAACCAATTTCGTCGATTATTACTGTTACTCCCACCGATTGAGACTGTGACATGTCCTATAACATGGTGGGATAATATCAATATGTGGATTATATCCCTGGTGTTTTTCGTAATCCATAATGTTCAGCACACTTCTTAATCTCAAGATTTTGTAGTTGGCTAAATGAAATTAATTATAATGCTGTAGCACACATGTTTCTTAACTAGGGCAGCTCGTGCAGTTACATGTTTGCATTCAATAGCAGATTTATCAACTGTTCCTACGGGATGAATCTCTGGCGTCATTTCATTTTATTAAACGTCTTTTACCACTTACAAAAGAGTGAAGAAAAGAGAAGACGTTTAACGTCCTGACAAACTTTATATTAGGGACTCATTCCCAATGTATCTGATACATTTCGCAAGCATATCAAGCGCCTTTAAACACCACAAGGTGAATTCATCGCTTTAGTAAGTCATGGTATTGTCATTCTTAAACTATGCTCGAGATCGCCGTTATGACAGAATCTAAACAAGCGAAAGAGTGTCATATAGCATTACTCGAGTACCGACAGAAGGGGAAATACAATTATATTCAAAGCGAAACTTATGCAATTGCAAAAATGCAGACTTTTAGTGCTCAAGTTGCACATACCAAAAGCACCTATTGTATTATTTTATGTTCTTTTGCCATGTACTTTTTTTTTACTCCGTTTTGTTTAATATGAGTATAAAAACTTTTTACTACTTAATTTCTGCTTTTTCTTGTAATTAAAACCAAGATTTAATATCATGTTTTTTTCTGTAAACACTGATACTTTATCATTTATTTATGTTTGAAAATAATTTGTTGTACCGACAATTAGACCTCGACAACATAAAGCAGAGGAACGTTGGCACAACAGTTTTTTAAAAAAGAAAAAATTGATTAATAGACCTAGGACTGTGATCCTTTGTTCAGCAAAGGTTGATATGACACTATAATGTAGGAAAGGTAGACTTAGAAGTGCTTGAAAATTTAGTATTAAAAGATGTGGTCACTGTTATGATCCAAGATGAGCATCATCTTATGGATACAATTAAAGAAGTGGCGACAGAGCACTTGGCTGAACCCACGAAACAATTTTGTTGAGACGTATTCTTGACAAAATAATTGTGCTTCAATTTATGTTGTTCAGAATATGCTAATAACATAAACAAAGTCATCGATGGGTTATGGAAAGAAAATGTTAGTCACAAGGAGGACCATAGCAAGAGCACCAGTTTTGATCCTTCTTTCGTGGATAAGACTGTCTTACACTTGGTTATGACCTTTGGCACTATGTCCGTCTTTGTTCTTGTCCAATGGCTTCTGCTTCACCGTTTCTACAGAGAATGCAATGATTGGCACTAACGAAGATGGCAAAAAGAATATCAATACGTTCTAACATGTATGGGGGTTCTTGTGGATGGGATTGATTCCTTGCATAGTAATAGAAAAAATGTCTTGTTGAAATTATCATCCTCCTGTAGCACACCAGTCTTTATTCTAAAAAGCGAATGCTTATATGATGCAAAAATAAGCTAGCTTTATTTGGCTTAAGATGCTTACGCTATTTTGATGAGTTGTAATTTTACAGCTGTAATTTCTATACGCAAAAAATATTTAACTCTTTATAAAAGATGCAATTAACTTTTGGAGCTTTTGAAAATGCCAGGTCGGTGGTACAACTATAAAATATAGGCTTACAATAGACATAGTGGAGGAGAAATAGTATTGATAAACTTATGAGGGATTCACTCAAAGCTGCCTTAACGTTTCAATAACTTTTATAAATAACATAGGTGATTCATTTTTATATATAGCCAAAATGAGAAAGAGAGGCATATAAAATTCAAAGTTATTAGATCCATGTCGTTTCAAACAAATGTAACTTTACAGAGTCGAGTTTCATTTGTTCTCCATAAAAATATTATTTTTCGATCTCAACAATGTAGCTTTGGACAGAAAGTACTTAACTTAACTCTAGACATTTGACAGTTCTAGGCAGTCAGAAGGAGCGGTCAGAGGAAGCGGCCAGAGGAAGCAGTCAGAGCAGAGCGGTCGGTAGAGGCGGTCCGAGGAAGGGGTAAGAAGAAAAAGTTAGAGTAAGAGTTAATGCGACCTGGCTTTAGCGTGAAGACTTCATTGATGTAATTTATGAGAGACGCACACTGAGGAAGCTAAAAATCAATATCTATTAAAAAGTAGCAGTCCCCGTATTGTTGTACAAAGGAGACCTATAAACGATAAGAAAAAAAATGAGGAAAAAATTATTACAACACCAAAGAATAATACGTTGCGTAGCATCTAAAGATAACACTGCTAGACAGATGAAGAAGTGAAGACATCCGAGCACTACTCATACTTAATTTTGAGTGTTGCAAAGATTACAGAAGTATTGACAACAAAAGATGGATCAGGAAGATTGAAGATTATTGTTAAGGGAAGACAACCAAGGGGAAAACCACGCAAACGTTAAGCAATTTGTTAAGAAATCTCCGACATGAAGTCACTACTGGAAAGAAGGAAGAAGAAGATGAAGTACAGAAAAATCAGAATTTAACAGGCTTCAGAAAGAGTAACGATTTCAGTTGCTAACAAACCTTTTATATACTATTTGAAACATAACTTAAGGAATAACTATCTGATAGTAGTTGTTATGATATCAAAAATAAAACTGCTGACTAGTGATAAGGAAAGAGCCATGGGTAGAGTGCTTTTGTCACATCTGCTCCGGTGCTCCCTCCTCCCATTGAAATATACTCGTCCAACTTAAAACTCGAATCATAAGCGTGATTGGCCCAATCTTTTTGGATCTATTTAAGCTCTTTTACACTGTCTGCATATATCATCACGCGCAATCTCTTAATCAAAGACCTCTGATGAGCAGTGGGCCCGACATTGAAACTACCCTAAATAAACAGAAAACCACCAAACAGGCTAAGTAATTTATAAAGGGCAGCTGAGGCGTTCAAGGGGAACGCCCCTCAATTTGTGCTACCGGGCAGAGAAGCAAGCAATGCAGCAGGCTCGACTGCCCAGTAGGACCACCTCTCGCGGATTATGGAAAGCATCAGATTCTGTCATCAATGAGAACAGATACTACATCCATTCCTTGCCAAAAGACCGAGAAGGGATCATCACTGGCCCTTTTCTACTACACTTTTAATGATCAATCAAAGCGGTAGGTTTCTTTTCTTCTAACTAAACTACCTGCCTCATCTATGCACCCCTTTCCATCAGCGTCCAGTGCTTCAGTGGCCATTAAGCCGTCTTAAGAATCTCGTTAAATAATAGAATGCTTCTTGTTTCCTCTAGAAATAGATGAAAATGATCGATCAAGTAATAAGCCAGGGAGCTTAGATAAATCGTAAGTGCCCAAAGTGTTTGATCAAATATGTACAGGGGATATTCGATCATCTGGCATCATTTGCTTGAAATAAGAGTAATTCATTGCAACGCCTTCAAAAATATCTTGTCGCTATTTAATTCATTCAGTTGGTCAAACCCAAGGTCTCATAAATGACTGCCCTTTCTTAGCTTAAGCACATGAATTTTGACACCAAAATCTTGCCAAACTGTGCACGTTTTTACAAATCTTTTACTTACAACCGTCGGGGGTGAAATCTGTGGTGTCTTGCTAGATCTTAAACATGAAATCTTTGATTGAGGGAACGGAAAAGTTTATTGTCACCAGCTGCCGCTAGTAAAAAAAGCACACGATGCTAATCAGAGCACACATTCAAATATTAAATATCTAAACCATATGTTTAGCGACTTAAGGAACAAACAAGTAGGCTCGATTTCCTCAAAAATTTGAATCGTAATCCCACGCGTTACTAGCAATTCTTCAAATGTTACTTGACCTACTTTACAAAGATTAAGATCGCAATGTTGCTAGGTTGATTTACAGCTATAGGGTTTACAGTATACAGAAAAGCAAAAGATTGAATAGAAAAAGCTTTGACATTTAAAAAGATATCATCCCAAGAGGCAACACTAACTATGCGCGGCCAGTTTCAGTTCTGTCTATCAATAGTTTATTCAAAACGAGTCTAGGAAACCTTTGAAAATTGTCAATTCCTCTGTCTTGCACAACTGATCAATAAACTGTTAACTTGACCTTCTTCATTAATTCAGAGATATTTCACCAATAGACCATCGCTTAAGTAAGGGCTCGTTTACTACACTTAAGGATTATATTAGATTGGGCAACAAGTTTAATACTAAAGAGAATTACAAGAAGTTTTGCAATCATTTTTATCTCAATATTAGGATTACTGTTCATGAGTTCACGTTGTTGCCAAATGTCATAAGAATAAAGGTAGCAATCAAGAAATAGGGATAAAAAGTATGACAAAAACGAAAAAAAGAATTGAGATAAGAAATAGTTCCGTTGAGAATCAGTTTGTTTGTGGTACAAAAGAGATATTGCACAAAATAGCGAAAATATTGTGTACTTCAAAGTATTACAAGAACAGAAAAAAAGAATTGAGATAAGAACCAGTTCCTTTGAGAATCAGTTTGTTTGTGGTACAAAACAAGATATTGCACGAAATAGCGAAAACATTCCGCACTTAAAAGTATTACAAGAACGAAAAAAGGAAAATTAAGATAGCGACTAGTTTTGTTGATAGTCAGTTTGTTTTTGGTACAAAACAAGAATATTGCGCGAAATCATGATGTACTTACAAGCTTTTTTCGTGTGGCACTCCTCAGAGTACAATCGTCAGAATAACCAAAATGAAATGTGTGAAAGAGTATACCAAACTGTATTTTTGAAAGAAAAATAACTAGTGCAAGTGCACGAATCGTTTTGATAATGGGTTACCCTTCGGTTTGCGTCGTCTGATACATGAGGGGGTGCACATCTAGAAATGCCTCGGAATGATAAGTATGCAACATAGAACTGAAACATTTCATTAACAAAACAGAAACTTTTTCTTGCCAAAACTGTAGCATTTGGGGGCAGTATTTATCCTTGAGACCTCTTTTACAAGGACCATGGTGGGTGGTACTCTCTCGAGCGCTCTTCGAAGCCCTGATCGGAAACATTCTCCACACTATTTCAAGGCAGTATACGTCTTCCCGAACCACTTTCTTAGCCTTCATCTTTTGGGTATAGCTTAATTTCCTGCAAATGCAATGATGGAGCCCATTACGGGGTCCGTTATCACCCACCTTCAGCGCCTTGTGGACGGGGTAATTACCCTTTCTAACCACCTCTCCTAAAGATATCATATACTACCTGAAGCACATGATTTCCCTTGATCCTTCCCTTGCGTCTTATTATCAGAGACGTGGAGAAGATTGCCGCGTGATATCTCTACATAAACATTTGTGATTATATCACAAACGTCTCCTAAATTGTGCCAAAAATTGCGTAGAAAGTTCCCTTTAAAATTCATACACGTCAACCTTGTAATGTAATGTCCGTATTTTCACTCTCCAAAATTACTAAGTAAAATTTGTTACGTTTTTAATGTAATCAAAACAGTCGTTCATACTGTATGTCCCGTTGTGTTTCTGCGTTGAAATCGGTTTGTTTGCCCTCCATCTGGAAAGCGGAAATGAAAATCAATTTCCAGAACGCTCAGACTGCAAACGACCTATAGGTTTTTTACGTATAAATTAACCAATAAAAGAGTATTCCACTGGAAAACTAATGATTTAGCTATAATATGTTGGCAAGCATTTTAATATAAGATAACTTAAGTACATTGCCCTACCACTCTCGCGTATATCGGTTAAAAATTGCTATAGCTACAGCCTTAAGCAAACTCTGCCATCTTAACCCACGTTTTTTGAGAAAAGGTACTCAAATACCAATGTTATATGATACCTAGATGCGAAAAGCCGACCAACCCCAGGAAATCTCTCACTTTTATTATAGAATACATGAAGGCGACGAACGACCACGGTTGGCATGATGCCAACCGTTCCCTTTTACGGCGACAGCATATCCATTCTGTTGAAGCAAAAACTGACGAATGATTACTGACTACGCCTGAAAATTACCGACGTAATAACGTGGACCGGAGAGGTCTGGAAGTAGCCCTTCTAAGATTGTTGTACTTAAAGAATCGAGTCGCAACTATAACTTTCAACTCAAATTAAATATTAAGGACATTTCCCACTAGCAAAAAGCTTGTGTCATCGATCAGAGTAAAGAGATTACATTAAACGGAATGAGACTTTGCTATAGATATTTAAATTAAATGTCATAGTTAACAAATTTGAGGTTTAGTCTGTAATTAAGAATAAAAAAAGTTCTGATAAACAAGAAAATGTTACGCGCTGGCTTTATGTATATATATATATATATATATATATATATATCTATCTATCTATCTATCTATATATATATATAATGTAAGCCTCCAGAAATACACATTATCTCATACATGCACTTTATAGATAGTGAAAATTTTTCAAAACATTACTTGCATCAATTCAGTCGCACGTCTTCTATGCCATACCCTTGTACCTAAACTCAGGTATTGTAATATTGGAGATGATGCTTATAAGAGATATGTTATAGACTATCGTAACGATGATGCAGTGCTTTGTAGGTAATAAAAAAATATAATTTTATCTCTAAACAAACTCACTAAGTGCCAAGTAATCCGTATCATCCAGGAGGGTTTCTTTTCTGATATGCCAACATTTCGTCCTTTTGTTAAGATCCTGTTCTTTTGTAGGTTATTAATATAACAGCAGCCAACCAAAGCATCATCCATCGCATGCCTTGGAGCCTATGTTCCTAATGTTTGTAAAGCCAACATCAGGTAACTATAAAACCAAGTGCTGAAGGAAGTAATACGAGTTGGCGTGGATAAACAAATGATGGTAAATTGATCTCAAACCTGGATTGTTATCATAATGACGAAGAGCATCGGGACCACAAAATGTTTATGAGTTTTGATTATCTGAGGAAAACCCTAAAATTTTTATCTATTCAAAATACTCCCGGGTGACTAATTCAAAGAATTTTTATACTTATAAGACATTTCATATTTGAATTATGTATAAGCATTAAGACTGAAGAACTGACGCTGTACTTGCCAAAACCGCTCGCGGAATAAAAGTCTATGTTGCATAAATCGACAAGTTGAAGTATTGCCGGTAGTAGCAAAAATCAGTTGTGTATTATCCTGCAGCGGTTAAAAGAAGAAGTGGAGAATTGTATTTTAAAAGAAACACGGCAAAACCAGCAAATTTAACTAATGTTTAAACAGGCATTCATTTCTAGAAACATCATAGATTCTTTACAGAAATAAAAATTATCCTAACTTCATCACCTCATCAGTTTCAAAATCCCTCCATCATGGACACACAATTCTCACTAGAAAATCGCTAAATCGTACGGGTTTCACTGTAACACTGAAATGTTTGCAAAATGTTGGACTAATTATCGAACATTTGAATTACTCGTCGTTACTTCGCGAGAACTTGAACTGCAAAGCTAAAAACGTCTACACAGTTATGGCGTCCGTCACAGCTGCATACTGAAATCCTTTCTATTAGTAGCAAGGTACAGAACGGAGAAGAAAACAATGACCCACAACTTAATGTGTCATTCCCTAAACTGACTTTTAATTAAATACTTTAATGCATATTTGTAGAAAGTAGCGATTCGCAAATGAAAATGAAAAATTTTATGATAAAAGTTCGAAAGATGAAAATCTCCCAGCGGGTCATGCTTTTTTGTTATTCAGTAAACGTGCTTTACTCATCCTTTTCTAGCGAGTTGTGTTGTGATGCTATTTGAAAGTGTTTTTTCCAGTAATCCTTTATGGATAATGGATATTACTCATGTTTTAAGCAATTTATGGTTATAAACGACGACGTCTCGTCATTACTTAAAGTACGTCCGATGTCTTGGGTGAAATACATTCTAAAACAATAAAAATCATTCTATGTTTTTACCGGTATCTCGTAATTATCCAGGTCTATGTACGTAAAAATGATAAATGACAAATGCTGGGATAAACAAGCCATTAACAATTATATTAACTTCTTTGAAGATGTGAAGGAGAACGCAGGATAAGAAATTGCACGAGGATAAGAAATAATTAATCAATACCTGCAATGCTTTTTAAGTAACAACAAAAAATTGCATGTTTCAGTTGGCACCCTAACTTTGAAAATAGTTGAAATGTTTGGATATTTTGGTACTCACTGGCAATGTAGAAGGAAGCATTCATCTAGAATTACTAAAGGCTGCATAGCCCCAGATATAGATACGGATAATTTGGGAAACACAGTGCTCATCTACACAGGTGGTTTATGTCAAATTGGGCGTTGTAATAGGAAGATTTTGGCATTCCTAGCTCATTCGAAACACATAGTTTTGACATCTGAAAAGAATAGAGGATGCCTTGTGTAAAGGCATAAATTGATGCCTAGTTTGACTGATCCGCCCTAAGCACCATGCTTGAGGCTACATCCTATTTCAGGGTTTTCAGAGATTCTTGAACACCGACGGTCTAACCTACATTTTTGGGGTGCTTATTAAAGCATTGAAAAAAACAGTGAACAACAGACGAAAACCTTGTGCTGCCTTGTTAATGTTAACGAATGAATGATCCATCTCAAAGCAAACTTGTATTACTGAATATGCAGGCAGAAAAAGATTGCAGTTCGTTTGCAATGACTTCGATAGCTAAACCTGCGATTCACCACATGTCGTAAAAATGACCTTGCTAATAGCAATGTGAATGAAAAGATAACAAAAAAATGCCCTTTGTGCCGGATACATAGATGTGTCAATATATTATGTAATACATTATTCAGGGAATGATGGTCAAGGTAAGGGCTACATGGGTGAGGGCAGTGGGTCATTTTACAAGTTTTATAGTGCTTTTTGTCTTATCGAGTTGTATTTAATGTGGTAGTTATATTAAGGGATTATTTTCTTCGTTAACGCTATCATAATGTGTACAACAAAACATGTATTTGGCTTTTACATATAAACGGGTTTAAGCATTACTTATGTTTATGAATTTTCTTGTGCATATAATCTGGTAGGGAGGGAGCACGTGTTTAACGAATGCCTACTTTTGTACTCAAAATTGCTTTACGAAATACTCTCTTCATGTGAAGTTTACAAAGTTTTTTTTTTGTTTTTCATTACCTTCAAAGACGTATATTGGACTCTTGAAGTAGTATATTCTACGATAGGTAGCAAAATTTAAGTTTTCAATTCCTGCAGCTGTTGTTACTATAAGCAATAACCCATTTTGGGGATAAATGTTATAGGTCGTAACTTGTAAATAATACTGAGAGGGCATTCATTTCAATGGGAATGCTTGTTGTCATGACTGGACAAACTGGAAAGGAAAGCCTACACCAAAAACGATATAAATAGTGTCTTTAAACTGCAAACTAGTGAAGATATTGAATTTTTCTATACTTACTACTTGGTCGCTATCAGGTGAGCGACCACATGATTTTTCCAAACTGCTCTGTTGACCATCAATGTTCTCAGCTCCTGACGTGACTCCACCAGCATCTTGCCTCAGTACATCAACGTAACTTAGGCGTGATCTTCCTCTGGTCCGGTGACCGCGGGTTGGTTGCCACAGTACAAGTTTGTGGGCGCTCATCTCTGGGTGACGGTGGCAGTGACCAGCAAACTGGATTCTTCTTGCTGCTATTTTGTTTCCGACCAGTGGGAGATCACCATACAACTCATCGTTGGTTGTATATGAGAACCATTTCACATTGAGTATTTTCCTCAGCATGCAAGTGTACGTACCATTAAGAGAACCATCCATCTGAGGAGTTATTGTATCACATCACATCCGTATAAGAATATGGACTCAGTGGCAGCTAGGAAGAATCTTCCGCCCCCCTGGCATTTTTACTCCCAGATATTTCCCAACTTGTTTAGAGTTGCCATGCCTTCCAGGAAACCTAGGTATTTAAAGTCTTCTTTTCTTTCCAGCTCAATGCCATCTCTTGCCTTCAGTGCTTCTGAGTCATTGATGTTGTAGATCACCTTCTTACACTCCACTTTTACTCTAACAATTAGCTTCTGGACTTGCTTCATGAGGTCTGGCAGCAATGCAATGTCATCTGCAAAGTCCAGATCTGTTAGAGTTTCTATAGGGAATCTCGATGACCTTCTGGGATGGATGGTAAATTCCAGATCTTTTTCTCTTCCCACTATCGCTCATCTCAGTGCATAGTCGAGGACTTTTAGAAAGATGAAAGGGGCTACGGTATCACCTTGCAGCACCCCCGTGGTATTTTTTTATATAATAACGTAGTAAACATGTGCATAAATAATTTATTTTCACAGATAGTAATCTACGAATGTATTTACCTGTTCTGTCTTATGCTTGACTTTACCTTCGAGTCTGTCGGTAGCTGATTCCCACTCTTTCGATAGTAGCTCGGGGACTGCTCTGGTCTGCAAAGAGCTGCACGACACAGCTTTAGTTGCGTTTGATGTCAAATTTTCTCGCTGATTTCTGCTCTCTGATGTCTTTTCATTTTCACGGTCTTTAGGCAAACTTAGCCTCTGACGCAAAGCTATTTTCCAGAAGCACTCTGAACGTTCAATTTTGTAATAAATTTGCACATAAATACATATGCGAATTTTTATATTTTATTGCCGCCTGTCTTGATTTTATCCGGTTACACGCAGGTAAACCCGAAACTAAAATGACCCTGATTACGCGGTCGCAGCAATATGCTCAGAACAGAATTTTCTACAACATGCTTGAAATACTGCTGCGGTTTTATAAAGCATTACTTATAAAAGACCTACCTCGACCCTCGATCCCCTGTCAAATGTCATTAATATATATTGCACGATGCCGTCAATAATGTAGACATTTTTTCAGCGGCATGTTCATTTTTTAGAGTTTGAAACACTATAACTGAGTATGTTGTTACTGCCACGTAATTAAGTCCAGCATGGATCAACCAGCGTTGCCGTTTAGTCACGTATACAATATAGCAAGAGAGGTGCTGTGTATGCTTTATTCGAGAAGAATTGTTGACCATCTTCAATATCATCGATAGTCACAGAAACAGTGTCCCTTTTGAAGCCCTTGCCCTTACGCGTCACAACAGCAGCAACTGGACCTGAAATGCTACCTTTTGAGGTGGCAAATGAAAGATTAAGCCTTTGAGATTAGGCGTTTGTTTACACGGTTGGTCCAACCACGTCAAGCCAATGATCGACTCACGTACCCCACATTTCATGTAAAGAACATTTTAAAACTTGAACATTCCATGTGCCAAACGTAATGCTAATTTGGGTTGGTCCAACCACGTCAAGCCAATGATCGATTCACGTACCTCACATTTCATCTGAAGAACATATTGAAATTTAAACATTTCATGTATCGAACTAAATACCAATTTGAGTTGAACCAACCTTGTCTTGCCAATGATTGATTCACACACTTCAGGTGCCGAACTTGATTCCATTGTGCCGAACTTGATTGTATTAGCATTTTTACTTGTTATGGCCCGACAACTTATAAACAAAGGGTTAACGAAGTAAGCAGTTATTACTAATGATAGCGATTGATAGACAGGACCAGAGAATGCCCAATTGGCCGCAATATTTTTTATCCTAATGGCTCTCACTTGGCACCTTGTTCCTAGCGGCTATTCTTAAAATTAGAAATATCGTGATTTCAGAGTTAGGAGGGATAGCTATGCATGGAAATAATACTGGTTAACAAGATATTTTAAGATCGCCAGAGTGGAATCACTCTAGTTAACGGTGTTGTAAGATGGAAACATAGCTTCTGTTTGATCTTGCATTTTCTGTGTTTTTGTTGCAGCCCGGATGCATTTATTCAAATGACGTTGCAGTTAGCCTATTACAAGGTAGGTAAATCCAACAGACCAAGGGCTTGGAAAGATTAATTTTATCTGTAGTCCATATCTAGTGTGAAGTCGGAAAGGATTGATGCAACCGCATGAAATTTCTCTGAAACATCTCTACGGCTCCGGTATTTGACCTCTTCGCTACGCATGAGCTAGCCGACGATCAAAAAGCGACCTTCTAGACAGCTGGCACACCGCTTATAACCCAAAGGTCGAGTTAACCGATGATGAATCGCTATTCGCGATGGGGTTTTTTGGACCGTGCGATCGGAAATTTTGTTTACTAGACAAAAGGGCGATTGAAAATTCCGCCTGGGAAACGAAAATAACACAACCTCAATCTTTTTTCGCAATCGTAAGTTTTTTCCTTTAATTCGACCCTTTGGAACCTTTTTCAATTTTGCCCCCCTCCCTCCTCATATATTCTTTGCTTTCTTTTGTTGCTCTGGGCAAAGTAACAGATTCGTGATATTAAGCTGTAAATGTCTGCTGTCAGTCGACAAGTAGCATTGTTACAGTCCGAAGTAGGCGAGCCATTTTGTTTGATAGCCTGGTTATGTCAAGCAATAGTGTAGTGTATGGAGAGGGTGTCGGTAGTTGTTCTGTTTACCCTTATGGCGAGAATAGGGTTTACCGTAAATGACCGATGAAGCGCCCTGGGCGCTTGTTTAAAAACAAAAGTTTTTGGGTTGGCGCTTATTCGGACTGGGCGCTTATTAAGGAAAGGAAAAACAGATAGCTAAACATGCATGATCTTTCTATAGAGTAGATTGAAACATAATGTTCAATCAACCAATCAATCCATCCATCAATCAATACATCTTCATCATCCTCCGTATCATCATCCAAAAGCGTAAACTCTGGAACTGCTGCATCCACATCTTCGCTGTTCAGACCTGGGCGCTTATTTGGACATGGGCACTTATTCGGACCTGCGCGCTTGTGAGAAATATTTTTCCTAAACTGGGCGCTTATTTGAGCATAGGGGCTTATTTGAGTCCTGGGCGCTTAATCGGTAGTTTGCGGTAGTTGCTGTTCTTATCGGTTTACAGTTTCATCCCATGATCCCTCAGTGACGGTCCTACTGTGCGGTGGGGTCTACCTCATGGCTTAACTCCCTACCTAGTAGCATAAAATTTAGGGCGTTTGCCTTAGACACCGCAGCTGTCCTTTGTTTATTAGTTAGCCAGTTTGGTGGTTTTACTGTTTATTTGGGCTATGTTCAATATTGGGCCCATTGGGCCCATCAGGAGTCTTTGGTTGAGAAGTTGCCATATTGATAGCTAGTTTGGTTAGACCGACGACGCTGCATGGTTTGGAGAGGGTGGCATGAGTTCGGAGAATGAAGAGAAATGTAGGTGTGATTGAAATGCGAATGTTGCGTAGGTGGCGGGGAATCGCTCAAAAAGAGACCGTTAGTGACAAATGGGTGATGCGAACAATTGGTATTTTAAGAGATTTGTTTAAACTAGAAGATTTTTCACTTGCTGATGGTAGATTAGAGAACAAGAGTGTTTAAGGTATAAGTGACAGGATCAGGGACGAGAGAAAAGGCAATCTATTTCTAAGCCATTCATTCAAAAGGATATAGGGGACTTCATTTAGGGCAGAGAGACCGAAGCTTGTAGTATCTAATAGTCGAAAAACTTTACAGTGGCGACCTTATGACCAGGGAGCAGCCAAGGCCAAGAAGGGATCGTTAATGCAGGAAATGCCCTGGTATCTATTGATTGCATGCTCATTCCCCCTCCCTTTAACAGCGGTGATCCCCTAACATCCCGTAGGTAGTGTCAATAAATGTAGGCCCACTGTTATTCTTTCTTTTATAGGACGCTGGAAGATCTTGTCTCACATATGA
>JAAAKM020006971.1:124672870-124687499 GCA_010016025.2 Alatinidae sp. Z8VKAUB7J3 | reverse complement strand
TAGGTAGTGTCAATAAATGTAGGCCCACTGTTATTCTTTCTTTTATAGGACGCTGGAAGATCTTGTCTCACATATGAATCTGCGATGACAAGGCTATTCAGGTACGTTAGAATCAGTTACATACCTCAGCTTACTTGGCTTTACGTAGAAATTACATCGGTCACGTTTTCAAACCGGGTCAAGGTTTTTTTTGTTGTCATGGTTTGACTTTCATTCCTTCTATTTTGCGTTTATCTGTTCAGTTGAATTCGGATTAATTTAAGGTGATGACTTTGGCCTCAGTTACATCATAGAATAGAGAAAACCTAGAGGGGCTACCGGAGTCGGACCCCTTTGTTACGAAGGTTCTACCACGAGACCAACAATTGAACTACGTGAGGTTCGTTTTCACCAAGCTATCTCACGAGGCTCGTTGACGCTGAGTTTTGTTTTCACTAGATAGTTCTCACGTTGTTCGTTTTCATAAGGTGGTTCTGACAAGGTCTGTTTTTACTATGCAATTCACACGATGTTCTTTTTCAATAGGTGGTTCTCACGAGGTTCGTTTTCTTAATGCTGCTCTAACGAGGTTCATTTTCACTAAGGTGCTCTCACGAGTTTCGTTTTCACTTTGCGGTTCTCACGAGGTTAGTTGTCACTATGCGGTTCTCAAGAGGTTCGTTTTGACCATGCGGTTCTCACGAGGTTCGTTTTCACGATGCAATTCTGACAAGGTTCGTTTTATCTATCAGGTTCTCACGAGTTTTAACATGAGGGTTTATAGGAAGCATTGCTCTAAATTAAGTTGCTTGGTATTCCTATCACTGGTTACAATAATTCATGTATATTATGGTTTCTTATTAATAACAGGGAAGGATTCCTATCACTGGTTACAGTAACTTATGTATATTATGGTTTCTTATTAATTACAGGGAAGGACGAACAGAAACAGTTCGGTCATGTACATGTGAATCATCCGAATTTGTAAAAGGAATGAGCGATCCCAATTTACCTGTAAGTGTAATACTTTTTGCGCGTAATTATTTAATTAAAAGGAAACATTCAAAAGTTAATATTTCAGGAAATCTGTAGTGATCCTTTTGTACAAAAGTTACAGGGTGGCAGAAAACTGGAAACACGTGTACGCCGTTCCCTCGAAGCGAGCTCAAGTCAAGCGAAGCGCCACCTCAAGCCGTATATGTCATAAATCAAAGAATTGAGATTGAAATATGGCTGTGAAGATATAAATATGTTACCAGATCTTTCAGCATTCGTGTAGTATAAATTGTACAACAAACGTCGATCATCCTGTCTGATTTGATCAATTTTCAAAAGCTATCCCAAACGGGATGTGTTTTATGTCATTGTAGGTACAATACACTTAATTATGCAACAATGCAAATTCAATACCTCACAGGAAATTTTGCCTTTATTTTCCGCGCATCCTCGAAGTCTTTAGTTTTCTGCCACCCTGAAAAGTTACTCGTCTCTTGCTTGAGAAGAGCAGAAATCAGGCTACGTTTATGCCGACATCTGAAATGAAGAGTGTCTTAAGCGATAGAAAAGATCGCGGATCACCTCCTCCTACAGTGCAAAATGTAAAGACAAGAGGCTCTTTTGCTTTTCCCAATCGAGATGAATTACGAGAGCTCTATCGGCCTTTAAGGGTGCTCCTGACCAACGTTCCTCTCGTACTTCTACCAAACTGTGGTATATTTCAATAGCATGAAGGCAACAACTGGGCGGCTATTGTGGGTTGATCGCCTCCCGCGCACCTGGTCTCCCCGCCTCCTACAGTTATTGTAGGTAAGTTTGTATGGCCCTAGCTTAGAATGACTAATGTAAGACATTTATTGTCAGTTAGACACATGGGGAACGCCTTCACCCCTCTCAGCTAACCCCTCTCACCAGGTCAGGAAACACCTCTTTCTTCATTAAAAAATTCAGAGGAAAATGCTACGCATGGTATTACCAGTCCAGGTTGGTTACGAGAGATCTAGCGACTTCTAGGAGCCCTCTGGTGAACGAACCTCCCGTATTTCCCCCCATAATTACTTCATAAATTATCACAGTTAACTTGCAGAGTACGACCTGCTCCCCCTCTCTCCCAATAGTTGTTACTGATTTTTGTCACGTTTTTTCTCGTATAAGCGCGAAGAGAAAGTTCGCCTATTCAAACAAGCAGCCGATGCTCACGTCAAGCAGTTCAGGATGGCAATGACCGGGGAAGGTATATATCATTACTTATCTAAGTTTTATCACAACGGGTCGTTATGGATTAAAGGCTAAGATATATATCATTACTGATCATTACTAGTCAAAATCTAAGTTATATCATTGCTAATCATTACTGATCAAAGACTTAGTTATAACATTGCTGATCATTACCAATCTAAGAGTGTAAAGTATCATTACTAATCATTGAAATAGTTATAGACCAAAGACTAAGATAGATCATTTCTGATCGTTACTGATCAAAGACTACGTTATATAACATTCTTGATCATTACCAATCAGAGAGTAAAAAGTATCATTACTAATCATTGAAATACTTATAGACCAAGGACTAAGGTATATCATTGCTGATCATTACTGATCATCACTAGCCAAAATCTAAGTTATATCATTGCTAATCATTACCGATCAAAGACTGAGTTATAGCATTGCTGATCATTACCAATCAAAGAGTAAAAAATATCATTACTAATCATTGAAATTCTTATAGACCAAAGACTAAGATATATCATTGCTGATCATTACTAATCAAAGACATCACTAACAAAATTATTAGAACGATTAGAAAATTAGACGATATTTATTTATGCTTTTGTTTGGTTTTGACATTTTGAGGTGAGAAGAACAATGGAATGTGCTATTAGCTGTTGGACCCTCCTAGCTATAACTTAGACCCCTTGGTACCCATCATCTCAATTTTATCTTCTTTCAAATGTCAAATACCCCCCTTTCAAATGTCAAATACCCCCTAAGGGGTTTCCCGAACTACCGACGAGAAATATTGTTCTAGAGTAAGGTATCCCACAGAGAGGACCGCGAGGATATTTAGGCGGTCTGGATTGTCCAATCAGTTTTTATGACTCTTGTAGCTTTAGCCGTATTTATTATTTCCTGGTGTGTCCAGGAACACATGTCATGAGATGATCAGCACCCTGTTTGCATACAACTAAAAGTTGTAGCCACGAAGCATATCTTTGAATTAAAGGGCAGGAAAATCTGAACATATTTACCCACCTGCAAGCTGCATGTTGGCCCAGTTTTACAGCTTCCCCCCTTATTTTAATTGTAGGAATAGACCGGCATCTGTTCTGCCTGTACGTCGTTTCGAAATACCTGAATATGGAAGTACCATTTCTTCAGGAGGTAAGCTTAAAGATGGAAAATAATTTCCCATTTGTAACTTATTTCACTCAAACGTGCTTACGATCTACTGACAATCCGTTTCCTTTTGATTGTTAGAATCTTTCGAATCTTTGATCATATCACCAATCTTGTAATCTTGTTTCTGTCAGCCACAACCGCCCCCGCCCGCGAAACATGTTTTCTTGTTACGAAATCTTTTGTAAATTACAAACTCGTTTTCATGTTACTTTATGATCAAAAGGAGGCTGCAAGGGTATTTTTCTTTCTGCCAGCAATTATTTCTTTTCCTTCCGAACTTGTCACGAAGAAGTATTTTGCACGAAATAGCGTAATCATATTGCACTGAAAATATTTTTTCGTCTGACATTCCTCAGAGATATACAGGAGCTTTCCAAATTACATTGGCTCTTCATCTCCCTTAAAGAATAACTGTAGATGAAAAAAAAAAAAAAATGTCTGCAATTATTACCAATAGAAGCCCCCTTCAAATATTGGAAAGTACTCTGGTTTGGCAGCTCTACTTGGGGCTGATGCTAAAACGGCATGAAGTAGCTCATTGACGAGCTATCGTTGCATCATGCATCAGAAAAACCTTTGTGCAAAGTCTGTGGCTATGACGGAAGTAATGAATATAGTAGTAACAGTAGTAAACTGTAGACGATTAAGGATTTAAATCACAGACAATTTCAGGAGTTACCGAAAGAGCTAAATTCAGAATATGGTGATGTCATACATTATTCCAACGTTCGGTGGCTCAGGCGAGGCAAGATGTTACAAAGGGTGTTTCATTTGCGAATTGAAATTGACCATTTCATGAAGAGTGAGGGAAACAATGTGAAAGAGTTGAGGGATCTAAAGTGGCTTTTGTGATCTGAGGTTTGGAAGCTGTCGTCCCTCTAATGTTTAAAGTTATTGTACGATGTTAGTGACCTTAACGGAGGAATTTCACAACAGGTTTGCGGACTTTCATCGTCGCAATTGACTGTTTGAGTTCTTTATATCACCGTTTAATGTGGATGCAAATATGCTTCCGGAACACCATCAAATGGAAGCAATCGAATGTTGTGATTCTTTTTTTAAATCGAAATTCACTGAAGTACATATTTTGGAGTTTTTCAAAACGTAGCTTGTTCGAGAGTGGTTTCCAGGCATTTTTAGTAAAGTTGTCTTCATATCGTCACTTTTGGGAAGTAGTTGCGAGCAAATGTTCACACGAATGAAATGCTTGAAAAGTAGTCAGTGCATGAGGATTAGTGATCAACATTTGGAGCACGATCTACGCGTCGCAGCTTCGAACCTACCTCAGGATCTTGGCCAAGATCTTTCTGTGTCATCTGCTGCTCAATGCCAGAAGAGTCATTGAATTTTATTAGCATTTCTGAAATATTAAAATGTATTTATTTTATTTTAAAATCGCAATCGATAGTCATTTGTGTAGTAAGGAATCAGTTTACAATTAGTTTGACAGGTAGTTTAACAGAGATACAAACAAGAAATGAGCATTAAATAAAGTAGGTTTACCGACTAATAAGGTTTTTATTATAGTGATATTGTATTACTTAGATGCGGACCACGTTTACTTTACGTGTTAAAATCTGGCCCGCGGGATAAAAATAGTTAGCCACCCCTGTTTTATCAGGAATTTAAGGTTCGTATCAAGATAATGATGAAGATGATGATAATTGTGGTAATGATGATTACCATGATAATGATCAAATGATGATTATCATGATAATCATCATGCGAATATGTGAATATCATTATGTTGCTGAGTATCCCTTACTGTACTGTACACATTTGCAAGGGAGTGAAGCACTAAACACGTTTAAGAAAATTATATTCGCATAATCACGTTCTTATTACAAGTAAGGAAAGAACGGTTCTTACTTCGTTTTTAGATAGACGAAAATAAACGTGCAGAATCTATGTGAAAAGAGGAAGGGGTCTCAAAACGCTTGTCGGAAACCGCTAATTAGAACCGAATGCCCGTAAATCATGAGCAGGAGACCCTTAACTGCTTACAAATTAATGTACAACAAAAGATTTGAGCGTTGTTGACGTAGGAATTGTAATAAATGAAGAGATTCACTTTGTTATTCTTGTAGGGACCAGAATGTGACCAAGAGAGAATTTACAACACGCACATTTTAATGGATGATCAAGGGCAAATTGTAAAGATGTATGACAAAGTCCATCTGTTCAGTGTGGAAATAAAAGGAGTTACTCAAAGAGAAGATAAAACTACTATCCCTGGAAATGAAGTACCGGAGCCGGTACAAAGTCCAGCCGGAAAAATAGGAATGCAGATTGTATCTTTTTCGTAAAGATTGCTGTCATGGAAGTTGTTGTTCCAAATTTAATAGAAAAGATATCCAATTTGTTTATTGCCAATTTAAAGTCGCATTTTAAAGTATTCCTCTTCGTAAATTCTAAACCTTCTAAAATTCCAATATATTGGTGATAATACTCCTTGTGGTTTATACAGCGGTGAACTATGAAATGCCAGTTTATGCCGAAAAGGCAAAATGGTTGAAATTATTCTATTGGCTTTATTTTGTTTCTTGCCATAAAATATCTTCATTCAAATCTTGTTAGTTGCACACAGTTTATACTTTAATAAAAGACACAAATTTCTGCAGAACCTCATTTAAACGTTTCCCAAATTTAAACGCTTTTTACAATGAGTCTTGAAATCACTGGATCACTTCCTTAACTGACGTAGTGCTATGACATTCGTTTTCCAGAAGAATCCATCATTCAGACTTTAGCAGGAGCAGAAATTTTAACCTACCCATCGGCCTTTACTGTAGTAACTGGTATGGCACATTGGGAAGTAAGTATTTGGTCTGATGTTGACTATTTTAGTAGTTATGATTTGACAGTAATTTTAGGGTAAGCGCCACCTTCGCACAAGCGCCGTTCCCAAATATGCCTCCACCAAAATCTTTAGGGTTTACTAGCAGTACTGTGGAGGTTCTGTGTGTGGATTGGTGGCTCTCTGCTATGTTGCGGTAGTTTGTTCGGCTACAGGTGGTTTTTGTTGAAAGGGTCTGAAAGTGAGCTTCATTGCATGTAATTTGCTCGATAAAAAAGGTCTTTATAAGAAATGGTAATGGCAATGGAACTACTAATTGAAATCCTATAACTCCTAAATTAGTGCTAAATTAGAAACATTTAATGGCTGCCTACGTAATGCAGACATGTATGCACTGCATGTTTACCCTTTGGTCTCCAAAAGGATCTGTTTATTACTGCCTCGCAACCATATTTTAAACCCGCATTGAAGCAGATAAAGAAAACTAATTCCATTAAAGTGGCAACAATTAAGATCCACGGCTTTTTACCCCGAGATCGTGTTTCTGAATAAAAAAATCACATACGTCTCTAACGTACATTATGGACAACTTCTTTAAGTCTCAGAATTTCCACCAAACGGCATTGAAAACGGCAGCTTTCTTAAAGATTCGCGTGTTTTATTTTAACGGAAGAAACATTTCGAGAGGTACTGTTGTATAAATCATTGAGTATTACGAAATGTAAATCACGTGATGATACAAGGGGGTGAAAGAGAAAACCCCCCGATCCCCTGTTTATTAATCATTGGTGCATAAGCTGATGATTGGATTCTTATTTCGTATGAATCCTAGGTGGAATGTGAAATTTTAAGAAATTGGCGATAGAATGCAGTAGAATCAATCGACTATAGGAACGATAATCAGTTTACCCCGTCAACTCGTATGACCCGCTCCAGTGCCAGGGGCTTGCCACCCCTTTCCCCCTCTTGCAAGATCTTGACGGCACTTGCGAAAATGTAAAGTTCTTTACATGCTCTAAAAGTGGCATGTCTTATACTACAGAGCAAGATTGCGCTCTCATCCATGGTAACGTTTGATCCTTAAGCTCATGAAAGCTCAAGAAAGCTTAAGAAAGGATGTGACGGAGTCACTACTTGAGCAGAAACTCCCGTAGTTGTGGACTATCTACATGAATAACTAATACTGTACACAACTGCAATTATGCAAGTCAGCTGTCCTATTTAAGACCGTGATAACCTTAACCTACTTATTCTTATCATTAGGTGTTACTCCGCGCTCGAGCCATTGAAAACCAGTGCTATGTGGTTGCTGCAACCCAGACAGGCCAACATCATGAGAAGAGACAATCGTATGGGCATGCAATGGTGAGTAGAAAGTATTCTCATACATCATAGTAAGGCTATAATCATCATCAAATGCCTTTTATTGCGTAGGAGTGGGGTGTGAGGGAGGAAGGGGGGAATCAGAACTGAAAATTTGGGGATTCAAAACTGAAAGAGTTTTGAAAAGAGCAGTAATGTTATTTCACGTGAATTTGTTCCCGTACTAACGTGTGTGTGTGTGTGTGTGTGTGTGTGTTTGTGTTTGTGTGTGTTTGTGTTTGTGTGAGTGTGTTTGTGTGAGTGTGTTTGTGTTTGTGTGAGTGTGTTTGTGTGTGTGTGTGTTTGTGTTTGTGTCTGTGTATGTGTCTGTGTCTGCGCGCACAATTGTCTGCACGTGCGTTGAAATAGCCTTTGTAAATTTATTTATAATAGTGCAGTCAATATTAATACAGTATTGATGGTGAAGATAACTACCATAAGTGATACCATTATCATTTTATTATGATTATCAGGTAGTTATCATAATTTATTATCACAGTCGTAATAATTATCGTCATTTTCACGATTGTGCGCATCACCACCGACGTTGTTATCGTCAGTGTTACCATGAATTTGAACACTGCATAGGTGTAGAGTTTTGGATATGCTACCATAGGAGTTGTGACGCCAGTATAAAGGTAGTGGAACTGACAACATATTGCTATATTCCGAATTGTCTTTCAGATCTGAACCCCACTTCTTGTAGAAATTTACTGCCTCCTTTCAACTAAATTCAACGAAATTAAAATTTACAGACTATTGCTTATGCCCGGGATTATAGGCATTTGTTGTTCCTCGTTTAAGTATATTCTCACTTGCGGCATTTGATAAGGGACGTGCAACAAAAAAGTTTACAGCAGCATACGACATTGTTTTCTTGTAAAAGAGTCATAAATTTAACAACATACAATATTAAATCGCATTTATCATTTTTCACTTATTTTTCATTTTTTGAAACTCATTTTGTCAACCGTTCTAGTACTAAGAGTATGCCGATATACAATATCTTAGAATGTACGGTTACAAAATTTGTTAGTTGAATCACAGTTCATGACGTTTACAAGCTGTGTATAAATTGTTTCGATCTAAGTAGCCTGTTCCTTCCCACACACTTTCTCATTCGCCAACAATAAACAGGGTTAGCAAAATAACTCACTCATCGCACAGCATCCACAAATCCATTCGAAACAACTACAAGCTGAGTTGTTAAAATATCGATGCCCTTCTTTACCTGTTAAAAATAAAGCAACATATTTTCCCAACGTTTCGGTGTCATCTTGACGCCATTTTCAAGGGGGAGAATGAACTTCTGTGGAAAGATGATTTATAATGCTTCTATGCAATAGAGAAGATATAAACAAAATCTTTTGCTCGTATGGAATACGTTTGAACATTCAAGTCAGGCTTGAACATGCGAATGTACAGCATCTCTTTTACTAAACACTTAAATTTGCTGCTGCACCTAGCGAGCACTTGAAAAAACTCGATTAAGCGATCTGGAACTCGGACGTTATGCTCCTCAGCGTAATGCTTATAGATGGTGGACGATCCACGCGCTTGAAGAGATGTTTGCGTGTATTACCTAAAGACCCTGCATCGCATAGGGCACATTGGAATTTGTCTACAACAAGAGAGGGCTTTGGTTCCTTATTCTTAAGATTGTCGCCTAATTTACTGGATGACATTCTCTCTATAACAGCGTTTCTCAACCTCAGACAGTAAATAACCTTCTTCGAACTAATAAATTTTAAAGTGGCCCCCCCACCCCCACTGGGTGGGTAAGAATTTGGCATTGTATCTCGTCATCGATTTAAAACGAGTACACCATGAAATAAACAGTCAACAAAGAGTCCTAAGGTGCTTACAAGACATGAAAGGAGAATGCGTACAATGTTTTAGTAAACGGAGACAACATTTGTCTATCCTCATGTTTGGTTTTGGCATTCAGATGTAAGAAAAGCAATGAAACACGCTATTAGCTTTTGGAACCCCAAACTGTATGTTAGACCCCCCTATGACCCCTTGCCTCAATATTATCCCCTTTAAAATCTCAAATACGCTTGGGAATCCCCGTTGAGAAGCACTCCTCTATAGTATGATGCTCGTATTATTACACTTTCACTTCGATCTTTCCCTACAGGTTGTTGATCCTTGGGGTGCTGTTATTGCTCAGGTGTCTGAGGGGACTGGATATTGTCTTGCGCACATCGATTTGCAGTATTTGAAAAACGTACGCGAAAAAATGCCAGTTATGAAGCACAGAGAATCGACATCGGCGCTTATGGATCTCATGCTCAACGATAAGACAGTACTAAAGAAGTAGCACACTACCTTTCAGCCAAGAGACTATAAAGGAAGTAGCACACTATCTTTTAGACACTAGACGATGACCAATCCTTTGTGAAAGTTTTAGTCATCATCTATTAATTTATTTCTTGGGTATATTGGGGATCCACCCTTATACTGCAACCCCCTCTTTAATGCAAACCCTGTTTAGTATTGTAAAGTAAAACTACTACTGACAGTGGACTTAATTGAAGCAAAAGAGTGGTATTCAGTGGATAACTAGAGTAGCTATTCGTTCAAATTAATACGCAAGAAACGTATGACGTACTGTTTGCAAAATTTCAACAGTGTCTGGTTCATACAAATGATGCCTGTTTCCTATACCAATAATGTCATACTTTCCGTTAGCCAAATTTTCTTTAGTTTGTCAGTATATGTGTTATGCCCTAGCTCATTGTTGATTAGAAATAAATCTATTTAGACAAGCTTAGTTCTATCTTCAATGCAAATACGCATTAACGTTTTTGCTAAAATTGCAAGCGAAAGCAATTTAAATCAATAAACTGCTTCGTTTGAAGCGTTTCGGTATTTTATAACAGTCTTCTATCCTAAACCGTAATTTTAGGAAAATCCTGGCAATATTCAAGTAAGGCGGGGGGATAGCTTTTGAAATTCCTTACTGCGTCTTTCAGGCTGTTCTCCATTCCTTCATTTTCATTCTCAGCCTGTCATGCTATTGCTTTGATTCCACACTTGCCAATCCTCTACCACTAGGCTGCGGCCATTTCCTCAATGCCATTTCTTCAATTTCTTCTTGGTACATCTCTTTCATTACTTCTCTTTTCGGATTTTAATTCTGTTAGCCTTTTTGCCCTCATGTCATTGTTTACCCTGGCAACATGTCACACTAACTGTTACTCCATTAAATTTGTAGAAAGATTCTGTTAAAGTTGTGATAGTAAATACAACGCTAAAAAGTTAAAGGTGACAAGCTAACAAATGTGATTTATCTGTTTGTCTCATCGCAAAACCTTTTTGAGTTTGTATTTAGCTGAGTGACAAATTTTAAATTTTAGACTCATTGACAGTTTAATGTTGTCCAGACAAGACAAGTGGGCGATAGAACGGTTTAAATAAAGATGGAACGCAAGCCGTCAAATTATTTATAATTTTTCTTTATTTTCAAAGTTCTGCCATGTGGCAATTTCTAACTCATGGAGTTTCAGCAATTCTTTTTTTGCAAATTGCAGTATAAAACCAAACAATACATTTAAATGGTGCTCAGAATTTACGGAAAAGAACAGAGTGTACTACACATACATGTTTCGGTCCTTATCCACAAAGATGTCAAAGTAATCCTGCAACAAGTAATGCAATGGAAGGGGAAGATTCATAAGTTTGTATAAAGTGGGGATAAACCCATTGGCTCTACGTCCCGGCGCCAATAAATAAGACTTATCATTCTTCTAATAACATTTTTCCTTATTGACATTTTCCCTAAAGACGCCTTAAAGAATATTTTGCACTTTCTCATTACTTTCTACTCTTTGTCGGCAAAGAGATTATGAGAGTATAAGAAAGAGAGTGTTCTATTTTATGTTGAAAATAATTACGGAGCTGCGATTTCCTACACACTGCATTGTTAATTATATGACATCACTGGACTAGCAAAACTTCACATGTTAAGGTTTTGAGGAATTTGTTCAGAAAAGCTTAAACTCGAAAACTGAGTTGAATGTGTACTAAACCTTCATAAAATAAACTTTCTTTAAATCTACTATATGCCCCAAGAAATAGAGAGATCTACAAACGTCAAGCTAATCAATAGTTATCAATAGTTATCGGTATTTTAAGGGATATATTAATGATGCTTAAAAAGATATACAACTAATACTGATATAAAAAACTTTTTAGGTGAATGTGTAATTGCATACAATATTTTATATACACGGTAGACCTTCCCTTATTCCAAATAGTAAACCTACCTTATAAATATCGAGCAAACTCCATGACTTTTTTTTCCCTTCTTTCAATATTAGGGAATTTTGGGAAGGCCTATTGTTTGGGCTTGGAGGCGGATCTTGTGATTGTGCGCCGATCTTGGTGTTGTAGTTACACCCTGTGATTAGCTGCTGTTGTCTTCTTCAAACTGATCAGTGAATGCGCAACTTAGTCTACCAGATTATTTCTTCCCCTGAATCCGTTGCATTTTTATCTCGTTTATTTGGTACACTTTAGAAATAACTATAAAAGACGTTTTCATACCAGTTTTCATACCATGTAAGTAACAATTTCAGTGTAATTTTTGAAAAGAACGCTAGAGAAATAGAAAATATGTCACCCACAGGGATCGAACCCGTGACCTACGCTATTGCGGCGTGCGCTCTACCAACTGAGCTAGGTGTCCTCCGATGTTAACATACTTTTACTTCTCTAGTCGCCACATTACCTCCCAATCATCTACCTGTGGACATCGACATCCAGCTCAACGCAATTGGAGACCAGCTTTAATAGGCTGTGGATTGATGGCGGGTCGGATGGCAGTTCTTCCTTGGTCAAGTCACATGGCGCAGAGAAGCTGGTCTCCAATTGCGTTGAGCTGGATGTCAATGCCCACCGGTGGATGTTTGGGAGTCAATATGGCGACTAGATAAATATAAGCGCACGCCGCGAAAGCGTGGGTCACGGGTTCGATCCCTGGTGGTGACATATCTTCTATTTCTCTAGTGTTCTTTTCAAAACTAACATTTCAAATGCTCTCTTCTCGATGATAATTTCAGTTTTGATGTTATTTATGCAAATCACATCATAAATGAGGTTATGCACTATTTCACTATACAGTTGTGATAGAATCAAACCTCTTGCCAGATTTCGTTTCCTGTTGTGAAGCTGTCAGTAAATCTCAATCTTCTATTTCTCAATATCTCTCTACTTACTTACTTTTTCTTTAACTCCTTTCAACTTTTGTTGACATCAAGGGGCTACGGCATTTGCCAACCATATCTGTTTCCTTTCTTTAAAGCGCTTTTCGGTAAAACTCGTCTGCTGATACGTTGAGATTTCGCAGTTCGTGTTCTCCATTGTTTTAATTGGTCGTCCTCTTTTTCGATTTTCGTCGTCATTACTGAGCAGTCTCTTTTCATTGTTGGTGATTTTGCGACGAGCAATATGTGCAAGATTGTTTGTTGACTTGCTCTCTGGTTAGTGGAATGTATTCGCATACTTCCTTCGTACTAAGGTTTTGAAGCACTAAGATGTTAAGATCTGCTAACAGCATTCCAGTTCAGGTAATATCAAATATTTTGTAAGAGCTTTGGTTAGTGTCCATCAGCTTACCCCATAAGCGAGAATTAATTCAATGGTTCCCAAAGAGACGATTTCTTTTCAATTAACAGATAAAAATAATTCCATCTTCCGTTCAATTTTATTGTCCATGTCTTGTTTTGTTGGTATGATTTTGCCCCTGTGATCTGTGAGTCTCTTCAAGCGTTTGATGAAGACAGTATGATGTTGGTTGTATCAAATTAATTTGGTCTAAATGGCATGATATTCCAATTTGCAGACAAAGTCTTATACTTGACGTAGTCGTTATATGGCATTGGTTAGGTTGACTGAGTTGATAATTAGATCGTCAGAATCAGGAACAGTCTCTAACTGTCTCTGCTGGATGTGTTCTGTTTCTTGATCTGGAGAGGATTCGTCATAGTTCCTAAGTTTTACAACAGTTACAATACAGAAATATGTAAAGGCCTAGTTTGTAACCTTGAAGCACACTACTTGTGATGCCACAGAAGTTAATTTTAGCATCAAACTCTCTTACTGTAAACTTTGCATTCATGTACAGTATATGTACAATAATCGTCTTGCTGTTTACCTTCGTAACCTATATGTCAGCAGTTTTTAATTAGCACCCTCCATTATGCGCCTAGTGATACGGATTTTATGGATATTCGATCCATCTTGATACAATCGGGTTTTGCTGTTTGGAAAGATCGAATCAATATGACGCATTCGTTTGTTGAGCACCATTGACGGAATTGTAGCCATCTACGCCAAAGCGTTTCCACAATAGTGGTAGGTGATACTTAGAGCTACCCTGGTAGGACACATCAGCAAACGTCTTTCTCCCTGTGTGTTTATGACTATTCCATATGATACTGTAGATTCTATCTAATTTATGCACATGGGGTTGAATATCATTCATTTTATCTAGCTTCCAAATTTTGTCTGGAATCTTGTCTATCTCAGATGCTTTTCGATGCATAGAGAGTTTTCAACTCTTTGTTTGTAATCTTTTTGGATCGAAAATATTCTTTTGTCTTAATTTCTTCTTTTATCATGTCTCTTTTACAGCAGATAGTTTTTACAGTTTTAACGTTACCCCTTAGCTGGCAGCTAAGAGTTTGGTTGTGTTTGTGCACATGCATGCCCTTATTTCATTTACGGCTGAAAAGTTAAAGTGCTGAGGTGTTAGTAGTTTTATTGAGCTTTCCGTAGATGGTTCTTCTATTCCTTGTCCTATGATTCCTTGTAAGATCATTGCTGACTGTGTTAAAGTTGCCGATAGTGAGTACAATTGACTTTGTAATTTCTTCAGACATTCTTTATTTCAGCAAAGTGCCCTTCTCAAGTATTGTCTCCGTCTGCTAAGGGATTGTTTTTCTTAACTGAAATAGTTTCTTCACCTACCTTATCATGACATTAAAATGTTGCTAAAGGTGAAGTTTAGTTCGTTCTTACCATTTTCCTGTTGCAGATCATCTAACCTTTTTCTCAGTTGAAGAGTGAAAGAATATACTATGCATGCAT
>JAAAKM020006971.1:124576481-124672770 GCA_010016025.2 Alatinidae sp. Z8VKAUB7J3 | reverse complement strand
GTTCTTACCATTTTCCTGTTGCAGATCATCTAACCTTTTTCTCAGTTGAAGAGTGAAAGAATATACTATGCATGCATTTTTCCTGTACTGCAGAGCAGCAGTATGGTGGAATTCAAAATCTTTCGGTTTAGTTTAGCTCAGATTCAGTCTTACCTTAAGAGCGGCCGCACTGAACCAGACATTACTAGTTTTAATTGCACTTTATGCTCTGTATTCCTTTACAATGTTCCTTCATTTTCTAAAAATGGTCACATGATGTACTTGTGTTTTCGATCATTTTGGTGATGTTGGTGTCTATGTTTGTCCTTAATGTTTCTACAGGTAGTATTAAGAGCCGTACTTTGTGTTTGATAGGCAAGTTGACTTACACAAGCCCCATTTGACTGATGTCATGCAACGTTTATCGCCCTCGCCTTATCCAAAATGTGCATTGTACTCATCCCCAAGTACAAGAACATTATGATCTAGTATTTGGCTAGTATTGGGGATGAAGAGCAATTTATTTTATTGCTTTTCTGCTTTAAATTTTATCTTACTGAGCATTTGTGGGACTTTAACAGCTAATGTCTACTGTCCGTGAGCTACTGTTAAAAGTTGTTACAACATTTTTAGCTGAAAGTTTTCTACTGACATGAGTCTTTGTAGGTATTTTGATCTAAGAGCAGTCCTATTGCTTAAATAGATACATTTGCACTATTTTAACATGCCTATGATGTAGCCTGTTTCTGTTGTTAGCCCCCGTATAGAAGTGTTCCTTGATTTTGACGATGTTGCATTTAGCATTTCTGCAGATCCTACAAGGTTGTTAACTTGAGCAACTTTATATGTCCTTACATTTAATGGGGAGATGATAACGTCTTTTCCAATTGATAGAGTCTTGCAGTTTAGTGTATCCTTTTTGTAGATGTTGATGTTGAAAGATATACACACTAAGGATCTGTTTTAGTCAATGCAACTAAAGGTTAGCGCAGTTTGAATGCCGACGTTGACAATGCAACATAATGCTTTCTGTGTCTGGGTACTATAATTTCACGTAAAAACTACAAGGTATGCGATCAGTAATTATTGTTACCGCTGTGCGTTGTTGGAGAAATAGTTGAAGTTAGTGTGTAGATGCCAGCAGGATTAATATATTTCTAATAATATACGCTACCCTGTCTCATATCGAACTCCATAACATTCTTATGTATTTTGTGTGCAATTGCACGAATGACCTCCAAGATACCACTCCCTTGCAAAGTATTCAGTCGCCTGGGAATGTTGTTTAATACGCCGTGCTTGGTATTTGCAGACAACCTCTTTGTCTAGTGGCCATGCCCCAATGACAAACTTGCGGGAGCCGCTTAATGGGCGTCTGTTACCATCACAACACTCGGGTCAATGAAATAGTTTTACTTAAAGCAGATTTAATGATACCATGCATGTGTCTTCAACTGCCATTGTGCAACGCTTGCGCAACAGAAGAGGGACTGAGGTAAATATGAAGACAAATTGATTTCTATGGCCAACAGTTTGTTTAATTACCTTAGATTTCCTTTATAATTAAAAGCAAACCTTTTAAAGGCTTCAATGATGTACCATGCCAATCGAAAAACGTTCTAGGGCTTTTCCCAACTCATGTCACAACTGCTCTTTTACTCTCTGACGGCTGGGCAGAGTAGCCAAAAATGTTAAGACTAAAATTTTAACTCTAAAGTTTAACACCAAGACAGTTTCAAAGATTCCTGGGGTACAATATCATAGTATTCATTCTACATGCGCAAAGAAGACAAAATCCATATCTGCCGTTTTCATATAGATATAGAAGGGGTCTGTAATTAATTGAAGGCACCAAAAAAGAGGGTCTTTAATTAGAGGGGTTCTATAATTAGAGGCGGTCTATAATTACTTGACATGATGCGAAAAGGGGATCTATGATTGGAGGGGGTCTATAATTAGAGGGGATCTATAATTAGAGTGAATACGGTATACTTCAGAGGTGTCGTTTTTCACACGCTATTCTATTCTTCACGATTCTTCGGGGCTTGCTTTTTTCATATGCTATTCCATTTTTCGTCATACTTTGGAGCTGGCTTTTTCTGCATGCTATTCTATTCTTCAAGATACTTAGGGCTTGTTTCAGAAATTAACACTACAACGATACAACGAGGGGACTGGGGCGATAAATACCTTCACTTCTCAGAAACATTGATCTAGCTATTGATGCAGTAGAATAATGGAGGCTTTTGCTCCGATTAATATAGATCAGAATATTGCAGAGACCATTTAGCTAAATATCGTCGCGAACAATTTTAAACTAGTAAATTCAAAACTCATAAACTGTTGTCATGGTTATTTGTCTTATATAGTTGTGCGAATCGTAAAATTATACTCTTTTGTACTTGACTCGATTTATTTAACAAAAAGTGTTGTTATTCCATTGTCAGAGCGGTCAACAAAAATGGTTGTACTTTTAAGAATTTTAAGAATTTCAGAGGAGGATGCAGTTTGTAGACAACTACTCCCTTGAATTTTAGATGACCAGCAACAAGAGATGAATATTTGAACCTTTAAAAGGTGATCAGAAGCATAAGGGATAGAAAGATACGGGACTAGGCAGCAAAGAGAAGTCTGCCTAGATACAGTTGCCATTATAGAAGAGCTATTAAGGTTTAAAATTGGGTTTATGAATATATGAAACGTAGGGAATTGCACTATTTAAACTATTTGTGTCTCAGGAACAACAAAATCAGTGAACGTTTTTCGGGGAAGAGTCAAGGTACTAAAATACAGGACATGAACTGGCTGAAATAAAAACAAAATAAACTAGGAAGAAGAGGCGTAGTTGGAGCTATAGGACTGCAAAATGTTATCGTACTAAACAAGATGAATAATATTGCAAATAGTTAGTTATAGCCAACTCTATCCCACGTTAATGTTTGCAAGGAGAGGACAAAACAAACGTAAACGGGTTCAATACGTCGTTTAAAAATGTAAACAAAGCCTCGTTGACTGAAATTGGACAGATTTCAAAAGAATTCTTGCTTACTGACTGCTCGAAGAAACGTTACCAGGAGACGCTCACAATAAGTATAAGAGACTCCAGATGACTCTATGAACATTTTTAACATCGACAGGATGAACGGAAATATTTAAACAGTTAGATATCAGTTACAAGCTTTAAGTTAAAAGAAAGCTACTTGGAAGCTTTGATTTTATTTTACGGTACAATAACAGTGCAGTGACACAGGTATATCAGAGTTATTCAGAAGAAACATAGTGTAAATTACTATAAATTACCTATCTACTTTAAGTTTCTTAAACAGGTGCCTGCTTTTGTCTATACTAAGAAACAAAGTTCAGGCTCTTAGGAGGTTAGAATTCCAAGTGAACTATTGGGTTTTTTTGGACCTTGATGTACAACATTTTATATCACATTAGCCAAATTAATCTAACATCACAATATATGTTGCTATTTTCAGCAATCATATAGGCAGATTCGAAGTAACTGTAGTATGATTAGTAGGCTGCTGTACTCACTATACCTTTCCTAAATTAAAGCAACGGTACCTTTGCAGTTGAGGTCTGGTGCAATAATTGAAGGACCGGTTATATTACATGACGCTTGTCAGGTAAACGCTTAGAGGAGCAGGAAAGATGACTTCTTTAGCTTATAATACCTTAGACGATGATTGGAACATCTGAAGTAATTAAAAGCTCATAGTCACAGAGTACTGCTGCTACTACTAATACTGCTACTACTAATGCTACTACTACTACTACTACTACTACTACTGCTGCTGCTGCTGCTACTACTACTACTACTACTACTACTACTACTACTAATATTACTGCTATTACTGCTGCTACTAATACTACTACTATTGCTACTACTTCTACTACTTCTACTACTACTACTACTACTACTACTACTACTACTACTACTACTACTATTACTATTACTGATAAATCCGTTGTCACATTTCATGTACTTCGAAGTTTGTGCGTGACTATGTTAAAATCTCTCTTATTCTGAGCCTGTAGCTTTAAACATTAGTACGCGTCCCTACACAGGATCGAACTGATCACGTACCCAATCGCACAAACATTGCTGTAAACACTAATATACTGCAACTGACAACATGTAACTTTCCCGTTGAAATTAACGTCAGAAGAAGAGATTTCAAGGTCAGGCTAACGCTTTGAAAATAATAAAGGTCGTAAAGTTAATAAGTGGGTCAAACTGTTTCTTAAAGAATGACAATGTCGCTGTTGAGTGAATCCTTGGTCCCTGGACTGCTTATTTTTGGAGCCTTCGTGTAATTGTACTATTATACACCAAGTAAAGAAATCTTAAGGTTTACTTACAGTCTTCAATAACATTCGGACTTTCTTGAAGAACAGGTTGTTGTACGTCGTTAGCTTCAAAACTGAGATAATGGAATTTGTTCACATTAGAGTTAAGCCTGCTTTTAGCAGCTGCAGCCTCCTGATGTTTCTTGATATACCGACATTATGCGTCCGTCATGACAGAACCAAATCAAGATACTGATTGTATAACGTTCTAGATAATTTCAACAGCTCTCAATGGCCATATTTATCAACAAGAGAGGATTTTCAATTGAATTTATTGGCTCTTTGTAATCACGAGACTTTGAGATTGTCTTGTAGATGCGGGAAACCTTTGTGCGTTCGATAAGAAGACTGATCTGTTAGCCATTACAAGAGTGAAAGTCTATGCGATCATTTTCTAATTGTTTTTACATTTCCACGCTTTGTTCCCCTAATAAAAATAGGGTCCATTTGAATCCCTTGGCATACATTGCAATGTTTTATAAATCGAGGATTTGTTAGGCAGCATTAAAAGCTCTGCGAAATAAAATCGAGCCGACCCGAGAGTAAAATAACAGCCATTGAACGAGTGAACTGATAATCGTTGCAACGTAGGTGCAGATTTTCACGTACTCAATTTTCGCAGTTTTATTCAACCATTGTGTTCCTAATTGATACCTTAGTATTTTCTTTGTTATTATATTTGCGATTATGTTACTGTTGTGTCAGTGCAGACATTGAAATTGATAGAATCAAGTCAGATAAACACTTTAATTATGTGGATGTAAATCTGATATCCCTTTTAACCCGCTCTATCTGTGATATCATAATGAGTCATAATTTGGAGAGGATAAAAGGATGGACTGCAAAGCCGACGAAATCTGAATGCGTTGACGAAGTTAATGCCGCAGAAGCTTTGACTCCGCATTGTGTAACAAGTTCTTTGTCACGTCGGAGGAACAATGTGCCTTTTTCGGTCACATGTCATTTTGCATAGGTAATAATGTGATTAAGTTAAGAAGTAGTTCAAATACGTTTGTACCGACACTATGAGGACGGAGTAATATTTCTTTTGGTTCTTTATTGATCTTTAACGCCTTTGCGTGTTTCCTACAAGTATCTCAATAGTTTTGAAGCTGAAGTTGACATCTACAATTGCTTTTAAGAATGGGTGTAGTGATTCTGAATTAACTCTATAATGCTGCCTTTTTCTAAAGATGCAAGTTACTTTTTGAGCACACTAAGTCACTATTCAGTTACACCGCTATACCCTGTTTTACAGCTTCTTAGATCTGTTCTCACAATTGATGTTGTGATCCTTTGAGGCTTATCTTTAACATCAATACGCAACTTGGTATCTGTTGTTGCAAAAGTTTCCAACGAATTCTAGTTTTGCAGATAGTATCTTCCATATCACTATTGCAAGATCAATGGCTCCTTTGAACTGCGCGTGCGCAGCCGTACACTTAAAAAACAAACGCATATAAGTAGAAAAGGTGTCGCATAAAGTTTTACTAAACACCGTATTGTGCCAGTGGACCCCGCTTAGAAATCAGATTTACCGCTCACACAAAGTTAAAGTTAGCGTAGGCAAAACAAAATTAGAGACACATTGCCTACAATTTGCGCACTTTCCCGTACTCTATTGCAGTTTTGACTATGCAGCTAAATTTGAATACACTGACTAGCATCTAATATTTCGGGAAATAGACGTAACCATACTAACAATCGATGGATAGAGTTCAAGGCTTTCATGTAAAGGCCAGCTGCCTTTCGGGCCTCTTCATTATCTCCTCTCATAATTGATAAGGATCTGCAAATCTTGACTTTGTCCAATATATAAATATATTGATGAATTAGGAAATGGGATCAACCACAATAGTGTAGCACCTCCTAGCTTTAAACAGTTCATCTAAGATCTTCTTAAGATTAAAACCCACCTTATCGGTGGCAGTTTAAGCCTAAAGGATTGATAAGTTATTATGAGGACCTGAAGATGGTAAAGCTTGGAAAGCGATGAGTATAACGCCTTCCTTTTTTAGTGTTACCTATCCCTATGAACAATTTAATTTCAAAGAGAGAAAAATAGAGGAGATATGACCACCTCGACAGAAATACCTAATACATTGAAAACTTAATATCCCAAGGCATTTTTCTTGCTGTTCAACAGGCAGATCTCCGTGCATATGCATGACATGGACACTTGAAGACACTTGAACAAAGAAACTTGAACAAAAAAGCATGAAACCTTAGACATTTCGTGAGGACCAAACCTACATACATACATGACGAATTGTTAACGCTCAATTGTTTTGAAGTTGGAAGAAAGCCTTGAGGGTCAACTAGCCCTGAGGGTCAACTAGCCCTGAGGGTCAACTAGCCATGACCTCTTAAAAGCGTGAAATTTTGGAGGTGACCAATAACCAAAGTAGACCTTTTTCCTAAAAGCCATTAACACTTACGCCTTCAGTAATAGGTATAATGATGAAGAAACGTTGATGTATCAAGGATAAAGTCTATGAATATGATCTCCTATTTTTGCTAAGAACGTATTATCATCTCACTCTCGCTTCCTTCGATGTGTTAAAAAATGAGATTCCTTGTTTACATAGGTTATAATATCACCTACGGCACCATAGACTGCGAGTGTATATTATCACTTTTACAAAAATAATCTCAAAATCCAGCAAATTGTTGAACAAATACCTTGATATTTTATAAAACGATTATTTTCTAGAGTATTTTGCTTAAATTTTGATAATTTTTAACCATGAGGTTACACCTCCGAATGTTGTCAGTGAAGCAATGGGGACTAGGGTCCTTAATCTTTTAGTAGTAAATTTTCTACCAGTGGGCCACCTCTGCGTGTCAAAACTGTTAGTACCTATCGATTTGCCCGCTTGAAGTGTAATTCGTATCAGAACACTTGTTAACATTCCCTGTGATACTCAGTCATTCTCGATCTTTTTCTCACGTTCTTACATCATCTCCGTTCTACTCGATGAAAATACTACTAGACACTAATCTTGCAACAATAGGATTAGATCATTACAAAAACCACGATCAAAGTTTTAAGCCACTAAAAGGCAATAGAACTACTGGTAGAACACTGAAACTTACAAATTATATAAGTTATAAGCCAATTATAAAAAAGAGCTGTTACCAGTGGAACGGTCAAAAAGCTGCAGCAACTATTGAGATGACGACTTTATTTTCTTGAGACAATAAGGCAATAAATTTAGCAATAAAATGTAAGGGAAACACATTAAGATAGCAAAGATATCATTGTACAGGGTCCTTGGTAGTAAGGGCCAGGGCCAGCTAGGATGTTCTTGGCGGATTCTGAAGAAAGAATGGATGATTTAAAGAGACACTAGAGAAATAGAGAATATGTAACCACCCGGGATGGAACCCGTGACCCACGCTTTGGCACCATGTGCTCCACCAACTGAGCTAAGTAACCTCTGATGTTAACATACTCCATTTCTCTAGTTGCTGTACTAGCTCCCTTTTATCTATCGGTGCGCATCGGCGCATTTTGGGACCAGCCTCTACGCGCCATGTGACTTGATCAAGGAAAGACGGCCATCCGGCCACTCTGTCTGCCAAAAGCCCATTGAAAGTCAGAAAGTATCATAAGTATGATACCATATCATATCATATCGTAGGTTACCTGTCCCTGTTCGTAGAGGGCACGTTGGGAACGGGCGGCTCACGGGTTCGATCCCTGGTGTTGACATATTCTCTATTTCAGTAGGATCTTTTCAAAACTGACACTTTCAAGTCCTCTCTTCTCGATAATATCATGGAAGACGAGTTATAACCAAGAGAGCCAAGATTTTAAAGCAAAACAACCTGCAATAAGATATAACTACTCCAAGATCTACTCACCATCTGCAAAACTTAATATACTCGTATCCGTCATTGTCACACTTGATATTGATAATGTGGGTGATGATGTTATCATTGGCTGAACTACAACAAGGAAATACAATATATATAATTATTTGCGCTTTTGAAATAAAAATGAAATTACTCTAATGCACCCACATTTGAGTTCTTTCCATATATTCCAGAATAATGAGAGCATTTGGTGAACTGTTCTAATGAACCCTGAAGTACATACATGTATTGTTTTCATGATCTTTACGAAAGATGCTGATGAGTCCATTGTACTTTGTACATGTTACTTGTTAGACATAGAGCTGTACAGCACATATAAATAGCAAATTTTATAGTTAGCAAAATTTAAATGAAAAACACCAAGATTTACTCACCGTCTTCAAAATTTGATATACTTGTGTCGATAGACGATGTAATTGTCAATGATAGTATGGGTGATGATGATATTGCTGGCTGAACTACAACAAGGAAATGCAAATATGTCACTACCTTTTTTTCCAATAAAGATATATATTTGCAATTGCAGATATATCACAATGGTGTATATATAACACACCATCGTGATGGCATTCGTATAATAGTTAATGGAGTTAGTTAGAATAGTTAATTAGTACACAGTTTCACTACCCAAAAACGATGACGACGTAGATGTAAATGTTTGCATTTTAGGAGCTGTATGAGTAAATGCTTAATCGGATACTACTCTAATATCAGAAATTATACATTTTTTGTCAACGTCAACTTTTGCATCACGATTATGGAAGCATAATTTGAAGAAATTTCTTTAACAGCTGTATTACTACGCAAAGGTATTACCCGGGAGACGACAGACACACATGCAGTACTAAAAATTATTTTAAAACTTTATCTTATGGAAATTTGAATTAAACTTGGGTCAGAAATTACAAATATATAAGGTTGTGCCAGAATTTATACCAGTAAATCTTTTTCGCATTAATAAAGGTGCATGTCAGATAAATTTAGTCACCTGGATCAAAGAAATTCTTGTTGACAGATAATTAATCGCTTAATTATTATCAATTTTTAGCTGTAGCAGCAGTAAATGCAACTATAAGCATTAGTGAGCAAAATGCAACGTCCTTCACGAAGATTCTAGAAAGATTCACGTGTGCTCATAAGCCGCATTTTTTTTAGTCACGTTATGATCTGTATTTAAGCACTATGAACCAACATGCTGACAGGAAAAGGATCCCAATAACTCCGAGGAAACCCAAGTACCGTTCTGTTGTTTTGTATTGATATTTTTTGGGGCTGTCATATACCTTTGTTTTGGTTTTTTAAATATGTATATGCATAGGCGAATGCTGGCTATTTGAGTAGATACATACAAACACCTCATGTGCAAAAGCATAATAGTGTTTTTGAAATGCATAAATGACCTTACAACAGTATACTGGTATAAGCATTTACGTGAAAGACAGGTATTCAACAATTACGAGACATGAAATCCTAAAGTACTGCAAATGCTCTCGTACTAAAATGAATCAAATTTCACTACAAGGTTTTAAAAGAGTACAACTTCATGGACACAAAAATAAAAAGCTTGTCGTTGAAACAATGTGAGCAAACGTTAAAGAAACAAATTCTGCAGAATTGATTCAATGAGTGAACAATCAATGGATAATGATGGAAGAGGATTCATTATTTGGAGGATAATTTTAGACCGAGGTTGAATACACTTTATACATTGAAAACTGGTAATGAAAAACCCTTTAGAAGAGGAATGCCTGTTAATTGTAGATATGATGAAAAACTATAAAAATTTATTGGCTCTTAAAATATAAAAGTACGAACACGCTGATGTTCTTTCTAGAATACATGCCCTCGTCCCCGTTAGTCGAACTCAACAAGACTTCAGACTGTTTGTGTTCTATCCGTTTTATAAAATACCCTTGAATACTTGCAGGCAAGGGAAAAACTTTTATCTAAAAAGTCATAAGCAGTTTGATTGCCTTTACATGAGCAATTTTTCCAACTAATTTGAATAACACTACTTTTAAAAAAACAGTAAGGTTGTCTATAGTGTGGAAGGTAAAGCAGTTACCAATGAAAGGTGAACATATTCCTGAACTTGTGGTCTAGAACCTTTTTTTTCAGGAGTTTACAAGATTTGGATGTAATTAGTAAGAACGTGTAAAATCCATTTTATATTCCTTCCTTATGTTCCTTATGCCCTTATGTTTTATGTTTCATCATAAATGCATGAAAATCTCCTTGTAATATATTTAGATTGTACAATTGCATGACATTTTTCATTTTCTACTTTCAAAACTAACGACTTATCTACTTATTCCAGGCAAAATATACGGTAACAGCATCCAGTCACTTGCGCTCTGTAAGAGACATAACGTGACATCCTAATAGTTACAATAATGTCTAATTGGTGCAAAATATCAAATATCAAGGAATGTAAATAAATTAATGTGTCAATGTTATAGAAGTATCGTACTCTTTCCAAACGTGTGCACTCATCAAGACCACAATATCGATCAAATACAAAGAATAGATATGATATTTTACTTACGAACTGCAGAACTTGATGTCCTAAATTTGAAGTCGAACGATGACGAAGTTGGTGTAGATGAAATCACTGGAGAAGCTGATCAGAAATAAACATTGCTATAAATACATTTTTTATCTAAGTTTTAGTTTTTAATATTTTAGATCTTTGCAATATTTTTCTGTTACTTATATAATGCAATTAGAAACGTTAGTACACGAGGACATGTTACGTAAATCGTTGAGCGCGCCGGAAAGTCGCATCATGCATGGAAAGCTAGAAACGTTTGATGCTGTCGTGTTATTACTAATACGCAAACAATGAAAGGCAACAAACATAAGTTGAGCAACGTATACGTTCAACAAGAAAAAGGCACTATTACATAGTATTAATATACTTCCACATAAAACACAAGAATATATTTCTGAAGGAAACACGAAACTAGTTTGAGATCTTTACATGATGCCCAGTATTCTTGATATAAAGATAATGTTGTCAGTTACAACGATCGCTTTATAAACAATTAAATCATGCTAGCAAATTACGTTCTTACCGATCGGAAAACTTGAAACACTTGTTTCCTCGGCCAATAACCTTGCAGATGACAGCATTGGGGAGGAGGTTGTTACTGGTGAAGTTTTATGAATGAAAAACATTGAAGAGCACAATTAACGATTATAGCACTCCATCGCAAGGGGACAAGTATGATATGATAATTTACGAGATTAGCATTTGTTAATAATACCGAAGAGATTGTTAAATTATACATATTCTTGAAATTCTTGAACATAAAATACGTACGGCGATTACTAAGAGCTAAAAGCTGATTTTGGCCTCGTACTTAGTGAGGTTTTGCATAACAGCACTACAGCGATGTTGAGAATTTTTAAGGGCCTGTGCCTTAGTACACAGTGACCTCTTTACAGACATATAAACATACTTGTACGTCATTTACTTGATGGCAAAACTTGATATACTTGTATCTCTAGCCAGAGAACGTGTTGATGTCAGTATGGGTATGGATGTTTCCACGGACTGGGCTACATAGAAAACGGTGCCAGATGACATTTACAAAAAAAATAAATCTTGACCTAACATTCCATAACAAATCATTCTACTTGCCATTTGTAATGATAGGTTACAGTATCGACCATTACCAAATATAAACTGGAACTGTAAAAGGCAAAATGTTTGATGTGTAAGGGTGCAGCGGTATTTTACCTTTCTAGTCAATGTCTCTAAGACGTATGGGATAAGCCCTATCGCGGTGCCTTTTGCCCACTAATAGCCAGCCTAGCTAGAAGAAATAACTACAAGGTATCTTCGTCATGGCTCGTGTATCTTCACCGTTATTATAAGTAAACAACAAATGTGGAAACTTCATTGAGAATGTTTCTTCTAACAGACTTCTTCAGGTCACTACTGAAAATTGGCTAAACTAGACAAAACGTTCTCAATGAAGTTTCCACATTTGGTGTTTACTTATAATACCTTGTCGGTGGACTATTCACCTTTTATTCACAACAACTTCACCGTCTTTCATCGTGATTCGTAATTGTACGTACTTGGTCCAACCGTATATGTCGTTGGTGGTGCAGTGGCACAGAAAATAACTTTCCTTATTGTTATATGTATCGGTATCGTTGGCTGTGTGACCGGCCTTTATGCTACATGGTTCGAATATTCGTGTAACAGTCATTATGAATACAAGAAATATATATATCCATGCGGTTTATTAACTTTACGAGAAATTCAAAAGCATACATTGCCTTTTATGCTGATAACTTCCCTTACGGCTTAAGCACATTTAGAGATCCACATGTACACAGTTACTAAACTTTCACTGAATAATTAACGACACCAAGATCTACTTACTATCTGCAAAACTTGATATACCCATGTCAGTCGCTGTCACACTTGTCACAGATAATGTGGGTGATGATGTCATCATGGGGTTAACTACAGCAAGAAATTAGACATTTATTACTGTCATCTTTTTAAATAGGGATACGGAAGTGAACAAACATCATAATCATACCCGTTTAATGCATCATGCTGCCAGTATTGGTATAACTGTCTTAACAAACAAACACGAAATATAGCTTTCTATGCATTTATCATCTACCGGAGAAATTCACAAGGGCCCATTGAAAGTGAGGCAAGTTGCATTTTATCGTAACCATAGGTTAAATGGAAAAATACAGACATCATAATCTACTCACCAACTGCAAAACTTGATATGCTCATGTCAGTTGCTGACACACTTCTTACTGATAATGTGGGCGATGACGTTATCATTGGTTGGGCTACAACAGTGAAGTACACATTCATTACTGTCTACTTTTATATCCGAGAGAAGTATCTTTAAGTGAACTAATCTAAATGTGATAGTGTTGTGAACCAAAGTGCAAGTATTCGTATAACCGTCTTTATGAACACAAAGTTGCAAAACTTTAAATGGAGATATAAACACACCATGATCTACTCACATATTGCAGAACTTGATATTGCTGTCTCAATTGCTAAAATTGTTGTCGATGACATGGATGTACTTGTTAGCATTTGAGAACCTGTATCAGTGAAAAACAAACATGTCATTAGCTACTGTTCTTATATACGAAATCAGATATTTCAAACCTTGCATGACGAGCATAATTCAATGAGGTGCCAAGGTATTCTATACGACTATGAGAAAAAGTGACTACTCGACAACCTTTAAGAGTTGAAAATAGTTGAAAAGCGGCTGTATGGCAAAGTAAAATACATTAGGTCCGTATCGGCTGCATTTAAGGTAGCCTCAGGCTCATGTAAGGCAGTGCTTCTATGAATAATGTGGAGCAACGTGTATGTGGCAATGGTATTGTTTCAAGATGACGAGTATATACATTAAAAAAGGTATGCATATTTGTATAATTGTTTGCAATATCCTATACGTACAATAATTATACATAAGCCATTAAATACACCTTTGCATTGATGTAGCAATGTTATCCTTTCTGATATGTACAGTTAAACTGGAAGGATAACATGGAAATGTCAATGGAAATGTGTATTTTATGACTTGTATATGCACATTGATGTACGCATATAATCGCAGTAAGAGGAAAACTACTTCAACTTTTACGCATTTTTGGGTCCCATAGTTTAAGTGACATTAATTAAACTTATTACCTGCACTATGCTCTAAAACGAATTTAGACAGATCCATCTCCTTACAGTAACAAATAGGAAATGGCTTACAATAGCCCCCTCCCCATGACTCGAGCTTGGTAAACGCAATGTACCATAAGGCACTTACTTTTAAAAGCCGTCTCGCATTTTCTACATTACTACCCCTCAGCTGCCAAAATTTGCAAGCGATTGTGGACATACTCCACTCGTTGATAATTGTATAAAATTTCAATGGGTCTGCTAAAAATAGATAAGTATATATAAATAAAAGTCTAATGGAATACTAGGATGTTTGAGCTACTTTACATTTCATGCACTTTGTGATCTTTAGGCTCGACTCAAATACATAGTATATTGAGAACATAATATTGGCAATGAAATCGCAGAATGCGTGAAACTTGAAGTAGCTCCAACATCCTAGTATTTCTTTTGACTTTAATCTATATATGTTCTACATTCCCACGTATCGAGTACAGTAATTTTAGTATTAATTATTACATTATATGTATATTTATATATAATAAGATTGTAGTCAAAAGAAATACTAGGATTTTTGAGCTTCTTTAAGTTTCACGCATTTTGTGATCTTTAGGCTGGAATCTACTATATACTATTAATGCAAAAACTCCCAACTAACAATTGATGATATATCATTTCAGTATTATTGCCAATGGTGTCACTTATTTTGAATCAACGCAAGCACATTCTTAAGTATATACAAAGGATGACTTGACTTTAGTTACCATTGGATATTACTATTCATGAAACCTGTAATGTTATGCAAATCATATTGCTGAAGCTATTGCCAATCACTGGTAACAGTATATTGCTTAAATTAAGCAGGTGTAATGATTCAATATGATGCCACCTCATGGTTTACACATTTATTCCAGATGATTCGCATTTCCCAGGGCTTGGCTAAACACTGCTGCTAGTAAGATATTAATAAAATTCCATTTTATATTACATTCTGAATACCAAAACTTGACAAGTGGTTCAGAGGTCACCTTTCTTACATTGAAACAAAGACACCATAACAACTGAAGTTACAAGAATAAACATAGCAAAAATTACAATATGCAGCTAAGCTGGCACATTGACTGAAGAAGGCTGTTCAAAATGTTGTGATCCTAACACCCGTGACATCAATACAGTAAGGCAAACTATTTCCGATATTGTTGTGTTGAATTATAAACTTGAATATTGCGTCGAGTAATGGATTCATTTTGCTAAACGTTTTTGCCAGACACTGATCACAGCAATCGCATGGAGTTAATTGAGAAAGCTATCACGATGAATTTATAGGAAACGAGAAGATCCTAGAAAATAACATTATTCTCTTAAAACTCTTATTAAAGCTAAAATGGACTTCTTACATCTATTGTAATGTTGATGCAACCCAGACCCCATGTATCGGGCAATGAGTCTTAAACAGTTAAGTCTCCTTCTATTTATGTTTTTTTTATGTTCTCCTTCATATCCCACACTCTTGTAATTGTCTGAATGAGACAAGGGAGTAAGGACAGTATATTGCAGGCTAATTGGACCTTCTGTGTTGTGTGGTATGGAACTGATTGGAAGGGGAAAAGTTCCCTACCAGCACAATTTGGAACATATTTCAACCCTCCCTATCTTTGAATGCATTTTTACCCCTTTCTCCATTTCAGATAACTTTGCAAACTGCTTACAAAATGAATAAATTTACGAAGAAAAGTTTTTTGAAATTTGAAATGGAATTTTGAAAATCTATAAATAAATGCCAGAAATATCCAAATTTGTGAAAACTTTGGCTCAGAGATAGTGAAATTTTAATGGTTTAAAGTGTATTTCAGAGAGGCTTTTAGTAATGCAAAGATAGATATTAAATTCTAGCAAAAAATGATTTGTGAGAGCATGACTCAAAGTCAAAAGGACAAAAAGTCAAATCTAGGATAATCCTTCCTTAAAAGGATATCAATCTAGCTAAAGTCCATTATTATTTCAAAATGAATACATACTTGCTGATTGAGTTTGAAGTGTTTCCTCCACAGGTTCTGGCTTGGTGTGAGGTACATCCTCTTCAGGAGCTTTATCTACTATTTCCTCTGTTGACACATCCTTGATTTCGTCTGTTGACACATCTTTGATTTCTTCTGCTGATACCTCCTGGATTTCTTCTACTGTAGTGTCTTCAGCTGTGTCAGTATGGCTAATATCTCCACCTTGTGATTCCCCCTTGTGCTCTTGCTCAATCTCAGGTTCATTCCCTGACGAATAACTAGTATCAACATGTGCCTCTCCTTGCTCTGCATATCCATTGGTTGCTGGTGCATGAACTTCAGCTTCACTGGACACACTACAATGAAGAGAAAATTGGAAAGAGGTCATTTTACAGACGTCATACTCTAAAAGTAGTTTACTAATTGAGCGGGTGATAGATCTTGTCTCACCTACTGTATGTTTAGCATTGTAGAATTCAAAGTACTATATGCAAAGGTTTCCAGACAGTCCCCCACCAACCCATCCCCAATACTCAACCTATCATCATTCCCTGGAAATAAGCATTTTGCACCATGGGGCACTCAACTAGATATGCTTTTACTGAATTACACAAAACATGCAATCACACTTCTTGATGGCCATTGAAGATCTTCCCATGTTGTCCCAAACACACTCAAGTCCTGACGGAGCTGTATGAAGTATAATATAATAAAATATATCAATTTTGTAATGTAACTAGTTGCACAGCTGCTTTTGCATCAATTGGTGTGCTTCTACTGTTGGTATGTTAAACCTGTTGATAAATATGTTCCCTAGGTGTAGAGTTAGCTACTGTTCAAATGCACAACTCACATTAATACCACAGTTGCCAGAGTGAATCCTTGATTATTTAAATATATTGCTTGTGGTACAAAATCCAAAGATTGTGCAACTATGAGTTGTCTTCTCTGAGCAATCCTTGATTATATTATAAAAGTGGTTACACAAGTCTGCAGTTCTGTCAGTACGCTGGTAAAGAATGAGGCAGTTTAAGTGAAATGTGGTCATTACAAAATGAGTCATACTTCTTGAAAAATACAAGTTTTAAATCATGCATATAATCTACTGTATCAATAACGACAGAATTTAAATACGCTAAACCAGCTAGCACAAAGAAAGCTTGAAAATTTAGATACCAGTGTGTAATTTACCCTTCTGTAGTAAAAGACAATAAAAAGGCCTTAATATTTAACGTCCTATCACCACCAGAGCTTCATTTGCTGCTTGGCACACTGAACACAAGGAGATGGAAAAGGAGTGGCAATCGGATGAAATATGACTATCAGTTTGCTATATAACAAGTCTGAGTATTACGGTGGGCACTTTGAAGGTTATGAATGTACAACACTCAGCACAAATAAAGTTAATCTTCGTTGAAATCTGTCACAAAGTACCGGTATACAAAGAAAACAGAGGATACTCAGACATATTTGCAAAATTAAATAATATTGTACATATACACATTTTGAATTCATACTACAAGCACACAGTGATTGACCTATTAATGTAAAATTACTTAAGCCTGAAAAAGTTATTGTAAAATCACCTTATGTCATTTCAAAGAGTACTTGAAGTTAAAATGGCAAAGGATGTATTAAATGGTTTGCACATGCATATTCTTAGTCTTCTAGTCACTTTGGGCACAAGATGAAGTACTATAAGATTAATCAGATTCTACAGAGTAAGAAGCTACCTTTGATTAAACAAAATAAAAAGGGAGAGGTTTAATTTTATTGAGTCTTAAAATAATTTCTGACACTGGGTGATTTACACTGACAGAGGCAAAATTGACAATATGTATTTATCAAATACTAGGTCTTAATGATACCACATAAAAACATCCTAATTCTACATCGTTAACCAACTCATGTTTCCTATTTTATTCCAACTCCCCATTTACTAATTTTTGAAATTGTTTCAAGCCCCCATTTTTCCAGCCCCTCTTTTATTAGAGACCAAAGAGTACAGAGGTGATGGCTCACTTTCCCTATCATAACACATACTGTAAAAAACCTCTTTTGTGGAAAAAAGGAATATGAATAGTGGCAACACAGACCTTGATCCTATTCAACAACTGGAATGATGATAAAATGACAACTTACTGCAAAGATATCCCCACAAATTGCTACCATAGGTTGCTTGCTCAGCAGGAAATTTTGACGGAATCTGTCCATCATAAGTATGCACCTTGTTGCTGCTTAGTTACTGCACTTATGAACCATCATTATCAGTGTAATATTCTTTGTGCACTCCTATTATTAGTATCTGAATGATTTGTTACAAATGACCACGAGATCCGTGTCACAGCTACCCTACTCTACTTTTCTCTTGGTACCACATTCAGGAGATTTTGACTGCTCCGAGATTTGTTTAGTTGGTGAGCCACTCAATCAATGGCAGTCAAGGAAATTGGTAAAGTGACGAATTTTATAGAGAGATCAAGGACAGACCGAGGGGGATTTCAGAACAATGAGAGTGCAAATGTCCAAAGAGGTTCGGTATCGATCAAATCAAGGGGTGATTGAGGTAGTGGAAACTGGCCTTCAGACAGACTGAACATGACAATTGACATTCAAATTGAGTAACAGGAAACAACAAGATAAAGGAGCTTTCCAAAATCTAACTGTAGGAAGTATGGGGAGGAGGAGGTACTGCAGAGTTGATTAGATTAACATCAGACCGGAAGTCATGGTAAGCAATAATAGCTAATGACCCTAAAGAATACTGGGATAAAAGATTGCAGTGTATGTTCCAAGTAGTTCAAAAGCTTTGAGCCTGTCATGAGTTGTCTGCTATTAACAGAAGGTGGAGCAAGCATAGCTATTTCACATGGTCACTGCCATAACAATAAGTAGTGTCTACAGTAATAACTTAAGAACTCATATTGTGTCTGCAGAGAGGAAGTCATGGATGGTACATGGCTTAAGATAATCTTGCAGTACATCTGTCAGACATCTAGATTGGTCTAAGGGCCACAGTACCAAAAAAGGCAATAATACTCTAAAGAAGGCCCAATCATTGACTTATTAAAGTAGAACACTACTTCGGTTGACAATAAGCTAATATAGCACAAAAACCCAGCCTAAGGGATGACTTAGCCTTGCTGAGCAAGCACAGCACCAAATATCTAGATCTTTACAAAGGTGACTGCTCCTCTTAAACAGGTTGCCGAAGGCAGTAGTAGCAAAGTTAAATAGACAGTAGATCTACGAAGAGAGCCTAATGCAGCACATTATCCAGTTTTATCAACTTACACTATAACCAAATCCATGCTAAATACATCAACATTCCAGCTGACACCAAAACAAAATGTAGCATCCTTCAATCATAGCTTGTATGAATGCTTTAACATTTTCTGTCAGGCCTCATTGACATGTATACAACAACTAGGAGAAATGCCTGGTGTTGCCTAGGTTCTGATTTAGTAAGAAACACAAATTTCTACAGAAGGGGACCTGGAGACCCCCTCCATTTCCACTCTTTGGGGATGCTGGAAGTTTTTATTTTTACTCCTTGACCTCAAATTCAGCCTATATTATGAAAAAACAGTTCCAAAGTCTCAGACACCCCCAGGGCCTCCCTGAGTGGTAACAACTGGCCTTAAACCTGCCCATTGGTTCCAACATTAAGTCTACACAGTTTGGTTTCATTTGGCTCAGGGCTTTGGGAGGAGAAGACCAACAAACACAGAGAAACAGATTAAGGATTATATATAAGAACATGTCAAGATCATTGTTATCTCCTTATTAAAAGATACAATTAGCTCAGCGCAAACCACACTGATAGATTTGGGTGGTGAGGACACAAACTCTCTACCATCATCATTGTCAAAACCACAGGATCTGGCAGACAAACTCTTGTGCTTCAACTTCGGATAAATTCACACTTTTCCATAGAAGTATTAAACACTGACGTGCTTTGTAGTCAGCAGCTCCACTATCGAATCCAGGGCCGTGCCATCATCAGGAGGATACCATACCAGCCAGTTTCAGCACCTTATCCTCAACTGATAGCACTGGTACAGTGGTGCCCCTCCTACAGGAGGTGTCTCTATAGCTCTGGTGCTGACCACTGCTCAGCTGCCTAGCTAGTTTGTTATCGTCTAATGTATGGTTCTGCTTTGTTCTCTTGCTTTGCAATCAAATTGGCATATTTTCATTACAGCTTGGGTCATCTCTCTTCAGTCATAACAACATGGATGCTTTTTCCACTGTCTTTTGGATCTCTGACACTAACTTTCTTGTTTCTGGCTGGGTTAATTCCGAGTCAGTTCCCTAACAGGTGTGCCAATCCTTTCTCGACGAAACCTCTGGCTCCAATTCCAATATGAAAATAATCTACATCCCATCCATCATTTTCACACCTTTTAATTAGTTGCCTATACTCTCTCTCCTTTCTTTCCTCTGCATCTTTGATGTTATTCCTGCTTTTCCATAGAACTAATAGGGTGGTTCTCAGCTTGTAGAAACACTTGTAAAGTAACGTTTATATGATATCATGTGTCACTAACTTCTTCCTGCATATATACATAATTCCTTTTAGTATTCTTTCCCTGGTCAACAAAGGAGGATTCCTCTCATATACCATCATTTAGAAAAGAGGATTTGAAATGTCAATATGGACAAGACATCAGAAAAATAGAAAATATGTCACCACCAGGGCTGGTCCCCAGTAGTCTGATACTGACCGCTCATATATATATGAGCCTCGATGGCTCATTGGTTAAGGCGTTGGTTTAGTAATCATGAGGACGCGGTTCGAATCCGGTCAGCGCCCTTAATTTGCAAGCTATTGTGGTAATGCTCCAATCTTTGAGAATTATGTATAATTGCAATGTGTCTGCTGAGAATATATATATATATAAGTACTCAGCAGACACATAGCATTTATCATATAAATATATATTTATCACGGAGTGGAGCATTACCACAATAGCTTGCTTTCTTTTTTCACTAATGGAGCTGAGGGGATTCGATTTAACGGCGCTGACCGGATTCGAACCCGGGACCTCATGATTACTAAACCAACGCCTTAACCATTGAGCCATCAAATATATATATATATATATATATATATATGAGTACACGTGTGTGTGCTTAGATATACCGTAAATATATTAAATTTAGCAAACTTGACTTAACTTAATCTTTTTTCTTATATTTACAGGTGCTTTGCCATTATTGCTGGATTTTTCACTTCTAGCTTCTTTATCGATACCTTTGGACACATGATTATCATATTTATAGCAATGGCATCGTATGTGGCAAGCTTTTTTGCCTATTCTTTTATTCCAAATCCGTGGTGGGCCATACCTATTGAAGTTATACAGGGTCTTTGTTACTCAATGTCCTGGTCAGCTTGTATCACATACCTTGGAGCAGTGGCTCCACCGAATACAGCTGCAACAATGCAAGGTAAGACTTACTTGAGACATATTTTTATGGTTTACACTTAAACTAAAAAGGATTCCTTAAACATCTTTATTTGATAAAATGCTTAATAGATTTCAACCACAAAAATTGTAAGAAGTGTAGTTACTTCAATACTGTTACAACAGATTTCTTGTAATCTTCTTACTATCAAAGTGTTACGAATTTTTCTTACACGAAAGGTTTCTCAGGAATTTTCGCTAAGACAGTGAAATAAACAGGCAAAATGAAAAATTTACTTGAATGCAATTTACTCCTTTGATAATTTAACAAGTACCATTTACAAATACATAAGTTGATTTATTTACGAATATTAAGAAATGTGCGTACTCTCGAAGAAATATTGCTCTAAAACAGACATGACGCCCAATTATAAAAATGTTCAATTACGTGGTGTCTGGGATGTGCACCTTAGCCACGTTCAATAGTATTCTATAATTTTCAAAATGCTCCACAGATTGATTAAATATGTTTGTGGTGACTAGAGAAGTAGAGTATGTTACCATCAGAGGCCACTTTGCTCAGTTGGTACAGCACACACCATGATAGAATGAGTCACAGATTCGATCCCCGGTGGTGACATATCTTCTATTTCTCTAATGTTCTTTTCAAAACGAATATTTCAAATCCTCTCTTCTCGATGATAAATATACATATTTACAACTAAAATTGGTAACATTGCACTATGATATAAAACACTTATAATACTCTAGACATGAACATAAACACAGTATTGTCAATGAAAGACTATGGCGTCTCTCTTCCAAAATATAATAACCCCTTGCATGCATAAACAAAGGTGACATCGAAGTAAAAAATTATCAACGTAAGTCATCGTGGAAGACAATAAGATATATTTATTCGACGAGATCAATAAGAGACCCTTATTTTTACGGTGTCTAGAAGCAAGGTCTTGGTTCCCATTAAGTAGTATGTTAATAAGGACAGTTAAACTTACAGCTACTTAATAACAAAAGAAGAAGTGACATGACAGTTTTAATAAGCTTCTCTCTTTGGTAGGTCCTCCTTAATTACAACGTGTATCATCTCTCAAAACAAAATGGCAAGGGGCACTCATTATAAGGCCTCATCCACAGTATGACGGATAAATTTGAGAAAATGACATTATTGCTATGGTTATGCACTCCATCCACAATAAAATGCTCATATCGGCATAAAAATATCCACGAAAACAAAACTTTTCAAAAGCTCTTCCAAATGGGTTTATAAACTCAGTTTTGCGTGTATTACTGTGGAGCGGGATTTTCCGTTACTACCATTATTAATATGAGTAGACATCCTTTTGAAGCTAAGAATAGTGGGTGTCATTGGTTTATATGATCAACGGTAGAAACTATAAATATCATAATTTCATTAACATTTTCTTCCGGAAAGACTTAGTACCGTCGGGTTTAAGTTATGCTTTTCACATAAGCATGGGCAAAGCCAGACTCAAGTACTGTGACTTTTAATGTGGACATAGACTGTGGCTTCGTTATCACACGTAACAAATATCGCACACAAAACATTTTCCCTTTTGAATGTGTACTACGGCATTTGCTGAAGCATTTATTTTCCTGCTCGACTTTGCTGCTTTACGTCGTGTATGGCAGAATCAATGTCTTAAGGGAAACAAAACACGAAATAAGGATAATTCTTAAGAGTTGCAACAGCAGGAATGTGTTGTGTTGTTTACGGAAACAGGGGTTGCTGCGGCGAGGTAGTTTTACTACTACGAATGTCTATACTCCACAATAGCGTGATATTCCGACTAGCCGTTGCAGCACCGGATAGCAACGCTTTGGGCGCTGTTGTGAAGAACACTACGAGGAGCAATCTCTAAAGATGTGAAGAAGATGATGATGATGTACTCACAGTTTTCCTCGTAACACCTTGTTGTGCGATATTTTTCCACGAATCTTTTCTATAGACGTGGGAGCAACTACAAGTATTTTTCTTGAAATTATATATGTACACAAATCTATTACAGACAGTAATAAGTAGTGATAAGAGTTGCTCGCGCTATATTATTCAATTTGCTGGAGAAGAAAGCAATTTATTGTAAAAGGAAAGGGCCACAAACATCATTGCAAACTCTTCACCAATCTCTGTTCCGATGTACATAAACACACGCAATTACAAAGGCTAATGGTAAGAAGCCTGTTTAAGAGCCAATAAATAAGTTACGCATTGTGTGTTCCAGCAGCAGGCCTTTACACGCCAGGCTTGTTAACAAATTATGCTGCCAGTTCTTTCTATATCTTCACACTGTTATGTGTATTGTCTGCCTACCATTTGCTATCAACAACCATTTGGCAGCCCTGTCAGGAAAGATCTAAATAAACTTCTAAAACAGTTAAGTGGCGTTATTCTCTGCTAGATATTAACAATTACTCTAAATGACATGCGCTTTAAAAACACTTTTAAACTACATTGAGTAACAGCTTCTTATTGCTAAACGTTTTTGTCAGACACTGGTCACGGCAATCGTCTTGATTAAATTCAAAATTATTAGGGAGAGATTAATCTTTCACATTTGTATTTTGTTAAGTGCAAGATCCGTGTTACAAATGGTGTCATCTGACACTATTCACTGCAATCACCTGGAATGAAGGGGGGGAAAGTTTAGCAAATAAATTTATGAGAACAAACAGAATTGAAACAACTTGCTGATAAAATATGTATATGAGTGATACCTTTTCTGTCATTGTCTTATTAAAGAATGGGTGAACTGATCATTATGATAAATGTAGCTTCAAGGGAGGGGTGGTGCAAACTAGAATGTGAAAGATTAAGTAGAAGATACAATACTCCTCTTACAATAACGGGCAAAAGTGTAACACGTTTTCTGGTACTCGTCTTACTTAAAAAGACAAAAACTGCAAAGAATTCCTCCTGGTGCGAGAATGCAGGCTTACTTGCTTCTAACTGTGGCTTCCAAAGTGACAAGATGAAAATTGGAAAGCACATTTACTAATGTCCCATAAAAATACTCTTGGAAGCTTTTAACAACAGAAATCCGTTATTGAAGAAAATTTTAAATTATGTACCACAAAACACATTTTTAAGACAACAATTGTAAGGAAAGGCTGATCACATCTGCATACAATCATTATCTACATGAGCAGAAAAGCTACCTAAGTGATAAGGAAAGATAATCTCTATCCCTGCTTTGAAGTATGACTAATTTTTTTCTTGCATTTTGTCTCTAAAGTGACTTTTATCAATTCAAGTAGCTATAATACTTGTTCAATAGCTTAAAAGTATGCAGCTGGGACAAAAAACAACAACAAATAGATTAAAAATTTCCCTTCATTGAAAATTTTTCAGATCTTGCAAAAAGTAGAGCACACACCTTTTCAAATGTTTCCTATTATTTAAAAGGCAAGTTTAGCCAAATTTACTTACTGGGGATTACGATCGCGTGACAAAATCAAAACGCAGCATGTTAAAATTGAATTACTTACGTAAAATCTCATTTAACTAAGCAACAATATTTAATAATTCCACACTATAAGAATTTCCTTTCTGACTTGCGTGTTTTTTTAAATATTTTTGTTTATGGTGTATGGTTCTTGACAAATCCTTCATGTTAAGTCACAGGTCTCACAAGAATTTACGAAAAGCTAATTTAGTACTGTGATTTGGATGACGGTTTCTAGTGACGACGACACTTTTCTTAGAAATCGTACTTTACCCATAATCACATTTGGAGATTTGTTGACAATAAGTAACAAAACAACGCTTTATGCAAACGTTCAGGAATTCCCTCTCATTGACCGCCTCAATATTAGTTTAAATTCAAACAACATTTCGTGCTAAAGGAGAGAAATAATATTAACTTAAGTATTGTTGTATACGAGTCCCTATCATTAACATTTTTTTTAACGGCTAACGTTGTCCGGTACCTTATTTACCATTTAGTAAAAATATGCTAAATGGAGTAAATATGATGGCTTCCCTAAAGCTTTATTTATGTCCTAGTCTGTAAAGGGAGTTGATATGAGAGCAATAACACTGCCGTAGGAGAGGGGACTTGAAATTTACACGTCACAGACATTGTGTGACTTATAAAGTTAATTATTAACATATGTGTCAGAAAAAGTTATTCGGGAAATTCAAATATCATTGAGAAGAGAGAATTAAGAATGTCAGTTTGGAGAGAACACTAAAAGTGCGATACCCGGTGGTGTCATACTTTCTGTTTCTCTAATGTTCTCTTCAAAATTCAAATATCTTTGGTGTCGCTTTCTATCTGCAATTCCCTAGTTAATGAACAGAGTTTTTACACTCTCTGAATCTGTTCATCGTCAGCCCATGGGATCTGGAAAAACAACTAGTGAGCTTATTTCATTGACATAAACAAAAAACTTTACTGGAAACAGATTGTTATTAAGTATATAAATTATAATTATTCTGTTTCATTTCTTTAGGAGTACTACAAGGAGTGTATTGGGGCCTTGGTACAGGGCTTGGTGCCATTGTCGGTGGTATACTTATCAATAAATATGGTGTGATAATATCCTTTCGAGCTGGAGGAGTCGTAAGCCTCGTTGTCGTTATCCTGTTTGTTGTTCTACAATTTTTTATCGAGGCTACCGATAAAAGCAAGAAAAAGAACGTTGGTATTACACAATGTAATATGGACGAAAAGACCGTTGACCGCGTTGAAGACTAATCGAGTATGAACTTAACGATCAATTAATACTGTAATCATCAAACTAATTATTGTGTATATAGATCTTGCATGTGTAATTAATGGCACCCATCCACTAGAATTGAATGCAATTTTATAGAAAAGTTGTACTTTTTCTTGTGATGTCTTTTGCTTTTCAATACCTAAAACTATATCCGAAAGATATCATATATATCATATATATATATATCAGAGAGGAACACCGGGAACCCTTCAGCTACTTGTCAAATAAATTATACTGCTGAGGTGAAGCCATAGAGCTATGGCTTTAATTATTTTGGAATACCGTGAAAAATTTAATTTTCATAATATTGTCGAAATTAACAAGTAGCTTCTTGTTTTGTAAAATCAGAGTAAAACCTCGAGCTGTTCCAAATGTTCACTGTGACTTGAGAATTGTTTGGAGTACATTACTACAGTCTCAGTGGCTATCAACTAATCAAAAAATCCGCCGATAATATTTGGATCTGGATTAAGATTTGGACGTATCAAGAGTGCCACAAATAATTTGCTCAGTTACTTTTATCAATCTTTAATTGAAATACTGTTACAATGATAAAGCTGGACTAGCAAATGACTTGAATCTTTGGTCTTTAATAAATAAAACAGAACCACTTTGTATACCGATGTTTCATACCAGCCCCCCTTTGTATACCACATTGCTTGTTTGCTAATTAGAAGATAAAGGCAGTTGTTAAGCATGAGAACTTGCCTCAGTTAATTGCTTACGGAAGGAAGGAGGCACAGAAGATCCAGTTTGCTTGATCCTCATTTGATCAGATTGAGTAAACCCTCATCTGATAAAGAATTAATGGCTTCTGTATTACTTTTTATATGAAATCTCTCATTGAGACTCGACATTCCCAGAAACATTCGTAGACAGTAATGGTAGCCGTATAGTGACAATAGGCTTTACAGCAAATGTGAACCAGCTCTTGTTTGAATTTGAGCTAAATAATTTAAGGTCTTAGTTGTCTATGTGCTCATACTTTGACTTCTACTTAAGGCTGAAATATAGTATGCTTTCGTTTCATCATGCTCTGTTGGCCTAATACAGCCCCTTCAGCTGGTGCAAGGGCTCGCTATGCATGTAAATAGTGTTATGGAGAACGGCTGGGACTCGTAATAGAGGTCCCAACCGAGGAACAGAAAACAAGTTTTTGAACTTCGGAAGCAATCCACTTATCAAAAAGTATACATATGAAACAATCTGCTCTTACAACTTAGCCAGGTGCCATGATATTTTTGGTAAAAAATAACGCTGGTATAATTGTAATTTATGTTTGGGATGCAGAGGCAGAGAATAATAATAATAATAATAATAATAATAATAATAAATAAATAAATAAATAAAATAAGAAAAGGCATTAGAAGCAAGCCAGGTAACGATATAACAAAATTGCAAAAATCAAATTACATCAACAACTGAACAGTGGAAATATAGCATAGCAGCAGATAAAGGTGTTTTGAGCTCTGTGAAGGAAAATCACTTGTGTTTTGATTTAGTTTTACTCGAGACGAGGAGTTGTAGAGACACATCATAATTACGTTGGAGTGTAGAAGTAATAAGGTTTTTGTTTGAGATGAATTTTCTCGCTATAAAATAACATGCTTCTTGTTAAGCATATACCGGTAGCTTAAAAACGTAAGGCAGATAACAACAGTATAGGTTCATGATACGTCTACAGAAACATTATAGAGAAAAGCAATAAATGTCAGGGCTTAATGTTTTTTCATGACGCACTGGTGCCCACGAATTCCTTATCAACGTAATTGTTCAAGCCTAATTGTCAGTATCCTATCAAGTCTTCCCAATTGCTGTCAAGAAGGAGACAAGGAGACATGCCCCACCCCCACCCCCACGCCGCTTCTCAATAACAACGATTTCGTAGATTGTATTTAGTTGCAATAAAACTCTTGAAGTCAAAGTCCTTGCAAAGATTAAATGTCAGATTGTAGGTGTCGGCTATCTTTAAAAGCTCTTGGAAATGTTTCAACTGCAAAATTCCCGTAACTTGCATTTGTACTTGTAAACGTCTTTGCCTTACATAGGACTATTCTAATTTTAAAAATTATTTCTTTTGTACTTTACGTGTTGAATTTAGCGTAAGGAATTATTACTGGATTGAAAGATTTGGCAAACATTATGGTTGGAGGATTTGATAACATCAAATAAGGGTATGGTTTTGAACAACGTTAGCCTCCCTCCCTCCCCCCCCCCTATATTTACAATTGTTGTAGTATAGCAATTATTCACCATTTTAATTTTTTTCTGCCCTGACCTACAATCTTGGACATATACATTCATGTAAACTAGCCTAACCCCCGTTCTGACTGACGATAGATTTTGAAAATCTTCATATTTGGTGACTTGGAGGCACACCTCCCTGTTGATAGGAGGTATGGGGCAGAAAGCGCGTAATACCACAAATGGGAGCCCCTTTCCTTTACTAAGTATCTTCCATGATTTTGCTCATTTTCATCGACATTTGGTAAATGTATACATTGTTTTAGTCCAATATCTGTTAAATACTCGAGAATCCAGTAGGCATCAGTGTTAGAGACAAGAAACGCCTATTCTTGTCGTTAAATTAGAGTTACTGTCTATAGGATATCTATGCTAAATCTAAGTAAATCACGAATTCCTTGAAACCTTTTTTTAATCGCATATATTTAACACCGAAAGAAAATATCGCATGTATAATTTCTAGTTTGCTTTGATTGGATCTCCGCATCGATTACGTTGAATTGATCACGCAACAAAATCTTAAAAAGAGATTAACCTTCGCTTTCTGATACATTACAAATGAAATCGTCCATGTTTGGATTTAAGTGTAAACCATACAAGAAAATAGGTACTTTGTGTTATTTCCCACGCTTGATGATAAGCCACCTTTGTTATTGGTTGTTTCCTAATGTGTTGTACTTTACAGGAATATTTTCCACTAAGTCCTATTGAAAAAATCGTCGGGGGATAAGGGAGCCCAATTCTAACGGGTGACGGATACATAGTTTCCTTTGTAACTATCGATCTTTCTACACTCCCGCATCAATGAAAACATTGTGGGAAAGAACATTCTACTATGAGTTCATCGTTTAAATTCACTTTCTGTTCATTGTACTTACATTAAAACAAGAAATATCAGGTTTTATTTCATCGTGAGATTTAGTAGGTTATGGAATTTTAAGTAAGCAAATAGTGGAATAGTGCACCGTACTATTCCCGTTCTGGCATTCCGAAACAAATTTTTGATTGTTCTAGTTCATACGAAACGAGATGTTCGAGATACATATAAAATGCCAAGAAGGAAACTTTAATTTTGTCAATGTTTCGTGTTATAGCCAGTTTTCTACAGGCCCTAGGTCAATGAAAGATTACAGCCTGTGGTCTGACGTAGACCTGACGAGGTCTGGTAATAAGACAAAACGTTGTCAAAATTTTAGTCTCCTTCTTGGCGTTTCACCTATAGTTTGCCAGTGTTGTTTTCACCATAATTCTTACTATGTTCCAGATAAAAAGATATCCTGTCTTTGTCTAGGTCATCCGTTTGGACAGCTCTGTTCAAACTTGATAGTTGTTGCTGGATTTACATCTTCAAAGTTTCATTAGATACGCCCTATAGCACCTCTCCTACTGGCGGTAGAACCTTCAATATCCTGTACTGTTTAGTCAGGTTCGCTAACACTGACTGCCAGGTTTCGGTATTTTGTCAACAAACGTATCGATTATTGACTATGCAATTCCTTTCGAACAACACCTGAGTTAACTGCCTCTGCGACGTCATATATACAAGACTGTAAACCCAAGTCTCTGCCAGCTGCGTACGTACTACTCCTAGGTTTTAGTTTACTAGTACTAAAATAAGCAATAAGCACGGGTGATAAATCATAAAGTGTTAATCAAGCATCAAACAAGCAAAGATAAAATTCTTGGCATAGCGAAGAAGATTTTAAATAGGCCACTTATTCCGATGTATCGGTTTCCTCTTCTCAGCTTTTTTTCGGCATAAAACTTCCCAAACACTACACGTATACCAAGAAGTGGCTCCAAAGTCTCTAAGCCAGATCTAGCATTTACATAGTCATGTATATTACTAAGAGAACTGTCATGGCATCTAGAAAAGAAAATGCAGTTGTCAAGATTTATATTATTGGTGATTAAGCATTATAAAAAGTATCAAGTCTGTACGTATATGAAACTGCGAGAGAGAGAGAATGACACAAAAGCTGCTATCCTAATAGTTGAGATACATTGGATTTACATTTCATTTAAAAACGTTCAAGTCTCACCTAGAGGAAAACAGAGAAAATGTTGGAGGATTTGGGGGGAAATAATTTTATAGCAAATGGAAATTCTAGTTCGCCGGCGTTGAAGGAGTCTAAAATGTTTAAATATATTTGTAACTTAGGATTTTGTTTAATAACAAAACCAATACCCAGTTTGATACTCTCTTACAATAGGCATGGCAAAGTTGTTGTGTTAAATATTCAGCCCTGAGATACATAGACAACAATAACAGTCACTAGAAGAACAATGATAGCTAAAAAACTATACAGCGAATAATCTGAACAAAAAGCAACAAAAAATTCTATTTACCAAATCAACAAATAGGATTTGGGCTAGTCCTTGTCTCTTCTACAGAATATATTGCAGCTAATATATAATGATAATACAAAAAATAATAATAACAAACTTTATTGCCATTTATTCGTTCTGTAAATATGCTTCATAAGATATAATAATAACAATGATAATAATAAAATTGAGAAGAAGAAGAGCACTATCAATAACAATGTAAAGTGGTATTCAAGATCAAATTGGCTCATCATCTCCCTAAATGACCATAAAATAATATACGCAGGGAAAACACGAGAAAACTTATGTAATTATACAAACAATTACATTATCTATAGCATTCAATTAGTAGTGCCTATAGCTGTGCCATTCTTTTGGCACCATGCATATAATACGTTCCGTAGACTAAACAACCCAAAATATTACATATTACATATTACAAATTATATTCATGTATACGCAAACAAGTGCTTAATTAGTGGTGCCGCCATATTGTAATGAACGGGAAGTAGCTTCGACTAAAAACAACTATATATATATAAGAGTAGGATATAAGTGTTACGATCATGGAGCAAAAGTTGGACAATAAAGGCACAAAAGTGCGACAAGAAAAGAAAAAAAGTGCGACAAGAAAGAACACAAGTATAACGATAAAAGAGCACAAGCGTGACAAGAAAAGGGTGACAGTTTGACAGTAAAGAGCAAAAGTGTAACATTAAAGGAGTAAAAATGAAATATTCTGAGCCACACCTTGAGAACAGCTGAGATATCAGACACCAATGTCTCAGTAATCAAGACTTCTGAAGGGACAACAAGACGACTAGGCATGCACTTAAAATGTGGAGTAAAACCGTCCCTGAGATACAATAAAAAAGATGGATCTAACCCGGAAAGAAAAAAGGGAAGCAATAATGTATAATAGGAGTTGAAAGTTTGTTGCTATCTTCCATTGCTTCAATACACCCAGGATAAAAATCTTTAAACTTCCTAATTTTGAACATTTGCCAGCTCCGGCAGGAGCTAAAAATCTCAATCTGGCCTCGAATGGATTATTATTTTCTACGTGCAAATAGTCAATATCGCTGAAGTGTTTTCAAACAACACTGTGTTTTATTTTTACCCAAAGTACGATCCAATTAAAAAGTCAATAAGATAGTAACGTAGAAAGCTCATCATAGAATTCCCCGGTTGTATATCCAGCTGATCTGTTCATATCCCTTTGTTTGTTTTTATCAACAGTTTTTGAATGAAGAAATTCATAGCTCCCCCTTGATTCATAAGATTGCATTTTTGACCACAAGCTCAGTGGTCTTTTATTATTTTTTGGTCAGCTATCTCTTCTTATGTAACATCGACTTCAATTATAAGATTGTCAATAGCAATGTCGGGTACAAAGTGGCTCCATTTGAAGTACTGTGACTATTGATATCTGCTCAGTTTTCTTTGAAGGAAACTGACTAGTCATTTGTTGAGCAATTGCTAGCTACATGGCCAAGATAGATAAAGAAACTCACAACTGAGAGTTAGAAATCAAAACATTATACTGTTAGAGATATGGCAACACGTATTTTCATAAAAAGGGAAACATGAATAAGGTGGTTGTCAGATTAGGCACAGAATATTAACAGACGATAACATTGGTTTACACCATTCATAGTGAAAGCACATTTAGTAATTCATAGAGTGATTATATTTTCGCATTGGAGGAAATACTTGCTAGCTGAAGGTAAGATCTTATTCAGTAATTAAGTTTTTAAATGACTTTGGAGATGTTTTGATCTCCTACCGCTCCATGACTCGGATTGTTTGGAAGGAAAGTATGGACGTGACATTTCAGCAGGGATCTCTGATTAAGCCTGGAAATGTATTAAGGTGCATAACACTTTGAACTTAATTTCATTTCAAATGTAGACTGCAAATGTTTCCCAAGGTCTTGTACGTTTGTGTTTAGCACCAGTATTTAGCAAACATACAGTGTAAAGTCTGCTTAAAGGCCTCGAATAGTAATTTTAGCAGCAAGTCGTTGTCCCATTTCTTCAAGAGAAACGGTCGAGTACTTTTTTAGCTTCTTTACAACCATTTAAATCTTGCAGCATACAGATTTATACTCAGAAATCTATGTTTAAAATCATCCTTCATGCCTTCATCCCTATGAGATTTTAATTATGTTATTCTTTGATTGTTTGACTTCCGGACAACAGCTTATAGACACGATATGGGACACCTCAAACGTATTGGGAAAGTTTGATGTATGGTCAAAATATAATTGATAAAGTATAAACAAAATTATTATTATTATTATTACCTGACAAGATTTACGGAGATTTACAAATTAACTGAAAATGAAAATGGACTTCGTATAACTGTTATCTGACTTTGTCCTAATAAGAATGCAGGACACTGAAATATGATCGAGAAGAAAGGATTTGAATTGTCACTTTAGAAAAAACACCAGAAGAATAGAAAACATGTCACCACCGCGGATCTAACCCTCGACCCACGCTATTGCGGCGTGTGCTCTAACAACTAAGCTAGGTGAACTCCGATGCTCCGATGTTCCCAAATCATCATGCGGTGGGCAACGACATCCAGCTCTACCCAATTGGAAGCCAAGCCTATCTGCTCCATGTGACTTGACCAAGGAAGGACTGTCATACGCCCCGTCAATCTGTTCAAAGCCCATTGAAGGACCTAAAGTATTATTAAGAAAAGAGGATTCGAAACGGCATTATAGAAAATACACTGGAGAAATAGAAATTATGTCACCACCGGGGATCAAACCCGCGACCTCGCTATTGCGGCGTGTGCTCTAACAACTAAGCTAGGTGAACTCCGATGTTAACATACTACCTTTCTCTAGTCGCCACATTAGCTCCCAATCATCAAGTGGTTGGCAACGACATTCAGCTCTACGCAATTGGAAACCAAATCTATCTGCTCCATGTGACTTGACCAAGGAATGAAAGGTGAATAGTCCACCGACAAGTTATCAAAAGTAAACGCCAAATATAGAAACTTTATTGACAACGTTGCGATTCATTATTCACCTTGAGAATGGCGTCAAGATGACACCGAAACGTCGGGAAAATATGATTGTCTTATTATTCATATATAAACTTCCTTCTTAAATTTCAAAGTCATATACTTACCCGCATGATCTTCAAATAACTTTTTCTAACTTATTAGGTATTATGTATTAACATATAATTCACTTTCTTTTAAATCTTCATTGATAAATGATGTTTTATGTAACATTGTTGTTTCGATAGACATATTTCTGTCACCTCGGTTCGAAAAGGAGCCCACATGAAAACGAGATACGATTGCTATTGTTCTTCTTTGTTACGTCAGATGATGGTTTCCCAACTCTGTAATCTTACTGAGACCTTCAAACTGAAATGAATCCTTCGAGTAACAATTTTCACAGAAACTTTGTCAAAAAATTTAAGTTGCTTCATTTTGAGAGGAATCAATACCCCCTAGTTTCTATGACCCAATTATCAAAGACACATTGGACAAAATCATGGTGCAAGCCAGATCTAAAAAGACTGAGTTATCATCAACCTCATTAGTGTCATCAAAGAAATATCCCCTCGCAGCTCAATACAGAGGGAAATTCACTGAGGACTGTAGTGCACCGTGTATGATCATGATGATCTTCAGAAAGCTTGAAACCACAATGCCTTCGCTAAAACCAACAGTAGATAAAACGTTACGGAGCGGAGTAGTATATAAAATAACATGTCCATGCTGCAACGCATGCTATGTCGGACAGACCAGTCGACATTTTACAGACCCGCTTCAAAGAACATACTAGAAACACTGGACCGGTTAAAACGCACCTAGCAAATTGCGACCAAGAGATAAAGGAGAAAGACATTGAAGTATTAACATCGACTGCGAGGGGAGAGGCGTATCTGTTGACTCTTGGGGCTCTGGGGACAAGGAAGCTGGAGCCGGGAATAAATACAAAGGATGAATATTGCAGTAGAACGCTATCAATCAAGATTTAGTTGTAGTTAGCTTCTGCTTATCACTAAACATTCTTCAACACTTGCACTGTGCAATTTCCCACTTGGTGCTTTTGTAGTTATTTTACTAATAAGTTGTATTTCGGTTCTTTTAGGTAATTTTTGTCTGATGATGTCTGAAATACGCGAAAATATTTACGAACGAATAATAAATTGTTGGTCTCCGATTTCTATATATGCTTCATTTTGAGTGAATTAATATTCAAAAGTTTGGCAATTATGACGGCATTGTTCACATGACAGGCCCAAAATTTTTTTAAACTTTTCCTTTACTGACGAATTATTACATTATGCCTATCATTAGAAAGATTATCAAAATCATATTTCAAATAACTCAAAATATTCTAACGGCCGACCATTCTATGCAACATAATTATTTAGTTAAATGTTGAAGGGCCTCTTTCATTAACACAAATGGTATATCAAGCAAATATCTCCATGTAATGTCCGCAATGGCCGCGTTAGAACTAATTCAGAGGAAACACTCCCCAACTTCGTACCTTAGATCTGAACCCGTATACTAAAATCTCTGTATGATCCTAGAACGACCCTGTCATAAAAGGTTGAACCATGAAAAGCCTTTACTTACAAATTAAGATTCCTTTTACAGACTGTCAATTGGAATGGTCTGGAACTGATTTGTATAACACCTTCCCCTCATAGGTGCAACGGACGAAAAATTTTGGGGGGAGGGAGGGAGGGGGTTGTGGATTATTTCCCGAAAAAATACTCCTTTGCCCAATAATTATTGGGACATGAATCGACTAAAAGCACTTTGGTTCGGCAGTATTGCCGACGCTAATTCAGAGGGCTGGTAAGACTTAAAATTATGTCATTTTTATTTCTTATCAAGCATTTATAAAAGGGTCCGAAAAATTTTTTTCTCGAAAAAATATAACATTTTAACAAACTGGGGGTCTTCAATCCCCTCAGCCCCTTTGGCCGTGCGTCCATGCTTCTCCTGCTAATTAAATCAATTGCAAAGAACTACAATATTATTAGAATAAACATAAAGAAATAGAGAGAGCGGATTCTTTAATATCTACTGGACCTATGATGGTCAAGGGGGTCTAGCTATTCTGCTGGGCCTTCGAAGTGGCACCTGGTACTCTTGGCTAGCTTCGTTGTCTATGCTAAATTTCTCGTCAGTTTCAGAATGACAGCTAGATTTTTTTTACAGGTTGCAAACCGAAAAAGGCCAGGCGCTAATGAGTACAGCAGATACCACTCTTTAGTGTAACACCATAGTAGAAAGTAGTAACCCCCTTCCCCATACAGGTATGTCTGGTAAGCTTTCACCCAATTTTCATGAAAAACCTTGACGTAATTGGGTGATGATATGGAATGAAAATCTCAATGGTGAAAACGTAGGACCACGAGGAACCGAACCCCGTCATTCAGCATTGCAACGTGATGTGCTACCATTACACCATGGTCCCGTACCATCGAGCCATAGAAATTTGGGGTGTCTTTTGTTTCGGTTGACGTCACTACAATCTTTTATTTCAAAGAAAAGTGTTTCATGAACCTTTGAAGATTACCTTTTTTTCAGAAGTAACTTTTAAAGCTTGAATTTAAGGTTTCTCCTTTACAAGATAGCCTACAAGCTGTTCAATTCTCTGTTCTCATCTGTCCAAGTAGTTTCCCTCAACCATATGACGTCACTTTCCCGACATTATTGATGTGAAAATTTATGTAATTTGACGGCAAAAATTTCAACGTTGCAGGCTCTAATTCTCATTTCAATTTCCAACATTTTAGGGGTGTCAAAGTCTTTAGTTAAATGAGAAAGGGCGCTTGCCTTTTACCTATTGCGTTACACGGGCCCTTTACATGTGCTTCTAGTGGTGAACTACAGAAATATGATAGATGGTGATATAGAATTACACACCAGATTTTCTCTCTATGCGTTGCCAGAGTCCAAGGAAAGCCGTATGAGGGATAAGCAATAACATGCATCATCATCATCATCATCATCATCATCATCATCATCATCATCATCATGCGGTTTTTCGCCCTTGTTTTCTCTTATCTGAGGGTTAAACTGTCGTACGGTGGCGCGTATCCGTGCATTTCTGTCCGAGGCCATCTCCATGGTAAGGCCATACACTCGCATATTTTCTTTGGTGGTCTGACCCCATGTCTTTCTTCGTCTCTGCCCTCATTTTCTATTGTTTGGTACGTCTTAATCAACGAGTCGCTCAGGAAGAGCTAATACATCTTGCACTTACTTAAGTAAAGCCAATAGATTCTTTAAACTTAAAATAAGAATTCTGGAGCTGATCATTAATTTTGGGGTGAAGCCTTCGACGTCCCAAATGGCACTGCCTTGGGTAAAATATGAGTAACCGCAGGTCTTACGTTTGGTGATTCTTACACCAAGTTGGTATTTTCAAAGATATTCATCAAGAAACATGGCAGGCTTTACACGTTCCACTACAACAATGTCTTCTTTCACCAATACTTTTCTTTTAATTATCACTTTATTACACCTCCCTAGCATCCAATGTACAGCGATACGCGGCGTATCTTTGACAAGTAAGTGAAGCAGATTTTTTATTGTTGAGCATAATTCTTTTGAACTGTTGCGTTAGGCGTGAAGAATTTTTCACAGTAGAGAGAATCTGGTGGAATAGCTAGAAATATGAAGATGTGAATACAGGATTTTTGAAATTGCTAGCAGATGTAGCAGTTTTGAATATGTCGTTCGCACTAGCGGTAGCGATAGTAAAGTGGGGCGAGTTTAGTAGGTTTCAAGGATGTGTGATCGTAAATCAGTGCAAGACGTGTTGTCCGAAATGCCCTCTGGACACAGGACATCGACAGGCCGATATTCTCCAGCGTATATGCAAGGAAATCATTAAGCCCATTCTTTCTATTGGTATTATTTTGCTCGTTCAAAGGATTCAAGGTGAAATTACTCTGACAGAGCTTGGTCTGTACGTGTACAAGGCTTTAAGTGTAATCAACAGTTGTTACGCAGTGACTGATATCGCCTTCAGCAATTTGTTTTTGACGCAAAGAATTAAGAAGGAAAAATAACTTCATTGGAAACATTGAAGCTCTTTATTGAACTGCAGCGGATGCATTTCCCTGAATTTTCTGAGAATAGAAGACAATTCAAGCCAGCAGAGGAGGTCATCAACGCTTTAAAATATATATGGTGCCATATTTAAAAGCTTCTCGTGCAAAAGAGAATGTTTCCTCTTCTTGTTTAAAACTTAATTCTCTTTCAAATAGACAAAACAATAGTAATAGTGGAGGTATTTAAGAACAATAGACTTAACAACTAGAAAGGGCCCTCAGTATATGGAGGTGCTATAGGTGAATATATAGTATTGTATATAGAGTGACGTACCCAAAGAATCTCAATTTTGGTATCTGAAAGTCCCAACATTTACTTTGTTGGGAGAAGAATTCTATGTTAGCAGCATGTGGAGAGGCAAAGATTTGCAACTGCAGAGCTGGTTAACTTGCTTCACTCCTTTTCTTTCTAGTTCATCTTTAATTTCTATAGTGACAGAGGGTAGTTATTACACACTTAAGAAACTTTCATTTTGAAAAGAGCCAGAAGTTAAATTCGAAATGTAAGTAGTTTAGGTAAAAACTACTTCGTATACCTACTATGCCAATGCTAGTTTTTCTCTTTTCCTACCATGACAATTTAAGAAGTAAATAACATCTTGCGTGCATAAGAATTAACCTTCTTTTCTGGGTAATTTTTATGCAGCAAAGGGTAATTATTGCACACAAGTAAAGATGTGAATGAAGTCAGCAAGACCTTTAAATAAATATCTTTAAAGATCTTTAAATGACATTAAAATGTCAAATTCACTTGCTGGGGCTTGTCACTCTCAGATTCTCCAATTGCCATCTCCTTCAGCCACATCCTTTGCGATAAGCATTGCATTAATGGAGAGTTCTGGGAAGGTCAAGCCTCTTTAAGGTTGTCATATGCCAGATGAGGTTGCAAGGAGGCATATTTTGGCTTCCACATTACTGCATTCTATCAAAACCGTTACATCACTTCTAATATCACATTTCTAATATATAAAAATTTATAAATAATTCATCCAGAGTTTACTTGGATACTTCATACAGAAAGTAGGTTATTTTTAACAAACAATCAAAGCTAAAAGTTCACAGACTTGTGTTGTCAAAAATTACAATTTAGCTAAATCCCTTTGCCTGTATACATTTACATATTTCGAGTTCTTTAAGCCCAAGTATAAACCAATGGAGAACTCAACTCTGTGTAAGTTCCATGAAGGATTTTACTTAATCCAAAAATTCCTTTTATTTCCATCAAGCAGCTTAGTTTTATATTTTTTAATATGCCATTTTGAAGTTTTTAGATACATACATCATACGTTTAAGTTCTGTCAATGGCACTGCTATACATCTCTTTTACATGTTAGCATGCATTAGATGGGTATATGTATGCACTTACTAAAGATATAAATATAAAGTCTCAATTTACTTAGAATACATATATAAATACCCTGCCTTTATGTAACTGTTTGTGGTTCATTAGTATTCTTAATACCCAATCACGTGACTTGAGACACAAACAATACAGTTATCCGCCATGTTGGAGTACAACCTAGTCTCAGTTATAGCAGCCTCGCAAACACAACATCTGTATTGCTTCTGTAGCAACAGAAATTGAACTACGCATAAGTGCAATTTTTGATGATTGACTGTGTCCAGTATTAACTTTATTGATAAGCAATCTATTTGTGCCCTTCGAGATTATCATATTGTTTCCGCTGATCTTGTTACTGCTGAAATAATGAGTGGAACCTTCCTCGCAGCGATGGCATCAATCAAGTATTACGTCGAATCTCTTGGTCAGAAAGCTAAGGAGAGATATTTACAGTTGATCGAAATTATTGAAAATGTGGACCCTTACGCGATACCAATGCATGACTGGAAAATAGGAGGAGAGGAGTACCCAGATAAAAGCTACCCAGATATTATTGAACTATCTATTTTGTTCACCAAGTCCATACACTGCTGATGATCTTCAAGGTTACAAGAGTCTTGAGGCTTACAATCAATTTATTCAGTTCACGTATTTTTGAAGATTGCCTTTCCATGCTACTTTCCATCGCGGAAATGTTTTGAATAGTTAATTCCGTTTGACATGCTACATCATAATATGCCTCTGATAATCCATTGTCTATGACGTCAGTTGATCGAACTTTATGTGTAGGCCTTTTTTTTGAGTGGGCTATAGTGAACTATTTGATCAGAGCACAAGTAACTTCTTTCTCATCGAAGGATTTCTGCTCCTCGACTTCTGCTCTCCTTTTACGTCGTTTGCGTCTGCTTTGTCTCTCTTGTGTACTTTTGATGTCAATCTTCAATTTGTTGTGATCTGAAAGTAGTTAGGTCGTTAGCGACCGATCCTCACGCACCCCAGGACATCGACTAGGATCTGACGAGCCCACCGCATTATTTTACTGTCCAGGGATCAAACCACCGCGGGATCAGCGGGGGCATCTCCGATCGTACTGTCCTCCGGATTCCCCGGGAAATCCGCGCCGGCCAGAGTATCCCCTCCTGACAGGATGCTGGTACCATCGCCCTCCACCAACTCCAACCGGTCCACAACCATATCCTCGAGGATCTGGCGTTTGGCCTGTGCCGTGACGGCGTTTTCCGTCGCGATGCGCTGATTGTATTCGGTTACGAACTGACCGTAGGGGCCAGGCATGTTTCGGGCGTTGATCCCGGCCTGGGCAGCGTGCTGATCGATCACCTCTCTCGGGATCAGTTCGCCGCCACTTAGGACCTTCTCCTTAGGAGCCGCGGACGGCCCTCAACAGCTCGGCGTGTTCAATAACTCATATGCGGGAGGTCACCCATCCACACCGAACACCGATAACCGCGACGAGTGGGCTAAAACGATGGAGACCATGCCCCGCTGGTTCGCCCTGAAAGGGGCATCCGCCATCCTGCGTTAACTACACGCGGATTACTCGCCGCGCTCCGTCTTTTGGTTTTTCATCCACAGTGAACGCGCTCTAGACCACCCCACCATGCCGATAATGAAGAGGACAACCCAAATTGCGTCCGTAGCGCGCGCCCGAATATTTTCTGCTTCAAAGCCGACCGTTCCCTCGACTTGAATCAGGAAAATCACGTAAATCACGCCCAGGCCGACCACGGCGCCCGACACCCGCGCCTCCCGTTCGCTCGACCGCCGACCCGACTGAATTTACAGCATGATTAAGTGCGCGCCTTCCTCCCAATCTCACGCCCTTTTTAACAAAACCCTTTGCAAATATCTTCGGAAACTCCTTTACAAGGGCAATAATATTATAAAAAGTTTATCATAAAATATACACTTATAATTAGCGACAAGATGATGCAATTCACTAGGCCATGTTTGGATCGGGAGTTGTCAGTGGCGGTACCAAGCGCCTTCCCGACGAAATCAGTCAAAATACACTTTAAAGGCATTGTCTCCTGTGATTGCGTACTTATGCATCGTCTCGACCAATTGAGTTTTTCATTTCTTGGCGACCAACTCGTAAGCCCCACCATGAACCAACAATCGTTCCGACAAATCCGGCCAAAAGCGCGTGATTAGTAAACATCAGAAATCGCCCAAGTTCTAAAAACCGGGAATCGAGTGCTGATCGATAAAAAGTACTCACCGCCAAAAGCGCAATGATCGCTGCGATCCATCCGGCGAACAATCCGCCAAGAATACCGGCCAATCTTGGCCAACGCTTCGTAACGCGATAAGCGCAGTACCCTCCGGAAACCGCGCATACTGCAATCAAGAATACGATTGCCCCGACTGGGTACTCTGACATGTCATTTCTCCCACCCTCGGCAGATATACTTTGCTGACGAATGCAATCATAATACCATAGGCCACCGCAAGTCAGGCGGCCACTGATACCCTGTCGTCCAACGATTTAGTTCCTGCTAAGCAACCGTTGCCACAATCAGATGGATCGCATTTCGCCTGAACATTCAGAAATCGCGATGTACCTTTTTTTCACACGCAACGAAGTCAGCCGATTTGATTTCACGGTTCTCCGCAAGCTGCTATCTACCGCTCGTAATTGCAGAGAGTATCTTTTCCATCACGGAACTTACCCAGGCTTTGGTAGCTTCGGTTCCGGCCGTTTCGACAGTCGACTGTACTGAGGGTTTCTTGCCCAATGCAGCTTCGGTAGCGGCCGCACCACTGGTTCCTCCAGCTATGTTCACCATCGCCTTTTCAGCACCGGTTACTTTGCCAACCTTAACGATACCGCCACTTACCGCGCCCGTAACGGCATCAAAAAATGCGGTGGCGGCGGCCTTTTCGACGAGCTTTTCCCGCGCCTTGGCGACCACAGCCGGACCCCGCATCGCGACAAGCAATGCTTCAGGATTATCAACATTCACTTTTGCCGCCCTAAAGGCCTCTGAAACACCGGTCAGCATGTTCATGACAAAGCCCCCCCCGGTCGCGATGCCGATCACAATCGCGGGAGACGCCTTCACGACGCCCTCCGTCGTAACCGTCGCGCTATAACGAAGCGGTGCCATCTCGATGAACTTTGCTCTGGCTTCAGATGTATCAGCGTCTATCGCTGCTTGAACGATGGCGTCGCGCGGAAACTCCGCAGCATCTCGCTTTTCGCCGATGAACTCCGAAAACTGATCAGCAATTTCCTTATTTAGTCTGGTCTTGAAGTCACGTCGCCGCTCAGGACTAGCATCCCAATACTGGTTGAAGAAAACCGCCTTGTCACCGGGGGCCCGAGTTCGCTTCAAGAGCTCTATTTGGTCGCGCGGTACCCCTGCATCTCGGGCGCGGTCCAGTTCTTCGAACTTGTCGAGCAGGCTCGCGGCGCCCACGGCTTGGCCTAGATCAATCTCTCCGGCCATCTCATTCGCGGTGCGTCCGATACCGTTAAGAACCGCGATTGCTCCAAGCTCCAAGTCATTGGCCGTTCCAAACATCCTCACATTTTTCTTCTCTAGTGCTACCTGATCCGCCAACGTATTCATGACTTCTGTCATTTCCGCCAGGGTGGTCACGTCCGAGTCCTTTAGTCTTTGCCGAAGGCGGTTTTGGAACGCGTCATACTCTTGTGGTTGGCTTCCTATATCTATGTCCGCGCGCCGCGCCGCGCCCGCCACGTTCAAGCCGGCGGGAAATGGTATGTCCCGCCCTTCAGCGGTAGCCTCGGCGATTTCGTCTAACCCGCTGAGTTCGTACCCCGCCACGACATGGGTCTCCGCATTCGCGCGGCCTGCATGACCGACATCAGACTTCTTAAACTCAAACACACGATCCGTTGTCGGCCCGATGAGCTGCCCCCCCAGTTCCAGGCGATCCACAACCATATCCTCGAGGATCAGGCGTTTGGCCTGTGCCGTGACGGCGTTTTCCGTCGCGATGCGCTGATTGTATTCGGTTACGAACTGACCGTAGGGGCCAGGCATGTTTCGGGCGTTGATCCCGGCCTGGGCAGCGTGCTGATCGATCACCTCTCTCGGGATCAGTTCGCCGCCACTTAGGACCTTCTCCTTAGGAGCCGCGGACGGCCCTCAACAGCTCGGCGTGTTCAATAACTCATATGCGGGAGGTCACCCATCCACACCGAACACCGATAACCGCGACGAGTGGGCTAAAACGATGGAGACCATGCCCCGCTGGTTCGCCCTGAAAGGGGCATCCGCCATCCTGCGTTAACTACACGCGGATTACTCGCCGCGCTCCGTCTTTTGGTTTTTCATCCACAGTGAACGCGCTCTAGACCACCCCACCATGCCGATAATGAAGAGGACAACCCAAATTGCGTCCGTAGCGCGCGCCCGAATATTTTCTGCTTCAAAGCCGACCGTTCCCTCGACTTGAATCAGGAAAATCACGTAAATCACGCCCAAGCCCACCACGATGCCAGCCACCGCGCCGGCGATAACACCGCGAAGACCAGCCATACGACGTGCCAGGACGCTAAAAGCCACAACCGCGCAAAGTGCTGGGATTATGAGGTAGGGCAACAACCCCTGCATTGTAAGCTTCCCGTTCTTAATGCTTTATCGTTTCCCGCAAACCTGCGCAGCGCCACTCAGTCGAACCGCTGATGCATCATCAAGACTTGTAACAGCATGAGGAAGGCTAGTACGAGCGACAACAGGGTAACAGCTATTCCACCCAGCAATCTGTATCGTCGTAACGCTGGTTCACACAGACCTGCCCGAACATCCTTACCATGCCGGAACCAAATCCCCAGTATCGCCGCCAATATCGCGCCGATTGTGCCAAACCCAGGGGTTACAGCCACCAAGTCCTCTTCTGCAAAAACATCTAAGAGATCTCCGCCCCTGGTTCTAGCGTTGTACACGGCCAAATATGCGCCGAAATAGACAAACACGCCGACCGCTGACCCCCATAACAGGCCCGCCAACCCGCGCATCCGCCACGCAAGAACATATGCCGGTACCGGCCCGAAGGTTAAACTCAACACTAAATAAAGATACATGACCTATCCCCACAATCAGGCCAAACCTAAACTACACTTCATCGTAATTATAGTTGCATTTAAAAACTCTAACATCGAAAATGTGTCAAATTTTTGGCAACTATTCGTCGGTTGTTTGGCTACCCGCCCTACGGCGCCCGACACCCGCACCTCCCGTTCGCTCGATCGCCGGTCCGACTGAATCTACAATATGATCAAGTGCGCGTTTTCCTCCCAATCCCGCGCCCTTCTTAACAAAACCCCTCGCAAACATCTTCGGAAATTCCTTAACAGCATCGGTAACAGCTGTAGTTGCACTCTCCAGCGTCAATGGTTGGCCAGAGGCATCGTGAGATGATGCAACCATTTGTTGAGCCAAAACGGATGTTAGGTTGGAAACTACCTTCTTACTAACATCTTCAGCAGAGGATCCGGCCTGCTCGGAAACCAATTCGACCAATACCTCTCGAACAGCCGGATTGTCGAGCATCGCCTTGCCGCCGCCACTGGACAGTAGTTTCAAGGCGGTTTCCTTTACCGGTCCCGACGCCGCACTGAGGCCAATACCTTCCAGCAAACCGTTTACAAGCCCGACGCTGTTGGTCACCAGACGCACCTTATCCGGATCGGGTGTAATACCTTCTTTTTCCAAGAACTCGTGTGCGGCGAGATACGCCTTACCGGTTTGTATCTTTCGAGTACGCTCAGCGTTTGCCAGCGTGAAACCGATGCCAAATCCCCCAAAAAATGCCCCCGGTACAGTCAGTAGTTCCTCCGGGATCAAAGCTTGAGGCCCGGCGTTTCCAGCCACCAGCACAGCACCCGATGCGGTCATGGCAATAGCCATGCCCGCACTTGTCGTTTCGCCAAGTCCTTCGTACATATCCCCAACGAATTCGGCTCCAGCGCCAGCAACCTTACCCAACATTGTTTTCATCTCCGGTTCGGGATTACGGAGCATCTGGAGAAGGTCTTGAAACTCTTTTTCCTTCGTTTTTGAAAGGCCGCCGCCTTGGAACTTCTTGTGGGCAAGAATTGCAAGCCGACTTTCATGCATCGATCTTTTGCCCTTTGGAATCAACCGTTCTGTCACGTCGCCCACGACATCTTCCCTGAATTGCGCAACATTTTCAGAAAACGTCGGTTGCGCCGCAATGCGTCGCTCCTCGGCTTGTTCCTCCACGAAAGCATCCGTCCCTCTCAACTCATGCCCCGCTTGAACGAAGCGGTTCCCGTCCGGGCGCCCTGCGTGACCGACATCGGATTTCTTAAGCTCAAACACACGATCCGCTGTTGGCTCGGTGAGCTGCGCGCCCAGTTCCAGGCGATCCACCACCATATCCTCAAGGATCAGGCGCTTGGCCTGTGCGGTGACGGCGTTTTCCGATGCGACGCGCTGATTGTATTCCGCTACAAACTGACCGTAGGGGCCGGGCATGTTTCGGGCATCGATCCCGGCCTGCGCGGCGTGTTGATCGACGCGTCGCATGTCGGACAGCATCGGGTCGCCATCCGACGGAACGTCCCTGCCCGTCGCGATCCGAGCCATCTTCCACTTTTGCAGGATCGTGTCGTCCCACTGCGCCTCGGTCACGCCCGTTCCGAATTGCTGCTTCAATTCCTCGAGCGATAGTTCCGACAAAGCGTCATCGTCTTGGGCAAAGTCATGGAACTCGGCCCAGGTGTTCCCGTCGTCCCCTACAGGCTGGTACTCAGGATTGATCGCCTTGAGTTGGGCTTGCTCCCGTTTTGTCTCCAGATAGTGGCGCGCATCGCCGGGTAGATCGATCACCTCGCTTGGGATCAGCTCGCCGCCATTTTGGACTTTCTTCTCAAGAGCATTGAACCGCTCACGGAACTCTTGCTGTTCAAGCGCCCGGCGCTGACGGTGATGCCCGCCAATCCGCCGCATCACCATATCTCGGTGCGGGCCATCCGGCAGGCCGGACGCAATCAGCAACGCCTCTTCTTCCGGCCGATCCAGCGCCAGGATATCATCCGTGGCCCGGTCCGCCTCTTCGCGAAGCTCCCCTTCCTCCAGCAGCCGTTCCAAGTGGGCAGTGTTGTCCGGGTCGACCCTGTCCTTCACGGCTTCGAAATAGGCGCGCGCTTCCGCCAGCTGTCCCCGATCGGTCAGCACCGATATCGCCTGGGCATTGATCCTGGTCCTAGCCAGTTGGGCGGCATGTTCCGCGGCCGTCTCGTCACCGGTCCTGGCCAACACATGTTCGAATGTCGACGCGGCCGCTTCTTCCGCTCGTTCCGGAGCCCGGCCCGGATTGGTTTTTCTGTTTATTTAGGGTAGTTTCAATGTCGGACCCACTGCTCATCAGGGGTCTTTGATTGAGAGATTGCCAAGGTGCCTTTCATACTTACGACCGACCCTGTAGTTGGGAGAAGTGATCCAATTTTGACTTGGAATACCTTGGGCTACATGTGTTGCTCCTTCCTATAGATCTACCTATAGTTTAATATATTGGCGTACATTTTCCTATACGCTTCAGGGCTCTTTGTTTGATAATAACATGCCTACTTTAGTATTTCTGTATGAGATATCTTTGCCGTTTGATGTGCCTTCATTGATTTATATCGCGTTAAACCTTAAAAAAATCGTTTCCGTCTAATTCTGCGGTTTGATCAGGGATTCCCTGTAATTTTTGAATTGTCTTATTTACAATTATCATTTCTTAATTTGTGACCTATACTATCCTCAACCCGTCTACTCAAGGGCTAATTACATTTGGGTAAATGACACCTACATGGACTATACACGTTACAGTCTTCATTCCACTGAATCAATTGTGGTTATATAAACCTCGTAAGCATTCGTAGTACCTGCTATCGCATTCAAAATCTTGTATGAAAACATGTTTATCACATCAGATGGAGAAAATAACGTATTTAATATAGATACAAAGTACTTCAGGACTACTCTGTTTCCAGCGTTCTCCATCGTTTGTCTTTCCCGTGAATTGCGGTCTTAAATTATAGACAGGTAGGCTTTTAGCTTCCATTGTTTCAAGAGTCACAAATCAGATATTCTTGCCAGTCTCGACCCTTTTTAGAACGTAATCCTTCTTCAAAAGATTGGGTTGTACCTGAATTTTGACGAGACAACATGCGTACTCTTTAATACTGCAATTCATAAACATCCTCCTACTTCTAACGGCTTTGTCGTCAAGATCGTTTGAGATTGATGACACGACAAGGTTGTTGGGATAACCTGGGGAAAAGTTGTTATATCCTCTCTCTCCAAACAGTTTATCAAATTTATCATGTAACAAACAACACCAATTGTTTTAAACCTATTTTGTGTAAGAGTGACCTATCTAAACAATCTTTTTTTCCAAAGACAATTGTAGAGTGGAGCCACCTGGATGAAAGTGTTGCGCATGCAAAGATAGTAGGCTCGTGCAGCCGTCCACAAGCAGGACTAACTTTCTTGCGCTCTCTCTCCCGTTGAATTCATGCTGAAAAGCCCTACAACGACTTTATAGATACAGATACAAAAGTAACGATAACATGGGGGCCTTTCGTTGAGATGTGGCCTCCCCACAGATGAAACTACTAAAAGTAGTAGTGGGGAGGTTTAGATCCACGACGACTAACAGTGTGAGACGCATACAGCGCATTTCCTAGGAGAACCATCTTTGAAAATCGTCCTGAACAACTTAATTTAGAACGAATTTTACTTAAAGTCTCGGTATCTTCAGAACCACTTCTCAACTCCTTTAAGAGTACTTTAATATCGACAGGAAATGTATATGAAAGAATTCTAGGTGCTATTAAAAGTTCGTTTGCTATTGAAGCTAATTCGGTAATGTTTACAGTAAAAGGAGGACGAGTTTTTACCGGTGTAAAGGCCCGCACTGGCATTAATGGCAATCTACCGTTGTGAAAAGATGTAAAAGCCAGTGATGTTGTGAATTCACGAGATAGCTCAAGTTCTTTAAGACTTTTAGAAATAGACGGGTGCATTTGATCAAAACAGAAGGGATTTTGATAAAACTGAGTGTCTTGCCTGTTTGCGAACAGATACAAAGGAGTGGGGCAGGCCTATTCTAGGGTTCCCTAATTTGCTGAACTAGCCGTTTATTACTTCCATTAATTTGACAACGACGATGTCATTACAATTATAATCGCTAATGGGGTAAACATGAACTATCGATTACTTGCTGTTCTTTGCTCTACAAGTGCTACGAAGTAGACGTCCTTCGTCTGGACTACGAACCACGTTCCTCGTGGTTCGCACTTACATAATTCTCACATTTATGTGTCAAGAGTAATATGTAACGTCTTCACTTTATCCATGGTAAAGTCAGTATCGTAGCCAGGGGGGGTGCTTGGTGTGCTTAGCATCCTCTAGAACTAGACTTCAAGGTAAAATAGAATCCCCTATGTCATGGTCGTCTGTCCTAGAGTTTTGAAATGTGTCAGAGCGTTTCTCAGACGTATTGAGCGGAGCAAAATGCCTCAGAGGCTGAATTTCTGAGATACCTTTCCTGGGCATATCCTTTCTGAACTACTTTTTATTGTCTTGAGACAACGGCCCAGCTTATGAAATAGTCTATTTTATACCTTCTTCTGTATTGATCATTTATTACGTTAAGTCTTCAGTGCTTTTTTTATTACTCAGTATGCCGTTTTATTGCTCTTTAGGTTGTGAATGTTCCTTTATGTCGGGAAATCTTAATTGTAGAAGTAGAAATGTACAAACTCGAAGTCCATTTTTTTAACGTTTCAAGCTAAAAGCAATAAATCCTTGAATTAAAATTTCAGAGAATAGTTTTAGTAAAAAACTGAGGAGGCTATAGAGCTTCTCGGGATCACCGCGCAGTGGCGATGAGCAGGGGGCTAGGGGGTTTCATCCCCCAATATTTTGAAAATGTTGGAATTATTGTTAAAATTATGCCATTTCTTCAATGTTTAGTGGCTAAAATATGGGCTGAGGCTCCCCTAATTTTTTCGCTCCACCACCCGTGCCCCACGTTTTAAATGGGTTCACCGATCTTCAAGAAGGGGTTACATAAAAATTACGTTAATTGGTGAACAGGCTGGCCCGTACGCCTTGAATTTATGAAGCATGTCCTAAAATATGCTGATAGGTAATAAGCATACCCTACAGAGATAGTCTGGCTAAAGCACTGGGTAAAGTTATTGAAAATATTTAATAAGTGTAGCAATTTACAACTTTGTTTAAGACGGGAATTATTGCTTCCTGCAACCATATTCTCAGAATATCTGTCTCTGTCATTGCTCTTGAAATAATCGGTTATTTGTAACGGGAGCGTCGCAGCTGGCGTTTGGTAGAGCAACTCTTAATTCAGCATACAGTATATTTTGAGTCTTTTCAATCTATTGGAGGAATTGTGACTTCTCTCACAGTTCCTCAGTCATTCTTTCTTTTACAAAATTATTTACATATATATATATACAACAAATTGACCAATCACAAAGCTAATTATAACAAACAAGAATTTCATTGGTTTACAAGAATCAAGGAGTGGCTAGACTTAGCGTGTTAGTAGTTCATTGGTTGTTAGTAAGATGAAATAGGTTAGTAATAAGAGAAAGAGGAAATCACATTGTTAATTTACCAATACTCTTTCATGCTGTTTCATGACAAATTAATGGCATATTTCTCGAGAGCCCGTTTTTCAGTCAATTTGAATATTACTTCGCTTTTTCTAAACACGCCCTCAATCTTCTGATTTTGATAGAGGGTTTAAATACACGTTAAAATGTTAGGAACACGAAGCAAACGATTCCCTCCACATGTGTGCTCAATATAATTCAGCTGTGTCATCCAAAATTCGAGCCTTTTTGATTATGCTCATCAAATAAGAACTTTATCCTTAGTATTTCATTTACAGACAATGTTTTCTGATTGCAACCATCAGCATAAAAGCGTGAGTGGTAGGCTGCTGACTCAGTGCACACTAAATAGAGATAAATGGGGGCTACTATATTTTTATCTACGCGCAGGCTAGTTGAGACAGTCCTCCCTAACGAATCTTTCTGAGCCCTACTTTGATCGTGATAGAGGTGACATGATAACCGAAGAATAATGAGTGAGCTTTGCGTGTAAAACTCGCTATTCCTTAATAGCTGTCATAAAGCAACTTGTAAATAAAAAGATCAAGTAAACTATGGAGTGAAATCAAAAATTATCAGGGAAGTGATTGGTTATGATCTTTTTCTACACTTGTGAAATTTCTAGGCTTACCATCAAAAAGGTCACGCATAGCACTAAGGATATGGATTCATGTTTCGTCCAGGAAAATTGGATTCCTGAGACAAACTCGAAATATTATGGAGCGAAAGGGATTCGTTTTGCTAAAGTTTCATCAGTCACTGGTCACAGCAATCGTCTAAAGTGAAGATAGAAAAGTTTTAACGAAGAACTTACAAATAGGAGGAGATTGAAAACGTCTTGGACACAAGCATGTATGTAAATATGTTTCCTGCCACTCGTATTATTGAAAAACGCATCAGCTGTAATATATTTATTTTTGTTGACAGAGTATAGGCTTCTTTGTTTTGATGAATTCATCTTCTAGAGCGGCAGGATGAAAACAAGAGAGCGCGCCTCCGACTCATAAATTGCTTTGGAATCATAATTATCTTCCACGGTACCCTACTTTACATATTCACTCTCATCGAGAAGAGAGGATTTAAAATATCGATGACGCTTTCTACTCTCTATGGACTTGGAACAATATGACGGACCGGAGGACCGTTCTTCCTTGGCCAAGTCACATGGCGCAGAGAGGCTGGTCTCCAATTGCGTTGATCTAGATGTCGATGTCCACTGGTGGATGAGTGGGAGCTAATGTGGCGACTAAGAAAATAGAGTATGTTAACATCGGAGGTCACCTAGTTCAGCTGGTAGAGTGCACGATGCGAAATCGTGGGTCACGGGTTCGATCCGCAGTGGTGACATATTTTCTACTTCTCTAGTGTTCTTTTCAAAACTGATATTCACTTTCAAGCGACAAATCCAAGATGTTCTTTAAAAAGTTTTTTACTTATATGAGTTTTTACATTAATATAAAGAATATGCTGTGTCCATGATCCCACTCTCATTGTAGTATTCGTAGCATCCGGTGATTGTACATTGCCAGGTAGATAACCTTGTATTCGAGTCATACAACATTGTTGGCATGGCTTGTTTAACGCAAACAACTCCCATGTGTTTTCTCATACTATGAAGGTGCACAGTCTATAACACCCGTATACTGTAAGGCATGAAGATCAACGCCAAAATATTGTAAGTGATGGTGGTGCTGTATGTAGAAATGAGAACGAGACACGAAAATAATCGATAACACTCCAATCGAAGTCGTTAAATGATTTGCTTATATCGCGTGTCGATTACTGAAAATAGAATAGATGAAGATGAAATTCTCAGATGGAACTCAAATTCAAGAAAAAACTTCAACCGATAAGAAAGGCGATGAGCAACAGAGATATATTCTAAGAGAAAAAACGGATCGTTGAATCGGCTCTGTCGTATGTCTCTGAGATATAGTCTATCAATTCCGCAATACTAGAGTGCATTGAAGCCTTTGAATTGTAGATTTATTAACTTATTCTGAGAATACCGTCCGCAGACAATGACAAGTGCAGAGAGTACTAAGCAGAAAGCGCATCCCAGACACTTTACACATCAAAATAAAACAAGAAAAATTGAATTTGGGGGGCATGTACTGTGGCGCGGTAACATTCAGAAAGTGACACGATACGAAAGATTAAGGGCAATGAAGGAAAGGAAGGCTGTGATTTGGAAGGATCACATAATAAGTTGGCCGGGTTCCAGCTGCCACCAGGTAATAAAAGTGGCTCAAGATCGAGAAAGGTGATGTGCTGTGGCCCTCAACCAACACTATGGAAACAACGCGAGTTGGAAAATGTATGGAAAATTACTAGCAAGGGAGCTTGAGGCTGCTGAAAGTCATTGAATTTGTTTTCCAGAGTATTGAATACAAGAAATATCTTTTAGTGCTTTAAACATTATATATATATCAATAGCACAATAAGATTGATTTGGCTGTAAATTAAGGCAGGATAATGGTACAACTTGGAATCCATCACTAAAAGCTGTTGACATCAGCATAATGTAAGACGGAGGGGTATCGTACATAGAATGGAAGGGCATGTTCATTTTTAAAACTATTAACTTTGTATGTAGTCTTTTAGACTACAGTGAGATATACACAAAATGTCACCTTCAATGATCTCAATGACTGTGTCACTGTTCCCTCAAAACAAAATAGAGGCCCATATCAGAGTGGAAATTTACAAGGATGGGACAGCAACAGCAACGTCCCTTAAAACTCAGCAATGAACCGATTCAACTTAGGCTATGAATCCATGCATTTCCTGCTTATGTCACATCTTGAGAATAAAGATAGACTTTTCCCTTGTTAATAAGGGACAATCAGGAAGTTCATGGTTCACGCGTGCAGAATGTCCTGTATACTTCTAAATCTACCACGGCATGAAAATGTTTCACTTCGACTTGAAACCGCATGAAAAAGCCCATAGAGAAGTGTTGGGACCCGGCGCTACTGCAGTTTCGTACCCCCCCTCCAAAATCATCGATAATGTATTCATATTTAAATAAAATTTATAAGGTATGTAGTTTAATCTATCGGTAATTTTCAACCTAATAACGATGAGTCGTCTTTTCAGAGCAATCTTTGGATTTTGTACCACAAACAATTTATTTAATTATAGATTCAGTGAATAAAGTATTTTCAAGAGCTGCTAGTGATTTAAGTCCTTAACGACTTTATCATACTACATACATATCACCCTGTTGGTAACAGAAACGAAACCAGAATTGTTACAAGAAGTGAGAAATGATCTCCTTTTGAAAAAAAGGATAAGCATATTGTTCATGGCGAGTAGTTATACAAAATGCAACGCATGCGTTGAATTTCAAAGGGAAATACACTCACAAGAGTCTGAATTGTTTAAATTTTCTTAAAGCTAAAGGACCAAAGAAGCAAATAAAATGCCCCAGTGTAAAACTTGTTGCACATAAATGCATGTAGTGGGGGTTGGGTGGGGGTGGGGTTATATTAAAGCACTGTTAAGACTGAAGGGAGTAAACCTTTTCTGTATAATACACCACGATATTTTATCACGTGATTTCTTTCCCAGCTTTTGATGAAGCAATTCACCCCAAAACGTTTCCCATGCCTTGTTACAAGAGTAAGTATCTTATTTTACAAGGTCTGCATATGTAAGCCGTCTAGAGAAAGTGTTAGATTTGCAAAAACAACTCAAGAACGCTCGCTTAGGGGAAGTGTGGTGACATGATACAATGAGCAATGTAGCTGAAACAGGAACCACCAGGGGAGAATTGATTGATGAAGCTGACATCCAACTACGACAATCACAAAAGGATTTAGTAAAGTTGAACAAATCGTGTACTTCACTCTCAGTGTTGCTATGACGACCTTTTCTATGTGTATTCACTTCACTCTTCTACAATGCAAGCTCGAAGCGGTAAATCATTTACTAGGGAAAGAATTTGAACACTCGGTTTGTTAACAGTAGCATACGTTCCTCTTTACCCTCTTGCGTCTCTCCTGACTGCACCGAGTGTTCTTATGCCCTTTGTCACACTAGATGGATACTCTAGGTTGACAAGTTCTGAGAAGAAGCGTTTGACAACGTAATCAAATAAACAACATTTGTTATTCTAGGATGTTAAAGGTCCTTAGCACAGGCATGAAATGAGTAGTCTCTTACGTGACCTAAAAATTGTGTTTTGTGTATCATTGTACAAACCATGGCGTTAAACCTCAGATTGATCTGACCACAAACTTATTTTAAAGTTTTGAAGAATAATAAGAAAGTCTATAGGCAGGGGCAACAAGAATCCTAATCTTTAAGAAACCGCTATGGCCTTTGTGAGGAGGATGGGATTCCTAATCATGGCCTAAAAGGGCATGGTGGGCGCATGGTAAGCATGTACGTATGTATAATGTATGTACTTTTCACTTGCCATTAAAAATAGCAACTTTAAAGTAAGAAAGATAAACACAAGGAGAAATATCTTAACTAAATGTAAAAATATATATTTGAACGCAATTTGGTTTTAATATACAAATACATTATATAAGTGGCAGAAGATCTTTATAATCAAAACTTAAGAATTATATGAAACGTACGAAATTGATATTTAGACACTCACACGATTTAAATGGCAGGGATGGTATTTAACATGTTCACAAAAGAACTTCACATCACAGTGACGTCTTTATGGATGTGTTAAGTTAAGTAACTTAATTAACACTAACCAATTACTTATCCCATCTTTTCATTAAAACTTGAGATTCATTGCAAATCAATAGACCAGAGCTTGATTTAAGGTGGTCATACCAAGGTTTACTCAACCCACTATCCTACAGGCTTGGTAAGATTTGATACAAGTATTGATTCACAATATCAAAAAAGAAGGAGGCGGCAAACATATTCAGGAAAAGACGTTCAAATTTATCTTGTTCGCTAAAATACTTATTCGTTTAAGAGCGATAATAACCTGCAGAAATCTATCATATATTTAATAAAGGAATCACACAATAACTGAATGATATGTGAATGATTATTATAAAATTATAAAGTTATTATTTTAAATCTAAAAGTGCTTTTTGCTAAGGTTTGCTATAAGTCCACAATTTTACGATCTAGATCACCCACGAAGACGGTTCCATATCTTACTGTCAACTATGGTACAATTTCCAGTCACATAAAACCTTTTTAGGACTTTAGATAGCCGATCTTTGCAGCAAAATAACCAGTAGCAGTCTCAGCATTACTTATGACCTCACCATTGGCTTACGTTCATTGCAAATACCTCTATTCTGAGGTATGTGTTTCGTGTGATTCTACCTCAATAAAGCAAAGTTCTATAGATTGTTTACCAAATTCTCTCATTTGATCTCTATTGCCTTACACTACATTCCCCTTTGACTAGGTAGATAGGCTGCATGGCTATCCATTCATGACCAAGTCTAAGACGCTTACCTTTAGCTCACCTTCAGCACTGCTTGCCTCACTCATCTGACTCATCTAACTCACTGACCCGCTCATCTAAAGACTCACCTTAAGACGCTTACCTTTAGCGCTGCTTAGTGCCGAATACCCATGTTCACTGATGAAGGACTGGGGACTATTTTGCTGACTAGTATAAACATAAAGGGTGCAGCTGTCATTTGGTCCATTTTAGCTAAAATAGTAAAACAGCGTGCATCCTTCCGGTGGCCCCACGCTTCAAATTCCGGTGATGCTATTTTTTATACCAATCATTCAGAATTGATATTTTGAAATATCCTCACAGTATTTTGTCGGCCATATATTTATTTAAATTTCACCATGCACAAATCTGTTTCAATTTACAAAGACTGTAGTTATGCAAATACTGTATTGCTCAAACATGGTTCATAGGGTATACCACTTTAGTTCTGTTGGATCCTTAATCATTTTTACAGTATAAGTGTAGCGTACAAGTTTCCCACGGCCTCATCGGTAATTTGATATCGTTATCCTTCCATGCTTTGATATCAAAGAGGTAAATCTACCAGCTGTGTAATTGATACGCGAGCATTATTGAAAGAAAAAAACGTACAGATTGTGACAGGATCTCCTAATTCGCAAGCCGCAAAGCAAATGGCTGTAACAAAATTCTCCTAAAACAAGACTATTTTTCCTAAAAAGACTATTTCTCCTAAAAAAAGACAATCATCTATATCTCATAACAACTGCAGATCTGCTCTGGTCCGAAACTTGCTAGTGTGTTCGCGTATGTAAAAATATCAGTTATTATTTGTACCGAATCAAAAGAAAAAATGTATTATTTTAAATAAGATTGTAAAGCATTCTACTCATTCTTTAGTATGGATTAAGTTTGACAGGTGTTAAAATTATTTTCTACAAAAGATATGATCTTTAAATAATATAAATTAAATGTCTATGCGGATTGTGGATAATATCGATGACGTGGCCATTGTATATAGTATGATAATTGAGTGTTTAGTGTAATTTGAGAGTTTAAATAGATTCAGTTGTTATTCTTACGTCACGAAAAGATGTTTGTTCTATACGATCATTCTGACCACAATTGGTGCCGTGACCAGTAAACGAAGTTTCTATCTTCATGAAGTCGTTGTTTATCTCTTCGCACGGATTGATTGTCTTTTAGATAAATTATATTGTGGTGATCGATATTCAAATGCTTTGTTAACTGCAGAAGGAAGACACCATTCGATTTGGCGTCTACGCCAAGGGATAAGAAAGTGTTTTGAGACAAGAAAAATTGAACCAATTGGAAAGCCGCTTTATAAGACAAGGCTCAAATTCAACAAATAAAAATAGGAGGGAACCTATAAATTTGAAATGTGCTAAGCCTTCTTGCAGCTATTCAATCAGCTATGGAATCATTACGTAGCGTTAAAGTCACACAGTTGAACCCATTTTACCCCCTCTTGTAACCCCCTGTAACGCAGAAAGGTTATACCCTCTGATTTTCAACAATACGCTAAATGCACGTGCTCGGCCAATTTTTTATTCAGAAAAATTTAGATTTGGGTTCTAATGGTCCAAAGTTAATAGGCATTAAGTGTAGATCAACTTATAAATAACAAACATCCAAGGATATAACAGGAATTCTAGAGTCTATTGATCCATTAATTGAAACTACTTCCGCTAAAACTCTTTCATCTGTTCCAAATTCCTACTCAACTTCACTCGACCCAAACAATTATGTGGACAGCTTACGTCGTTTTATGTCTCAAGTTACGCCTGTACAACCTCGAACGACAAACAAAGCTATACAATGTCTTCGTTAGAGATAATTCGATCAAACCACCACTACAACAGCCATATCGTGGAGCCTTTCGTGTTTTGGCCAGACGTGGAAAATTCTAAACATCAGACCTTAACGGAAAGAGAGATAATGTTAGCTTAGCTCGCCTCAAGCCTGCATTTATGGACACACTTGAACATTCAGAAAACAAATCGATTCCCTCAGCTTTAACAGAAACTGCAACAGTTAATTTACCTACGGACATTCGAAAAACTTGTTCAGGACGCCATGTGCATTTCCCCGGGTCGTTTTCTTTAACGCCAATTTTCGAACCTAACACGGAACAATTTATTGCAAATTATAATTTTGTAATTGTAAACGAACATTCCCATTCCGCTTTTATTCAAACATTTTTGTCTTGAAAATAACACCATTGTATATACTTTTTCTTTTCATTTTTATATCGTTCACTCCTAGACTTGCTCTCTAGGAGGGGAGCTCTGTTGCGATTTAGTTAGCTGCTATAGCCATATATTGTATTATCTACCCATCTTAAAGAAAGCTGACAACAGTGACGTAATTAGCTTAGGATCGCGATTTCCGTAATACTCCGAATATCTGTATATTTCAGAAAAAGATACACTCACACATTACGTCTTACACAAGAAGCTGTTGGTAGTGATTTTTGTTCCTAACTAGTTTCGCTGCCCGGATAATTACAGCATGCCGCTATCGTTGCGCGTACAAGTCATTTACATAGGTTACAGCACATGTAAAAGTACCCTATACTCCTTCCTAATATCCGCAAACGATCAGCTGTGTGACCCTTGCAGTAATTTCACATTTCTCACGGAACAGATGACATGAAATGATTTTATTAGTAAGATTACAATAAATTGATGTTTTCCATGTTGAGAAAAATCGTACTTGTACTGTTCATCCTTATAAAAAAGGAAGGTGTATGTTTTTGAGAGTGTTACGTAATGACTCACTTTTTAAACGACTCCTTCCCCCTTAATTTTGTAACATTTGTCACTCAAACCACCTTGAAGTTACCACATACGGGCTTTTTTGTGAGCTGCGTGCCAGTGCTAATAAAATCAGCATAGAGAATCAATATTAACAAAACCTTGGGTAGCAACAGCATGGTGGATTTCAAGAGGGTGTTAATAGGTTTTCAAAAAATGCGACTAGGGCTAAACCTTTCAGCTGGTTGCTATTGGAAGTATAATTACGAGGTCTTTATCATAACGGCCTGGAAATTTACTGGACTTCTAATTAACGGGTATTTTATTAACGCGGATTTTTTAAAACGCGTTAATTAAGTGCCGCGTTAATTTCCTGGAATAAGTTATGCAAAAAGATTGATATGTGCATGTGAGACTTATGAACGTTTGGTTTCGTTTATACTCATGTTTAAAAGCTTGAAACATTATAAAGGAAGTATGACCTTTACAACAAAAAGTACTGGGTAAACTTACAAAAACGATCTTGCGTTCTACATATCGATAAATATGTAGCGGAAATAAGGGCTGGAGAAATCCAGCAAACCTAGATTTTCATTAAGATGTAATACTAGTTTTGTTGTTTGAGTTTTATCGTAATTATAACAATTTTATGTTGTACTTTTGGTTTTGTTTGTACTATTTTTCGTTTGTCATTCTTTCTTCCTTCTCCTCTTCCTCTGGAGAGTTTTTTGTTTTTTGTTTTTTTTCAGTATCCACTTCAGAATAAACTCGCTACCTACCATCATACCGAGCAAAACTAATCAAAGCATTATGTACTATAAAGCTTATGTCGCTGCAAATTTAAAAATCGAATGAGTAGCAATGAAGTTTCAAATGTTTAAAGAGGTACTATTACATGCAATGCACGCGCTAATCTAATAATATGTATTAAACGGTAATCATGATGATAATTAGAGAAACAATCTTGAAATTGTAAAGCCTCTTTAATACATATTTGCAAGTACTGTAACAACAGTAATAATAATAGTAATAGTAATAATAATAACAATAACTTTTTAAGCTTTAGTAATCTATTTCTTTCCTATATCAAAATTCAGCCACTCTCTTCACTCTCTTTACTCCTTTGGTTTTATATGATACGATGTATGTTGTTACCATATAAGGAGATCAGGATTAGGACAATTGCAGTTTCGTTTACAAAAGATAAAATACTTGGATGTAATAATGCAAGATATAATCTTAAACATCATATAATCAGGAGACAGGCAATTATAAAAGGTGATAGAAATGAGCAGAGACTTCGTTAATGGAATGAAAATCCTCGACTAAGATTGATTAGTAAGTAGAACGCCGAAGCATACGCGACTAAACCACGTGCTATAACGGCCTTGGTTACGCGGTGGCAACGAGATGCCGAACCCAGTATTTTCTACCAGATGCTGAAAATACTTCAGCTGATTCAGAGTTCTCACCTGAAAAGGATTTCCTCGATTAAATATACTTCTAATTTATCAAAAATCTTTAACACTTCTCGCATTATATCTCCAGTCGTATAGAAAGTTTGCAGAGGTTATAAGAAAACACTGTGATAATAATGTCGTTGCCACCACGTAACCAAGGTCGTTATGACCTAACGAGCGTTTCCGGTTTTCTAGCGTTTTGTCTATTTAATGTCCACCCGGCTGGCCTTGATAAACAATAGGCAGGGCATTGACATGCTCTAAATAAACAGTGAAACTACTAAATAGATCAACGTATAAACAAATTGTAGCTGGAAAATCCATAGAAGACGTTTGAAACAGCTCTTTCAGTAACACCAGTTAAATTTCAACAAAAAGAGACCGACGCACCCGGTAAAAGTATAGAAAAAAGATCTGCGTAATTACTGAGAAAATAGTTGCAAACTCATATCCTTTCATACAAAACAATTACCCATTGCAAATAATGCAGCATCACCTTAATTATGCAAGAGTATCCGCCCTTGTTTTGAGCAGTATCAACAAAGAAAACAATGGTAAACACAAAGTACTTTACCTGATTCGTAATACTAAATGACGCACTAACTGGCTTATGATCTGATAGTAGGTAGTTCATATGGCACATATACGTCAATGGTGACACTGTGTACTCCGGTGATTGTTTCTCAAGCCACAGAACTCGATCGCACCATGCTGGTTTTCGGGCTTTATAGCTATGAAAAATCAACCAGTTCCAAGGTCTAAAGTTAAGACACATATATACAGGCGTATATAAGAAGAGTGCGTGAAGTGCTGGTGATATGTACGTTTACATATTAAAACAAAACAGCCATTCTGTCATTTTACCGCAGCAATGTTTGATGCTGTTATAACTTCCTGGCATTAATCATAACCCCGAAGGATTATCAACTTTCATAGCAAAGTGCAGTCCATCAACAACTGATGGAGTATAAATGTTTGTGTCCTGAATGCACCAGCTGCTAACAGGGCTGTCCAACTTTACGTCCCAAGAGGAATCCAACGGATACAAAAAGGACTCGTTCAATGGTTACCGGCACGTCTATATATTTTTCGACTTAGAGGAATTGCAACAATTGCCCTCAGAATTGGCGAATTTTTCATGCCCAGTGCAACTGGAACCCTCAACCTCTTTTATTTTCATTTTCATTTTCATCAAAGGCCATCTGTCTTAAAGTACCCAGCTACTTCGTAAACTAACAGGGCTATTAACCTTCACATTCCCACCGCAATCCCTTCTCGTCACTTTAGATAATTCACCTCAAATTTCGAGTCCAACTGCTACCTAAAACAAAAGTGGCCGACACACTTCCTGTTTCATCGGTTACCGGAAAGACTGCCCATTCTTACACTGTTCACTAGTATGTTACGGTTACCCTTTTGTCACCCAGATCAAAGAAATAATTTTACCTTTTCATTTCGAATGCAAGGATTGCCCATGGGGCCACCTACTTTCACATGCAGTATCGGGTAGTTGCGTACAGGCCTATCAACCTTCCATATTACAAAAGCTACCCAAGGGCTGTTCTTCTTTACGCACTCCAACATTCACTAAAACATCTACATCCATAACCGTCGCCCACCGAACAAACAGTATAATATATCTCCACAACATTCACTCACTATTAACTCTGCTATCTCATCGTATCTGAATGAATCAACAATGATGCTCAACTCGTAAGCATACTACAACCTATCCAGCCTACGATAACAACTATAACTTACGAATTTATGCGGACAGAAACACGTTTGTGAAACTTCGAACATTTCTTGAGGAATGGTCTTTAGTCAGAGCATTCATATTTCTGAGAGAAGGTCACAACTCAAAGTTACACGAGGCCGATGTTAAGAATTAATGTATTAGTTCAGTACGTTCTACATGATTGGTGTACATGAAACGGAACATACGCAATATATAGATTAGCCGGTTCGACATAGAATTGCACGAACGCCTTTGAATTTTTTGGGATGTGCCTTAAATTTGGGTTACAAAAATATATTTGTTGTGAGTGTGCAGAAAAGCATCGTTGGTGCTTGCAAACGAATTGTTCTTTATACCGTCTAAACTTTTGGTAGAGCCTATTAACTGTTCCAACTCACAATTAACAAACGTTATGCAAACGTTATGCAAATAATGATGGTATAAATCAATCTCCACAGAGATTTGAGTTCCAACATATGCTAGGTTTTCATTTAGTAAAGGAGACCTTGTTAATGACTGTAGCGACCTCTTTAATGCAGGGAAGCTCCGATACTATTATATACTAATATGGCCATTGGTTGCTATACATGCCGTTAAAATGAGCACGTGCTCAAATTTGGGCAAACGAAGGCAGCTGCAGTTCAATGTGTTTGAAGCCTTTGTGATCAGAGGTTAGTGATTAGCTAGTACATAAAAGGGAATACTATTATGCGATGATGCAACGGTGAGTCGATGACAATCGTAGGATGCATCAAGTAAGGTGATTTCTTATTGTGGACAAAGAGCAAATTAAGGAGATTTATCGTTTCCCACATCCTTAATACCCGTCCTGCCCTGCCCAATTTTTTGAACACTTTGCAATCCCTAATCTTATACACTCCTGCTTACAAATCTTTCATAATTTTTTACGAATTGCTAACCTTTAGTTCGATGTCAAATTGAATGATCTCTTAAAGTAATGTACCACATTGTACTTCTTTGCATAAATCTAGTCTTATGGAAGTCCAAGTATAGAATATTGAATCAAATATGGAATCATTTTCGAAATCGAATTTGTTGTTAATACACTAATATATGCTGCAAATAATACTGCCTCGATTTATTCCGTAGAAAAAAATCCCATTTGCTTTGGAGCACTGTCATACAAACGTTGCCACCAGCGCTTCTTACTTTCTTATCCTTAATCCAAGTTGCCCACTTATTCCAGTCCCTTTATTACAGGCGCCCAGAGTACAGGTACATACAGGCCCATAGCCAAACGGGCTATACAGGAGAGTCGACATCTATCTATAGGCTTCCTTACGCAGCTGCAATGTCACCCCCCCCCCCTCCAGTTTTACAATAGCTCCCCAAAGTTTTAAAAAGTCCCTCCAAATACTGTTATAGGTGTGTGGCTAAATTCCTTTGGGGAAAACAAAATACTAGGAGGCAAAGAAAAAACACATGTGCGTACCAGATTACAAAATATTCTGCATGTATCGACAATGTTTTTGCAGTTTGTCGATACATTTTATCCGGCTTTTATTCACAAAAGTTCTTTATTGACTAAACGGGGCGTATGAGTGGAAAGCACCCGAAACCATTTCCGTACTTTGCGAGTTAAAATGCAGAAAATAAAGTGACAATAGATATTATAGCACTTCGAAGCCAAAGCGTCTTGGACACAAGGTGGTTTCGAAATGCAGGATTTTTTTACACAGTATTTATGTATGAATTGCTTACCTTGTATCAAACTCACTCGAAGCCACGTTATATTTGTACGTTGGTGGGTGGGTGATTTCCATTTCACTGAAATCTGCAAACGCACTCCCATTTGTAACCGATGTAATAAGCTGAAACGATAATCAACGTTATCAGACAATGGTATGCAAATGGTCTGAAATGTAAGCCTTAAAACTACTGAATATAGCGCTTGTAGCCTGGTACGACCCGCGATTACCTGAAACGGCACTATGGTAATACCCTGCCGAAATGGGTGTGATTCGCCGCCCAATTTGCACGGCGAGAGGCGATGACAGGCATTACAATCAGCCTAAAACTGATAGGAATTTGGCTATTTAACAACCTACAAACCACACCAAGCTGGGGAGGGCTGAAAACCTCTAACAGAAAACCGTCTCCAGCCATAGTCTATTGGAAAGGACGTAAAACACAAATATTGGTAAAACGCGGGGTAATCATGGCCGTTTGAAACCGCTCTGAAATGGTCCCCTGCCCAACGGCAAAAACCATTGGTTGGCGAGACGGTTAGAAATAATCGCCTCCGGAAAACGGACAAATACTACAGTCTGTTGAAAACAGATTGCAATCATGGTTTCCTGAAAAAGACAGATGTCCCGGCCTTTTCAAAAAACGAACTGACTCGTGGCAAACTGAGGCAGATGGAAATTACGGGCTGCAGATAACAGAGAGATATTACAGTCTCCTGACAACAGACAAATCACTGCCTGCTGAAAAACAATTACAGGCGATGTAGCAGAATTAAAACTGACACCTTCAACCAACTACTTGCTATTGGCTACCCATTTTAGAGATTGCTTTCAGTGTAACATCACGGGCAGCACATGCACGAGTCCAGCAGCTTGCAAACCGCCATTGTTGTTACGACAGCATGTGCTCAAGACCATGTTATTGTTTAGCATCACGTGACAAGCTGAGGGGACGGTGCTTGAAGAGCGCAGCAAGAATATGAGTGTTTTGAGCAGCGGTGATACCGAACGAACCTTATACTCTTTATTTGTGTTCATTCAGTAAGGCTCAGTGACTAATGGATGTAAAATTAGAAATGTTTCGTTACAACTGAAGGAAAACAACGTAAAAGTATTAACTAGTTTTGGTCTCAAAAGCGACAATGACTCCAAATATCGTAGAACGGCTGTCTCAGTTACAGCAGATGAGCTGCCTATTGTACTTCACAAAGACCCTGCCTTAACTTTATAGCAAATGAGTAATAAAGAAAGCATACATAAACGATAGGGTTTGAGACGCGCTTTATTACTGCTGTATACTTAAAAGTTGCGTTTGCTGTAAACAAACACTTTAACAACTTAGAATGTCTTTGTGAGCGAGGTTTTAAGATCTTTTGGTATTTATCAGTACATGTCAGATCTTAAATTGAACGTTGGAAGTTTGCCAAGTAAGTTCAAGTCTGCTGTACACTTCGTTGAAAGGGACAAAAACGGGGGTGGGAAAAGGGTTCTGAAAGGATATTATTAACTATAGTTACTTCACAGCAAGCTCGCAGGACCAATGCTGTACGCCCAACACTGCTCATTGTCGATCTGCTCGGTTGACTAGTAAACCACTTTGACGTAATGATTGGCCTAAATTTTAGATAGCTCTAATCTATGAGAGAGCACCGAATGGCCTGGATGAGGCTAAAAAGACCAAGGAGCTACTTTTTTCATCTCAGTTTTCTAAGTTAGTCCAACTGTTGAGGTTACCTTATTACATTAGTTAATATTACTGGATGTTAATTATCTAATTTTTGAACTCATAACGTTTATGCTTACTCGTTATCAACACTTATACTAAACTCGTTAATAGACTGCAGTATGTTTGCTAATTATTTTACTCGTCATGGCTCGCGTTCGTAATTCATTATTTCCTATATCAAAAGTTGCTTTGTGGTACAAAACTTAAATAATGCATTGGGTGCTGTTGCTCTATTTCCGAGTTTGTTTTGCAATCTGAAAATCTTACCGAGTCAAATGTATAAAATTAAGTCAACAGATCCGAAAATAGACTCGGCATTAGGGCAACATTTGCTTGAAAAACGCAACATGTACCGACAACTACCACGAGGAATCTGTAAGGGTATTAGCGATCTCCATTTCATCTTGCCCCTCTAGAAGCCCATTTACTAAAACAAAGACGCTGGCGCTCTGTTGACAATGAATTTCTTTACAGCTTACACGTTTTTCAATACCAGAAAGAGACAGACAGAGTTCTATTTCCTACGGCGTGTTTCAATCCTTTGCTATCATATAAATTCTTCGCAAGAACTTTTCTGTTTCACTCCGAAAGGATGCCGAGACCAGTGTCTGACAAAAAAACGTCAAGCAAAAGGAAAAAGTTACTCCATGCTATATTTCTATCTTTTTATTTTTCATTTTTTTAGTATTATCATATCTCACTAAGAAGTCTACTGTCGCTTGAACCCTCTAGTTTAAGTAGCGACGACAAAGTACGAGTGCGTGAAATGTGGCTAACGTACAGCAAAGTGCAGGAACTAAATGGAGGTAGAAGTAATCTGTTTGCACCCTAAAATAGCCATGATGTCAGAGAATGTGGCTAACGCACTGCGAAGTGTGGGACTTGGAGAGATTTGGGAATAAACGTCTTGATGGTGTTAATGGTCGAGAAACTAAAAAGTGTGGCCATGCAAAGCAAGGTGTTTTAACTAGAGAGAGGTGCAGATAATCTACTTGCAGGTGTAGGCTTGCTATTTACATTTCCCGCCATTTCGCGTTATACGTGCAAAGTGACGGCCATTTTTGGTTACGCATTCAGAACAATAGAGTTATCCTTCCAGACTTTTTATATATAGTTCAGTGGGGCTAGCACATAGAAATCGAGGCCACAGAAAGCAAGGCCTCGTTTTTCTTTGTACTCACCCCGAAATATTGCAGTGGTGTTGGAGAGCACCAATTTCTTTGCGCTTATCAGGGGGCTAAACTGAGAGATGGGCAAGAAGACAGATAGACGATAATGAAGTTAATTGTAAAACCTGGAGATTTGGAAGATTTGCTGACATTGATATAGAGATTATAACAACAAAAAATATTAAACATATTTTTGAGAACCTTTGGTGGGGCTGAGCTCCACTAGCCCCATTACAGCGTACAGGCTCCGCCACTGTGATTTATGCTCTTCTCATCTAGTGTTGGTCTATGCCCTTCCTATCCTCTTCTTCCTCTAGATACTACTGTGTAGCACAAGGTCTCGTCTTTTGTGAATTTTGTATCTCTCCTAGCGCGTTAATACACTATAGAGATAACTATATGATTTTGTACTCGTTATTTTACTTCCGATCTCTACGCCATAATCATACAACTAAACTAGCCTCGTGTTGAGATGACTCATAACATTACATCATACATAAGGGACGTGCGCATCTTACGATACTACATCCCTCTCTTTCTTAGAATTAATGTTCCTTGAATAAAGTTCTTAATAGTTTTTTTTTGATTAGCAAATTAGTAACTACTTTCTTATGGTTTAAATAAAGTCCTGTAAATGATTAGGTCCTTTTTGCGTTCTTGTTGATCTTCTTGGGATAGGTTCCTGGGGTTGGGTTGGTGCAGGTTCAATTTGGGATTCAGGTGTTTGAGGTTGTTGGGTAATAGGTGGTAAGGGGTCTTGTATGTCCTCTTCGTCTTGGACAGAATTATCATTGTCTGGGCAATGGTAGTGTTTAACATGTCCAGTATTTCTCAGATATACCTTCCCTGTCTTGTCTTTGATGGTCAATTGAGATCCATTGACAGCGATGATAGTGAATGGGTCTGCGTTGAAAGTGGTTGAATATTTGTTCTTGTGTACTTGTTTGACAAGCACTTTTTGACCTGGTTCGAAGGTCCTTATTGTAGCACGTGTTTGCTTGTTGGCATAGGCTTTAGCTGTGTCTTTCGCCTGTTTGTCGTGCTCTCTTACAGTGTTATCATTTTCTGTTGTTGACTGTGAGTTTTCTGGGAGTTTAGTCTTCAGTTCCCTTCCCATCAACATCAATGCTGGCGTCTGTCCAGTCATGCGGGGAGGGGTTGTTCGGTATAGTAATAGCATGGTGGGGAGACAGCTTTTCCAATCTTTGTTTGTTGCTTGTGATGTGTGTATGTATTTTAGTAGGACTTGATTGAAACGTTCTACTCGACCGTTGGCACGTGGCCAGTACTCTGTGACAGTGGTTGTTTTGATTCCCCAAGAGAACAATGTTGTACGGAATTCTGCAGAGGTGAAATACGATGCATTATCCTTTTTGAGCTGGTCGGGATAGCCGTGTACAGAAAAGACTTTTTCTAGCCACTTAAGAAGGTTGGATGAAGTTATTATGTTCATGATTGCTACCTCAGGCCATCTTGAATAATAATCAGTGAGGACCACTGCTGATTCACCTGTGGGGAATGGTCCGCACACATCAATTGCCAATTGTTTCCAGGGCTGAGCTGGTAGTGGTGTTGGCTGTACTGGTTCAGGTGGAGGAGGTTTCCCCACAAGTTGACATGCATGGCAGGTTTGAATGTGTGTTTCGACATCTTTGTCCATGCTCGGCCACCATAGCTTGGATCTGAGCCGTTGCTTTGTTCTGGTTATGCCAGCATGGTCTTCATGGGCAAGCTGGAGGGCCTGTTTGCGTAGCTTTGATGGCAAGACAATTCGTGTACCGCGTAAGATGATATGTTCAGAAACTGACAGTTCCTCAAAGATTTTCTGAAACTGACTTGGAAGATGCTGACGCGTGTTGTTGGAAATACATTGAATGATCTGTTTGAGCTCTGGATCTTACTGTGTTGCATTACGAATGTCCTCTGTGCTCATTGCATGTGGGGTTAGCTGCTGTGTTAAGAAATATGCATCGCGATCTGCACATGCTGTAATGGCACTTCTGGTGGTGACTTACTGTGGAAAACGTGATAGGGAGTCTGCCAGATTTCGATCTCCTGGTCGATAAACCACTTTGACATCATACTCCATCAGCCGAAGTCGCCAGCGTTCAATACGTGCCGGTGTTGGTTTGCCATTTGGTGAGATTCGTGGTGTGAAAATGTGTTCCAATGGTCTATGGTCTGTTTCTAGTGTAAAGGTTTTTTCATAGATGAAACGATGAAAGTGTTCACAGCCGAAAACCAACGCCAGCGCCTCCTTCTCGATGTGTCCATACTTTTGCTCTGTTTCTGTGAGGGAGTGACTACCATATGCATTGGGGTGATATGAACCATCATCCTGTTTCTGTAGTAAAACTGCGCCAAAAGCCCAGGGAGATGCATCGACAACCAGTCGTGTAGGGGCTTCAAGCTTGTAATGAGCCAGGATTGGAGCTTTTCCTAATGCATCTTTTAGGTTTCTGAATGCCTTTTCATGTTGTTTCCATGTGAAGGTGACTTTGGCCTTTGTCAATTGTCGTAACGGATGCGTCATATTACTATAGTCCGGTATGTACCGCGAACAATAGTTAGTTAAGCCTAGAAATGACCTCACTTCGGAAGCATTCTTTGGTGCTGGGGCATCTTTAACTGCTGCAACTTTGGCTGGGTCAGGTTTGATACCTTTAGCAGAGATGATGTGCCCGAAGACATTTAATTCATGAACGGCAAAGGAGCATTTAGGGAGCTTCAGAGTAATACCTGATGTCTTCAGACATGTAAGCATTTGGTCAAGGAGCTGCATGTGTTCTTCCTTGTTTTGTGACCATAACCAAATATTATCTGAAATATTTGCGCAATTTGGTATGTCTTTGATTAGCTGATGAATTTGTTCATGGAAGTATTCACCTGAGGGACATGCACCCATAATTAGTCTTGTGAACTGATGTGGGCCATCGTCTGGTGTGGAGAATGCTGTAATGTACCGCGACTCTTGTGCTAAAGGGATTTGGAGGTACCCTTGTGATAGACCAACCTCTGAGAAGATCTTGGCTCCTTCCATTTTGTGGAGAATGTCATCAACAGTTGGTAGTTGTACCCGTCGTCGGTTTAGGGCTTGATTCGGAATTCGCATATCAAGGACTAAACGAATATCTCCTCCCTTTTTGGGAATAGCGATGAGAGGGGACAGCCATGGGGTAGTGCCTGTGACTTTTTCGATGATCCCATTATTTCGCAGTTCTTCCAATTTGGCGTTGACACCTGCTTTCATGCTGTGTGGGACACGTCTGGGTCGGTGTGCCACCGGAGCAAAGGAGGGGTCAATGTCAAGTGAGATTTCACACCCTTTGAGTTTTCCTGTGCCAGTGAAAAGGGGTTGATGAGCCTTGACTAATGTTTGAATTTCAGGGCTGTATTCTTGTGGAGTTACCACATTGACATTTAAAACTAACAACCCAAGGGCTGTGGAGGTATCGCAGCTGAGGAGATTATGACTAGCCACTGGAGTGACAAAGAATGTTCCATTAATTGTGGTATGTTTTGAAGTAATTGGCGCTTCAAACTGGCCTAACAGTGGTAACCGTTGATTAGCATTATAGGCATATATTTTAGCAGTTGTGGGAGATAACCTAAGTGCTTGGTTTTGTTTCTTCAGATGGGTCCATGTCTTTTTGTTGATGAGGTTAACAGAAGCAGATTATAAGATATGTAGTTTATTCTATCGGTAATTTAATGAAGCCTAATTCGTAGTTGTCACGTACGTTTAACTCAAGATACAGCGGTTTTTAAGTACCGTTGTTGCACTTAACGATTCAAACACGAGCGCGACCGATTCCATGTTCATCCTCCAAATGTGATAGAACTGTTCACCCTGACGAGGGTTGATGACAAGTGTACAGACGGGGGTTCAATTTTACACTTTTTACTCATCGAGGGGAACAGTTCTATCACATTCGGAGGATAAGCATGGAATCGGTCGCGCTCGTGTTTGAATCGGTAAGTGGAACAATGGTACTTATAAACCCCTGTATCTTGAGTTCAACGTGCGTGACAACTACGAATTAGGCTTCATTAAATTACCGATAGAATAAACTACATATCTTACAAATTTTATTTAAATACGAATACATTATCGATGATTTTGGAGGGGGGGGGGGGGGGGACGAAACTGCAGTAGCGCCGGAACTGGCAAGCTTCAGCTTTTTCCAGCAATCGACGATAGAACTGACGGATTGGTTCACCTTGGCTCTGTTATAATTGACGAAACTTGAAGATCGCCATGTCCTTATTTCTTAATGGTGAAAAGTACGTTGTGAGTGATTGTTTTGCCTCCTCATATGTGGATCCAGTGTCGGGTAGTGTATCAAAGATGTCATTCGCGGCATCGCCGACATATCTTAATAATAATCCACGACGAATAGCGGGGTCGAATTCCCTGAGACTGATTAATAAGTTTTCGAAACGGCGAATCCATTTATTTCATCGTGGGGCCAAGCAAGCAAGCTAGCGTGGTCTCGAATGGAGGATAAACCGGTAAGCCTGATCGTGGTGTCATGCCTTGATTGACTGTAGTTTGACTTGAATCTACGTTTGTTGTAGCCATGATGATGACTGTTAGTTAGAAATACACCTCGTCGCCACTTTTGTATCTCTCCTAGCGCGTTAATACACTATAGAGATAACTATATGATTTTGTACTCGTTATTTTACTTCCGATCTCTACGCCATAATCATACAACTAAACTAGCCTCGTGTTGAGATGACTCATAACATTACATCATACATAAGGGACATGCGCGTCTTACGATACTACAGTGAACCAAAGGTTCTTCTGCCAAGAGAATGCCAGTACACTAAAGCTTGATTTTGGCTGAATGAATGCATTGTGATTAGTCGACTTCTGGTTTGGCTGTGACCTTGAACTGACATGGAATCACTCTTGAGCCACCATGGAGACAGAAGTAAGAAGAAAATTGTGTCAGCGCACGGACTAGCTGTTAATCAGAGGCTCTACTTAAGCATTTGGTCGTTTATCAGACTAGCGTGGAAGTCAACACTTGCATCTTATTTTTAGGTAAGCTCAAAATAAAAGTCAATGACAGGATGAAATGCCAATGTGATTGTGGTGGATGCATCTCTTGCGGTGGAAGCTGGAGCAGCTTACGCTCAGGGATTTGTATCTTCGTTTTACTTGGATTAACGACAATACAAACTATTTACATAGCACTTATCAAACTTGATTCATTTAACATTGAGTTTGGAACTGTTATGGGTATACGGAGAGCTTTTACTACTGGTCTAGGTTACTGTGAAAACTTGCAAGGGAATGTACGTGACAGAGACAAACTGGCGTCGGATATAGAGAATGTGTACATGTACGTTGATAATATAGAAGCATGGAATAACAGGACGAAACTGAGTTTACGAGAACGTTTGCTTGGCGTGGGAGTCCATTTGAACACGTTGACATTTCCCGATCTTAAGAAACCAAGGGGTAACTTCGGAGGAAAACCGATAACTTGCCCAGTACCTTACACGGGGACATTACGTGACTCCTTGGAACATTTTCAGAGTTGGGAGATAAAGAATTGTAGTCGTGTTATCACAATTTCAAAGCTAGTCACCTTTACGATAGTTATAAACACTGGTGATAATCTCGTTATCCGTAAAGAAGTCCATAATTTGCTGGATAACATCAGGGAAAGGCACCCAAAGGTAATGATTGCTATTTCATCAAGCGACAAGGTACTATTGAAGGCCTTGCAAGGAAAGGCACATATTTTCAGTCAATTACACGAGAAGGGTAACGATATTCGTGCCTGGAATTTACTTATTACTAATGTCAAAACACCATACGTATTTGTGATGCGACATTTGAGTAAATTGGATTACTATTCCAACCTCGGACGACCCCTAGCACTTCTGAATAAGTTCTCAAGTTTAGCCGCCACTCTCTTTGCACACCGTGTATCCAACGGATATTGGCATGTTGACTGTTATCAAGTAACAATAGAGAACTATGAGTTACTATTGGAAAGAGGGTACATGCATTCCTTTAATGAGAGCTTAGTCTGTATCTATGGTAGGGGGTCTTTTATTGCAAGCACTGAGGTAATGAGAAAGGTTCCCTTTGATGTTACTTTAGGCGAGGAAGACGTAGCATTTCTTGACTTCTTTCTTCGTCTTAAAGCAGAAAATTACTTAGTAGCTAATACAATTGACTATATGGTATTGGACCGCGCTGCTCGCCACCGCGGCGCTCGCCGCCCCGGCGTCCGACCTGTACACCACCACGCTCGATCGTCTGGCGCTGCGCAGCGCCGACGTGCAGACCATCACCGCCCCGGAGGTCTCCGACGACCGGCTCGAGGTCGCGATCACGATGGCCGGCGAGCGCTACACGCTGGAGCTGCTCGCTCACTCGAACCGCTCCGAGCTGTTCGAGGTCCGCTCTCAGGGAGCCGACGGAAGCTGGACCGTACACGAGCCCGGGACGGTGACGACCTACCGCGGCCGCGTCCGGGAGCTCAAGGAGGACACCTTCGTCGCCGCCGCGCTGCGGGCGAACGGCCGCTTCGAGGCGACCGTCTTCCGGGGCGAGGATCGGTTCTACGTCGAGGCGCTCGACGCTCTGCTCGAGGACCTGCCGGAGGCGGCGGGCCAGTACGTCGGCTACTTCGCTCACGACATCCTGGAGGAGCACCGACAGTGCTCCGGCGGGCTCCTCGCGGAGGCCGTCCGTCACGCCACCAAGCCGGTCGGCCCGCGGGACGACGGTCAGTCCAACTGCGGCGGCAGCGATCCGATCTGCGTCACCGAGCTCGGCATCGACGCCGACGTCCAGTACTTCAACGCCTACGGCTCGGTGGCGGCCGTGCAGGACCGCATCGAGTCGGTGATCAACACGGTCAACGTGCAGTACGAGCGCGACGTCGACATCACCCACGAGATCACCACGATCCTGGTGCGCACCGCGGAGCCGGATCCGTACAGCTCGAGCGACGCCGGCACCCTGCTGGTCCAGTTCCAGAACGAGTGGAACAACAACCAGGGCGGCATCCAGCGCGACGTCGCTCAGCTGTTCACCGGCCGCGGCCTGAACGGCGGCACCATCGGCATCGCCTACATCAATGCCATCTGCAACAGCTTCGCCTACAGCGTGGTCGAGTCCGACTTCTCGGCGCTGTTCTCCTGCGTCACCGACCTGTCGGCCCACGAGCTCGGCCACAACTGGGGCGCCGATCACTGCGGCTGCTCGGGCCACACGATGAACGCGTTCATCACCTGCACCAATCAGTTCAACCCGACCCAGACGATCCCCGACATCGTCGATTACCGCAACACGCGGAGCTGCCTGGAGGCGGGCGTCGGTGGCGGCGGCCCGGACAACGACCAGTGCGAGGACGCCGCCGCCCTCTCCGACGGCGTGACGTCGTTCACCACCATCGGCGCCGACACCGACGGGCCGGCCCTGCCCGGCTCGTGCGACGAGGGCTTCGGGACCGGCTTCGGCAGCGACGTCTGGTACGACTACGTCGCGAGCTGCACCGGCGATCTGACCGTCAGCACGTGCGACGACGCCGACTACGACACCCGACTCGCGATCTACTCCGGGACCGGCTGCACCGGCGCCCTGGTCGGCTGCAACGACGACGGCCCGGACTGTGCCAACTTCACCTCCGAGCTCACCGTCCCGGTGGTCGCGGGCAGCTCCTACAAGCTGCGCGTCGGCGGCTTCGACGGCGAGTTCGGCTCCGGCCAGCTCACCGTGAGCTGCTCCGACGGCGGCGGCGGCGACCTGACGCTGACCCAGGACCCGGTCGTCCGCGGCAACGCCGTCGATTTCACCGTCACCGGCGCCGAGTCGGGCGAGACCGTGCAGTTCGGTCGTAGCTCCACCGGCCTCGGGTCGGGACCCTGCATTCCGTCTCTGGGCGGGCTGTGTCTCGACATCCTGGGACCGGTGTCGCTGCTCGGCACGGCGACGGCGGACGGCTCGGGGACGGCGACCCTGACGGTGACCATCCCCGCCGGCGCGCCGCTCGGTGACATCTTCACTCAGGCCGCGATCGAGCGCGGACCAGGCGGTGCCGACTCGGTCAAGTCCAACGCGGTGGCGGCGGAGGTCCTTCCGTAGCCCCGCGGCGGGCGTCGCTCACGCGCGGCGCCCGCCGCCCCCCGCTCCGCCTCCTCACGAACGTCGCGACCGCGAGGCCTTCGCCCGACCGACCGTGGTACGATGCCGGTCCCGTCGCCCGCCGCCGAGGAGGAGGAGCCATGCGCCGGTACGCCCTGCTGATCGTCGGTCTGCTCGCCCTGACGTCGATCCCCACGACGCGCGCCGAACCGACGCCCCCCGCACCGATCCGGATCGGTGCCCCACTGGCCACGGCCTACCTGTACGGCTGGGACGCCGAGCGCGGCATGCGCCTGGCGGTGGAGGAGATCAACGCCGCCGGCGGCGTCCGCGTGGGCGAGCTCCTCAGGCCCCTCGAGCTGGAGGTGATCGACACCCGCGATCTGGAGCCCGGAGTGCCGGTCGACGAGGCGATCAAGGCGGTCGAGAAGTTGATCCTCCAGAAGAAGGTCGACTTTCTGCTCGGCGGTCCGGTGCGCTCGGAGGCCGCGCTCGCGGTCCTGGAGCTGCTCGCGCGTCATCGCAAGGTGTCGATCCTCTCGACCGGCGTCCTCACCCCCGCCTACCACCAGACCATCGCGCGCGATCCGGAGCGCTACCGCTACGCCTTTCGGATAACGAGCGAGATCGGGACGCTCACCCGCGACCTGATGTCCCTGTTCGAAGAGATTCGGGCCGAGCACGCACTGAAGCGCGTCTTCGTGATGGTCCAGGACGTCGCGCACGCGCGCAAGGCGGGCGAGCGGGTGGCCAAGCTGCTGGAGCAGCGTGGCTTCGAGGTGGTGGGTCACCAGGTCTACCCGACCGGCACCTCGGACTTCGCGCCCGGCCTGCTCCAGTCGCGCCGCAGCCGTGCCCAGCTCCTGTTCATCTGGATGGACATGCCCGAGTCCGCGACCCTGCTCCAGCAGTGGAAGCGCTTCCGGCTGGCGAGCCTGCCGATCGGCTTCATCTCGGCCGCCGAGCAGCCCGGCTTCCACGAGGCCTCCGACGGCGCTGCCGAGCACCTGGTGGTCGACGTGGTCAACGGCGGCAATGCCCCGGCCGACATCACTCCCTGGACGGGGCGCTTCGTCGACGCCTACCGCGCCCGGTGGGGACTCGAGCCGGAAGGCTACGGCACCAGCTCCAGCTACATGGCGGTGTACGCGCTCCAGGACGCGATCGAACGCGCCGGAACGGTGGACCCGGACGCCGTCGTCGAGGCGCTCGAGTCGATCGACCTCGCCGGAGTCTACGGCCGCATCCGGTTCGACGCCTCCCATCAGGTGATCCCGTCGACCGATCCGGCCGAGGGTGCCGTCGGGGGCGTGTTCCAGTGGCAGGACGGACGGCGGGTGACCGTCTGGCCCGAGGCGGGCGCTCGCGGGAAGCTCCGTCTGCCTCCCTGGATGCAGCCCTGAACTCCCTCGAGAACGCCCCCGCCGGCCACCCGAAGGAAATTAATTGGACACATTTCGACAATTTCAAAGCATTCACATCATTCCGTGATAGCATTCAATCGAATCACCTGAATCGCTCGAAACTCTTTCATGGGGTTCTATCGAGTTTGTACGAGCTACTCATGGTGGGCGAGCCGGTGCTGGTGGTACGGCTGTTCGGAAGCACCCACCTGGAGGAGGTCCAAACGGCGATCGACGAGATCGTCCGGACGCTCCCCTTCCCCCAGCGTGAGCGCTGTCTGGTGGACATGCTCGAGCTCCAGGACCACCAGTTCCACTACGACGAGGTGTCGACCCTGCTCGCGTTCGAGGAGACGCTCCCCTCCCCTCCCGGTCGGCCGTGCGTCGCCCTGGTCGCCCGACGGCCCGAGGTGTTCGGCATGTCGCGCATGATCGAGATCCGCGCGCGCACGTTCGACTGCCGTACGTTCCACACCGTCCCGGAAGCACGCCGCTGGCTGGAGACGACGCTTCCCGGCTAGCGACCTCTCTCGACGCTCGTGTACGCGTCGCGGAGCACGTGGTAGCCCTGCTTGAGCTCCCGATCGCACGTCACTACCCCTTTCAGGTCGTGGCCGGGGACCGAGTGAGGGGGGAACCACGGACAGCGGAAATCGGAGAACACCCAGGGCGAGAAGCCGGCGACGAACGGCCTCGCCTCGGCCGCCTGCAAGACGGTGCCGAGCAGGTCGGCCTGATAGCTTTCCGAGAAGGTCCGGGCCATCGGCAGCTCCGGGCGCGGCCAGGGCCCGTCCGCATCGGTACGACCGCGCGCCGCGCCGGCGCCGCACTCGCTCACGATCACCGGTCGGTCGGGCAGCCGCGCGTGCCAGCGATCGAGCAGCCCGGCCGCATCCTCCGGCTCACCGTAGTACCACCCCGGGTAGAAGTTGACCGAGACCACGTCCATCTCGTCGGCGGCGCGACGGAGCGCATCGAGCGGAGGCGCGCCGAAGGTGATCTCGGAGTAGGTCACCGGTCGCGACTCGTCGAACGCGCGCACCACGTCGCGCAACCAGGCGAATACCGGACGCGTTCCATCGAGCAACGAGTAGCTCTCGTTGCCGACGCTCCAGAGCACGACGGACGGGTTGTTGCGGTCGCGCTCGATCATCTCGACGAGCTGCTGCCGAGCGTTGCGGAGCAACGTCGGGTGATGGAGCTGACGGAGACCGAACCGATCGTAGGGGAAGCGCCAGGGGCCCCCAGGCGGCCCAGTGGACCCAGCCGAGAATGCGGAAGCCATCGCCGCTCGCGCCGGCCGCCACCGGGAAATCGGAGCGCTCGAAGCCCGGGTAGCGGAACAGCAGGTCGATCGAGAGCCCGCTCACCAGCGCGGACGACGCTCAGTGCCCCGCGAACGGCGATCCGCCACCCTCGACGTCGTCGTTCCCTCCCCCTCCTCGTGTCCCGGCCGACGGTGGGATAGTGTAAGGGACGACCGTCACCGTGGAGTCACGGTCCCTTCCACCTCGAGCCGGGCTCGACGACCCGGCAGCGGCGGGGACCGACTGCGAACGACCCGCCGGGCCGGAACGAGCATCGGGCATGGAACTGCTTCTCTACGGCCTCGTGCACAGCGCTGCACTGCTGCTGACCGCATTCGGCTTCTGCCTCACCTACGGGATCAGCCGGGTGCCGAACTTCGCGCACGGAGCGCTGTACGTGCTCGGCGGGTACGTCGCCTGGCTCGCCCACGTCCGCCTCGGGCTGCCGTACCCGCTCGCCGCGCTCGTCGCCGTCGCCACCACGGCGGCCGTCTCCTGGAGCGTTCATCGATGGCTGCTGCGCCGGATCCGCGGCCTCGAGACCTCCGAGGTGATCGCGACCTGGGCGATCGGTCTGGCGTTGCTGGAGGGGATGCGCTGGGCGGGACTGCGGGGCAGCACCTTCGCCTTGCCGCCGTGGCTGGACGGCATCTCGTTTCCTTTCGACGTGCCGCTGGAGCACCAGCGCATCGCGGTCGCCGGCGCAGCGGTCGTGGTGCTGGCCGGGGCTGCGAGCTGGACCCGATTCACCCGTGCCGGTCGGGCGCTGAGGGCGGTCGCGCAGGACGAGCAGGCGGCGATGCTGAGCGGCATCGACGTCGACCGTCGGGCCGGTCTGGCCATGGCGCTCGGCGGCGCACTCGCGGCGATCGCGGCGCTGTCGATCGTGCCCCTCGGCAGCCTCGTGGTGGACGAGGGCTACAAGGTGTTGATCGCGTCGGTGGCGGTGTGCGTGGTCGGCGGCCTGGGAAGCTGGTCGGGGACCGTCGCGGCCGCGCTCGTGATCGGCTTCGCGCAGTACGCGGCGGTCGCCTACGGGCAGCCCCAGTACCAGTCGGTCGTGGTCCTGGTCGCGATGATCCTCACCCTACTGGTCCGTCCGTCGGGGCTGCTCGGGCGCCAGCGTGCGCTGGAGGATCGCGTGTGAGTGGCCGACGGCGCGAGCGGATCGAGCGCGGCATCTCGGTCCGGAGCGGGAGTCTACACGTGCTCGCCTCACCGCTCGACCTCGCCTATCTCGTCGCGCCGCGACTGCTTCCGGCGCTGCTGCTGCTGGCGCTCCCCGGGTCACTGGGCGGAGCTCCGTACTGGCAGCGGGTGGTGGTGTCGGCGGCGGTCTACGCGCTGCTCGCGGTCGCCTTCGATCTGCTCGCCCACCACGCCGGGCTGGTGTGCCTGGGCGTCTCGCTGTTCTTCGGGGTCGGCGGCTACGGAGCCGCGCTCGCCAACGTCGCGCTCGGCTGGCCGGTATGGCTGTCGCTGCCGGCCGCGACCGTCGGCGGCGCGATCGTGTGTACGCTGCTACTCCAACCCTGCCTGCCGCTGCGCGGCATCTACTTCGCACTGGTCAGCCTGCTGCTGCCGGTGCTCGCCACCCGGACGATCGAGGCCACCGGGGCGCTCGGCGGCACCGAGGGTCTGCGCGGGCTGGCCCGGATCGCGCCGCCGACGCTCGAGACCTATCTACCGGTGATGGCGCTGGTGGCGACGGTCGCGGCGCTGCGGCGCTGGAGCGCCACCGACTCGGGGTTGGTCGCGCGAGCCGCCAAGCTACTAATAATTTTCCTATAGGTTATTTATCCTATACTAAGCACCTGGCGACTTGGATACACAAAAGGACACTTGTAAATATCTTTCAAAATACAACGTGAATCATATTAATCCCATTTCATGGTAGATAATGTTAAAAGATAAACCAATGTCAATATATCTGTACAAATATAAGCAGTACTTTACTCATCAACTAACAGGTATTTCAGAATCAGTAAATATGGTATTAAGGTATAGTACGAGTACAAAATGCCAGTTATTTCACAAGGTAGTATCATTTTCCATCAAAACGAATACTTACTTCAATCTTATGGTCTGATAAAAACTTTTTCTTCTTGATGAGTGAGTAGAACAGATCCTAAAACAAAAAAAGAAATTAAAATCCTCGAAAAACAACCTACAACTCTAAGTACTGATCCTTCACTTTTCATTAAATTTCTTTTTGCAAATAAGATTTTAAAATATAGACGATTATTGCTACTACCTACGCCTGTTTAAGTAAGGTCGAGTCCAACAAAATATTCTATTTTAAGACAATTTTTGAATAGGATTGGATAAGGTAGAAAGAAAAGTGGCTATTAGAGATGGCATATTTCTTTACATCAGTTTATTGTTGCCAACATGTTGCCAACATGTTGAGCAGATAACATTTTAGTAATTAGAAGACACTTCACGTCTTGTTGTGTAAATTGGTAGATACTAAACGTATCTAAGGAAAAAGCACATGCCAATAATACTGCGAGTAGGGCTATTTATGGTAAGTTATAGAAACTTATATCCTGGGTGAAAGAAGACGAGAAAAACAGTTGGCACAGAACGATCAGAGTTACACTTGCAAAGGGGAAAACCAACTGCTAAAGATAAACACATGTCATACGAAAAGCCATGCTGTGTAAGGGTTTACTAGAAACCAAACGAAATGAAAGGGGTTATTTAACGTATCAAATGGCCCAAGTGGTTATTACTTGCAATAATTAATATCGTGGTTTCATTACAGAGGGCACAAATGCTATAGTTTTGATAACATAAACTTTACATTTTTCTTTGTAAACAATTTAGTTCTTGGGAATGTAAAATCACTTACATATACGTTGCTAAACCACAAGCCTGAATGACCCTGGTTACGTGGTAGCAACGAAATACTCAGCACAGTATTTTCTACGAGATGTTTAAAATATCCCTACAGATTTAGAGTTCTCGCTGATAAAAAGGATTCTCTCCACCAATTATACTTAAAAGTTGAATAAATCTACCCAAAATCTTAATACATCTTGCCTGATACTTCCTATAGCGTAGAAATGATTGCAGCGTCATAAAGATAACAATGTATTAAGACAGTCGTTGTCACCACGTTACTAAGGTCGTTATGGCCTAACGAGCGTTTCCGGTTTAGTCGCGTATTTGAAATTGTGTAAGTAAGGGCTTTGTCGTAAATATGATTCCAAAATACGGGACCAAAACATTCTACTATGTAGGGCCTGCATGCTCTATAAGTGACGGTGCCCCTAGGGGCGGGGGACTTCAGCTCGTCTACATTTTTTCAAATGAAAGTTTTCCTTTCGTAAAGAGAATAAAGAAATTGCTGAAACAAGAACGAAAAGAGGAAAATAGAATCCCATGTCTACTCTTTCTTGTCGAAAGATGCAAAATCTTCTTCTAAGATGGAATAGAATAAAATGTGAAACTATCCTTTATCTGCCCCCACCCCACACTCCCCTACTTTTGATTTAGATGCATCACCCCTACGAATGGTATCGAAACGTGTAACTAGTGATTAGCATCTTATCTTTGTAGATCTACTTCACATTTCAAATGATATTTGTAATTTGCATACGGAAAAATAGAAGTTAGAAATTGAGATTTCGCAAAACCTTCGCAAGTTACAGCAAACAATAAAAAGTGTATCACATTGTAGATTTATTATTGCACTTAAATTACACGTTTACTTTTTGGTCTCTAATAAACTGGGGTGAGTTGGAATAGATGGGGCGGCCGTGGAAACAGTTTCAAAGATTAAATAATGGGAGGCTTGAATAAACGGACGGATTGAATTAATTTTTGACAATAATTCCTGGTAGCTTAATACACAAAATTAACACGAATTTACGCGGCTTTTATTAACATTGATCTAATTAACGTTTTTTTAGACTAAAAAGGCATTTTGGTGGACATTAATTAACGTTTCATCGGCAACTTAATGTTTGAACGACACTAATTAACGTTTTCAAACGATCAAACGTAATTTAGTGCTATCGTTAATTAATTCGTGTCTTAATAAATGACAAATCAAGTACCGTAAAAATTGTTTTTCGCCGAAGTGTTTTCTCTTTCCCTCTCACTCCCAAAATTTACGCGATTCTTGCATACAAGTGGCTTAAGAGGCAACATTACCAAAACTTCGGTTAGAAAAGTTTAAAAGGTGAGCAACAAAAATAAAACCATCATGTTTGAGATCTTAGCTAAAGCAGCGCGGTTTTATAAGGTGTCCGTCTTCATTACACTTTCTGCCCTGATATTCGTCTTCGAATTTTGAAGTAAATGGTTCAAATTCGCGCAGTTCGACATGCATCCCTAGTTGTCATTTCCTTCCAAATTTCATATACCTCCAATCCTGTAACACAATTCTGTGGTATCGTGGTATACTTGTTTAACAAAGAGGCTCAAATTTATGAACAAATTCTATAAACGCTGCAAAAAACTAAATATTTCCTATTGAGATTTTAACATATTGCCGCCAAGGGAAATTTTACAGGGGCCCATATTTGTATAAAGTTTGGTACAAATCAACGTTTCAAAAATTAGCGCTACGTTGAAATTAACATTTCAAAAATTAACGTCAGCATCTAGTTAACGTGGATTTAATTAACGTTTCTTAATTCCAAAAACGTTAATCAATGTTCAACGTTAATTTTGTGTATTAAGGTAGTTGTAAAATGAAATTAAAACAGAAGAAATATCAACCTAAGACACACTTAAGCCTCAGAAATCTTTACAGCACTTAAAAAAACCTCATCGAATAAACCTGTAAAAATGTTTCTTGTCACATCATCAATGCTGATTTCCAGACATTAAGAAGAGGGGGATTCTAATAAGCTCCCTAATGAGGGTCCCTTCTCGTTTAAGAGTACGTCGCCAGGGTAAAATAGGTTTAAGAATGTCTTTAAATCTATGTCAGTGTTAGCTGAGTGTTCATTAGGAAAATCAAAACGTAGAAAGCAACAAACTCACCTTTATCGTACCATTAGATGCAGCTCCTCTTTCTTATGACTAACTGACAAAGATGAACCTATTACACATGCTTTTATGTAACTTTCAACTTTCCTGGTTCACCAAAGAATTAGATGGATAAAATTTCATGGTACGAGAGTGGTTTACCGCAAAAACCAGAAACTGTTATTAATTGCACCATCACATTGATAGGGTCAAGACAGCGCTGTTTCTATTCCGCATTTCTGTAACACTCCGCTTTCGATTGTAAGATTAAGAGGACGGCGCTTTTCTTCCTGTTCACCCCCGTTGCAAAAGAACGTATTTTTGTTTTTAGGTAAGTTAGGAAAGCTGTTGTAAAGGAGATGGGTGCTAGAGACGTGGGGGGGGGGGAGGTCGGGGATAGGGTGGAGAGGGATTGTTGGTTTAATGGTCTCTGTATTTAATGGTCTCTGCTTTTTGGAGATAAAGGTGAAAGGACTTTACAGGAGCCTTCTACAATTCCGACATAATGTTATATGATTGTCTATACGCTACTGAATCTAGCCTAGAATGGCCTTTGTTACGTGGAGGCAACCCGCATATTCAGCACTCTATTTTCTACAATGCTCTGAAAATATTTTTATAAGCTTCGATTTATGACCTATGACTAAATAAACTTGTACCTTAATTTAATGTATCAAAAATGTTGATCTTTTGATGTTGCAGCCAAAGCGGCATGTAGGAAACAAAGCATTAAGCATATCGTTGCCACCACGTAACTAGGGATTAGTTTTGTAGTCATAGGAAAAATTGAAAAGAAACCCGAACTCCCCTCTGGATGGATCCACGGTGATATTGGCTTAATTAAACGATTCTGGTGCAAGAATATGCTGCAGTCCTATTTGACTCCACCAATCATAACCTCAACAATGGGGCAAAATAGGGTTTGTACCCTTGCGTAAGAAAAGCCTATAGATTTTTAAATCTTGAAGGGAAAATTGGGGAGCTGACGGTAAATATATACTTGCCTCCTGATCTTGTCTACGGGCGTGATTGTTGCTACATATCCTTAGTAAAACACTCTTTCTTGGCCCATCTGGAGCTTTAGGATTAGGCATTGCTGTACGTAGGATTCTCTAAGGAGGGTCATGTCACCTCCAAAATGTCCATTGCCAGCTCTCGAACCTCCCCTTGCCTCAAATTTAAGGGGGATATGATTATATAATAGGGATATACATTTTATTGAGAAATAGGACGAGGGCTGTTTACACGATAAATATGCCGATTTGCCCACAATTTTGAACGTCCCTTATAGATCAAGGTAGATAATGAGTGACATGACACCATATCCTCCCCGATGGACACCACTGGGAAGGAATAGAATAAAGATTTGTGTATATACTCCTCTATAAATAGGTAGAAAATGTTGTTGGATTTTATAAATTCTTTTATTGACTCTAGTTTGGAAAGGGAGACAAATCTTTGCCTGAAATGGTCGCCATTTCTCGTAATTATCTTGAAATTTTGAAATTTAGACGTAGAATGACAAACATCCTTTACTGAACATTAATGAAAGTATGACATTTAATTTGCATGTTTAATGTCTACCTATCGGCCGTTTTCTCGTGAAATGTTTGTGGCAAGCATTGCTTTTGTTCACATTTTTGCCAAGTTAGCCTCGTTTTCGGTTATGATGATGCAACCTAAATAAGAAGGGTCTAACCATAGAATTAATATAATACACTAGAATGGAAACAAGGCTGTTGTTCATTCCTTTTCTTTGGGGTAGTATGGAGGCCGCCATTTGCCACAACTAAGATGGTAGCTTTGCCACAACTGACATACTTGTGGCTCATGAAGAGTATCTGTGTTGGTTTCGCATGCTTGCTGAAAGGACTATATTTTTCGCGGCTCCGTTTAACTGTATCTAATTCACAATATAGGACCGTAGTCTTCATAGACAGCTCATAAAGAGGATCTAGCAATATTAATCTACCAAGGAAGTAACGTTTTAGTAATCGTCATCTTTAAATTCAACAAAAGCGTAAACAATTGCTATTTTAATAGAACTTGAGGGAATGTACCAGAGGAAGTAGGACACTTCGTTATTTCTCGTATTAGTTATAACAAACTGAGCAAAATCTGATGTTTGGACAAAGCAAAGCATCATTGACCTCAGCTTTAACGCTCTTGAAAGTAGCTGTTATCGTGACATTATGTCCGAACAAATCTAAGCATTTTTGTGAATAATGGCATACACTACCACAAAGGAATATGGCAAAATTTTGAATGCAGACTGAAGGTGTTGAGCTAACCAGCAAGGGATCTACCAAAAGCGTAATGTGTGGTAGCTGTAGCCTTCCTTTACTGTATTCGTAGACATTCAATTTTCCCGAATACAAGTGATAGATAATGATGAAACTCGTTATTTCCTGGAGGCTGTGCTGCATGCCGAATGCTTAAGAAACTTTTCTGTGTAGGACTCGTTAGTGTTCACTTCATCAGTTAAAGCTATCAAATGGGTCAGTAAATAGGTTGATTGTTATTGAAAACTTTAATTAAATACCAGATATTATTTTTAGTGCTATATGCTTTCTTGGAATGTTACAAGATTTATTTACAATCAATGATACCATTAGGACACTGACTGATAAATAAAAATTACATTACAAAAGTATCTTGACAAGATTTTAGCATAGGGTTAAAATTTTGTCCGGGGGATACCCCCCCCCCAATGGCCCATAACTATGGGCCTTTTGTCATTAAATCAAACGTACAATGGGTAGATTGGTTAGTTTAAAAATCTTTAATACGGCAAAGGGAAATCTATACTTGATACCTTGTCAAGTGTTGAAATAGCTGCCTCTGAAGCACACCCCCCCCCCCCCCATCACTTGCTGGATCCTTCCCCATTTCCTTCATAGAGAAATTTTAAAGGTTTACGGCAGCCGTTTCGCGACTAAAGGTATATTTGCAGGTCAGAGCGATACCCCCAAACCCAGGAAGTTTGCCCACCCATCTAAGCGCCCCCTTCACGTACAAAACAAAATTACATTTGTACCCCCTCACACAAGGATATCTCAAATCCCCTTTCGATCATAGAATTAATATCATACACTAGAATGGAAACGAGGCTACGAAAGATGCCAACAATTGAATTTCGCGCCAAACAATGGAGTTGTGGCAAAAGGATAATGTCCTTTCAAAGAAACATTTCGGTACTTACTTTTTTGATTGAGGGATGATGTCCTTTCAAAGAAACATTTTGGTACTTACTTTTTTGATTGAGGGATGATGTCCTTTCAAAGAACATTTCGGTACTTACTTTTTCCATTGAGGGCTGATGTCCTTTCAAAGAAACATTTTGGTACTTACTTTTTTGATTGAGGGATGATGTTCTTTCAAAGAAACATTTTGGTACTTACTTTTTGTTTAAAGGATGATATCCTTTCAAAGAAATATTTTGGTACTTACCTTTGGATTGAGGGATGATATTCCTTCAAAATAACATTTCGGTACTTACTATTTGATCGAGGGATAACTTCCTTTCCAAAAACATTCTGGTGCTTCCTTTTTGATATAGGGATGATGTCCTTTCAAAAAAACATTCTGATACTTACTTTTTGATATAGGGATGATGTCCTTTCAAAGAAACATTCTGGGACTTACTTTTTGATGAAGGGGTGACATCCTTTCAAAGAAACGTTCTAAACTTACTTTTTGATTGAGGTATGATGTCCTTTCAAAGAAACATTCTGGGACTTGCTCTTTGATTAAGGGGTGATATCCTTTTAAAGAAACATTCTAAACTTACCTTTTGATTGAGGTGTTGATGTTAAAAGAAACATTGCGGTACTTACTTTTTTGATTGAGGGAAGATGTCCTTTCAAAGAAACATTCTGGGACTTGCTCTTTGATATAGAGATGATGTCCTCTCAAAGAAATATTTTGGTACTAACTCTTTGATATAGAGATGATGTCCTTTCAAAGAAACATTCTGATACTTACTTTTTGATAGAGGGATGATGTCCTTTCAAAGAAACATTTTGGTACTTATTTTTTGATTGAGGAATGATGTCCTTTCAAATGCGTTGAATATTTGATGGTAATCATTACTATGCTTTTACATTGTTTACCATAATGTGAAACAGCTACGCTTTTGTAGGGTTTAAATTTGTAATTGTTTATCTCCTGGAAAGTTGGTTGTAAAAAATAGTGGTGAGATATAGTAACGCATCTGAAACTACGACCATATTTAGATTCAACATTAAATGCTAGTTTATGCGCTTCACTGTTTCTAAACGGAGCATTTCCATCTCTGAACGAAACGTTGTAATTGATTTCGTTTCAGATTTTATGGTGCAATTCGCTTACAAATAGCAAAAACGATTGTTGTTGTTGAAAGATACTTTTTGGAGATGGATCTATAGCTCTAGCTTTAACTCTTAGATATCAATATGAAGTTTACAGTACAATGGACTGAGCAGCCATTCTACGCCGAGTATACTAATCTAAAATGCGTTTTAGAAATCTTAGGTAGAGATAAAGGGGTGTCTTTTTAAAGATATTGTGATCTTTGAGTTAGATATATAAAATGAATATAGACGCAGATTGAATTTTTGAGATATACCATTGGTATCATTTGACCATGTCATGTCAGTAGAAATGATATCAAGATATTTAACATCTCAGACATTTTCCACAGCCTGAATTAAATTATTTATTTTTACAAGTTTCCTTTTATTATCAACTTAATTTATTCATATTAGTACTAACGGATGATTGATTGCTGTTTAGCCAGTAGTTAATTGAATTCTAGCTAACGAAAAGTGGATACACATGCAAAGGAAATTGGCACCCACAATAACACGAGGCAGGTGTAAGTTATGAAAAAGAGTGATACAACAATTCCTCCTTGAAGAACACCTATGTCACACCCCAGCAGCTCAGACACATCACGTCGGCAAGATGTGCGCAGGAGATTGGACGACAGGGGTGACCTTAACCAAAGTAGATCTTTAATTGACACATTAGCAGCAGAATTCATTATCGTATATAACCAAACCATTGCGCATATTTCCTCCATGAGAATGCTGTAAGCTGGTTTGTCTTCAGTGCCTTTGGCTGACCTTTGAAACGTTTTATTTCCTGCTCTTGTTGATTTACATTTTTATACCTTTCCCCTTACGTCGTTATGTTTGCATTCTACAAAAAAACGTCCCTTATGCATACTATAAGAAATTTAATCTCCCTATTTTGTCATTAATAAGTTTTTTAATATTTGAGTAAAGTCAGTAGTCCCAGAAGTAAAACCACAATAAGGTTTGACTTCATAATCACCATTAAGAAAAGTATAATTCATCGTATTATATTTAAAGCTAATGCCACGTGGGAGGAAAGTCCTCCTAGATTGTGAGAACGTAACGACTCACACATGGCAAGTTGATCAAAATCATTTTTACCTCTAACTATTACAAAGCCCTATAGAAGAGGTGAATTCACAAGCATTATGGAACTTACCAATATCATATTTTTTTTTAATTGTGAAAGTAGAAAGCACCCTATTTTAGAGTTTACTTACACTAAACATGTGTCTATGTTAGAGGTTCATCAATTATTTTTTTCTGCTCTTTAGCATGGGTAAAATTACACGAAATGGCCCATGATACAACATACCACCATACAACCATACCATCAAACCACATAACACCTCCATTATGATTTCATTCTCAAATATAATATATCATCTATATGCCGGTCAGCCAGCTGAGGATGGTACCAGTCCCAACTTCAGTAGGCTTAAGAGATGCGATAACATGGTCTGGAACCCATGTTCTTTAACGTTTTCCTTTGTTATTGGCTCAAAAATGATCAGCAATTCCTGCTACTTCAGCCTTTTAATGCTTACGTTACAAAACTGCCTTAAATCTATCAAAGATCTTATTTTCATGTCCAACGCCGAAATACTTTGCAACTGAAATCTACATGATATTAATGATTATGTGCACCCCGCCTGTGCAGTCAGCTTGTGTTTTCCTTAAAGTCATGTACAAATATCAAAAAGATATTCATATCATGTATTATTTATGATTAGCAATTCTCTCTGACTTCAGTTTGAAATATATTTTCAATCATGTTAGTAATTCATAACTTCTTTTTTCTCTTGACTTTCGAGTTAAGCTTCTTTGTATATCTATTTTCAAACAGTATAACCTTCATCATGTTAGTAACGGAAAAACCACATTCACTAAAATCATGTGAGCAATCAAGGGCGCAACAGTACAAGGACGGCAAAATGTGTTGTAGTAATTCAACGCTAAATCAGTCCTAGAAAGCCGTGATCATAATATATTAATTGACTGCACTGCCCTGACCTTATAAACCTCGTTTATTTAGTAAATTAGCGAACATTGCAGTTATTACATTTTTTTCAACTATCTGTTTAAGGGGAGAAGTAAATTATAATGATACTGATTATGACGGTGATGATAACGATAATAGTGATGACGATGATGATGATGATCATCATCATCATCATAATGAGATAAAGATAATCATGAGGATCATGATGATCATGAGTCTTGCTATGTTAATAGTTATAATGATGATGATTATTACAATGATCATAATGATAATGATCATGATAATAATTAAGGCAATGTTGATTATGATAATGATTATGAGGAGGAGGATGATGATGATGATGATGATGATAATGATAACGTTGATAATGATGTGTAAGGCCATGTATATAGACATGAGTTACTCTAGGCCAGTCAGATATTCTTCGAACAAGACGAAACAACAGACTGCCTAAAACAAAGAGGTAATTTACATTTGCTAGTTATTGTTGTATGTTAGTTTAACTTTTTTATGTTATTGCCATATATTACAAGACATCGTATAGCATTTTCATTAAATACTAAGTTTCAATGTTAGTTATTTCCATTGCCTTCAAATTTAAATCGAGCATAGTAACAGTATCGTCGTATGAAGTACATTACGTCAAGACAATAGGTCGACACAGAGAATGTGTAAGGTCATATAAGACAGGTTGCTCGGATATCAACTCGAGTTAAGATGACAGTCCGAAAGTAACAGTTGTTGTTGTTATCGGAACAATTTGATGTCAAAGTAAATCTTACAGCAATGTTCGTCAATTTTTTTTCTGTACCTTCTAAGTAACGATAACAAAAAAACATGACGAAAATTTAGGGTCATCAGCTATGATCGATGTCATGATATATTTAATAAATTAAATACCAATCTGGCTTTTTCTGCTGTGGGAAACGTTTGTTAAAAAGTCTGGAAACATATATGTATCTAAATATATATGTATCTAACACCATTAAAATTTTTATACCAGGGAACACTTAACTGTTCAGAGAATTTAGAATTTCATCAATTATATAATAATTCAATCAAGAGACTTTTGATTTCCTGTTTGAAAACCAATCTTTAAGACGAACTTTTGACTGAATCATATAACGTACGTATAGGACAAAAAAAGTTTGATTGCATCATATTTTCATACTTTTCTCTTTATTCAAAAAATGAAAACTTTCTTCGGTACAAAATAGGCAAGCGCGTGTAATATGTATTTTCAGAGGTACGTGATACGCATTTTCAGAGGTTCGATGACGATTGGATCTGTATTGATTTGCTTTTTTTACTCCTTCTAAATGGTGCCATGAACTACCAGACTTTTTATAATCATTTCTTTCATTCTTTTATAGGTTACTGGCCCAACAGCATTGTTTACGACTTCTAAAAGATCCGTGTACCACAGGTTTCTACAGTTTTCCACAGGTTACTCCTTAAAATGTTGCCGTGAACTGGCAGAAATTTTTAATCATTTCTGCCAATCTTTCATAGGTTATGGGCCCCTTGGGATTTTTACCGACTTCTGAATGATCCGTGTACCATAGGTTTTCTACAGTTTTCCACAGGTTACTCCTTAAAATGGTGCCGTGAACTACCAGAAATCTTTAATCACTTCTTCCAATCTTTCATAGGTTACGGGCCCATCGGCATTTTTTACCGACTTCTAAAAAATCCGTGTACCACAGGCTTCTAAACACTGATCTAGGGGATCTGTGTCACCTATAGCAAAAGGTATAAGTATAGTTTTAGGAGTCTGTATATTACACTTAAATGTTCATTGTAAGTCTGTTATTTGAGTTGCTTTATAAGTTTTTCCCTCCTCTGTTAAGAAGACTTGAATAAGACCTTTACTTAAGCGTTGCCATCATGGTAAGATAGAGGAGTAACAGTTTTCTAAGTTAAGCTTATCCCAATCAAACACTAAACTCAGACAAAGATGACAAAGTCGTCATAACTATAAGTTCTTGAATTACGATGTTTACATTGGTTTATATTCTAATGACTTCCTGAGTAACTGTGAACAGCATTACTCTCAACCTTGATATTCTCTGAGAAGAAGCTATTATCAAAGGTGCATAAATAATTTACTATTCCGTATACTATGCTTATCCTTTTCACATGGTCTTGTGTCAGGTCAAGACTTACTAATTAGAGCAAAATTTCAGGAAATGACATCCTTAATTATGTAAGAAAAATTGGTAAGATGTATACACTGGAGGTCACTTGATGACTTTCACTTATTGTCAGCCGCATATTTCAAGAAACGCGGTGTAACGTAAGTACAAATTTACCCCACACAAAATGGTGTAACAAGTGTCTGTCGGAGAGTATTATAAGTTTTACTATGAATTGGTAAAAGGGGGAAAGTTTATCGGGAGGCAACTTTCAAAATGCCTGGATGTCAAGCCGGACTAACTAAGATATGTCTGGAGGGTATGGTGGAAGAAAACAGAAATCGATGGGCGTCATACAAGCACTGGCGCGACATCGTTTATTCTTGGTCTCAGCTAAACGTAAACCGACGAAACACAACAACAAAAGACCAGAATCAATGGAAATTACTTTCTCATGTTAGCACACAATACGGTTTTACCTTAGATAGCGAAATATGATGATACTCTATGTCATAGTTTAAGTACCCTGGAAGTATGCTCGACATCAAATTCTTCCAGTATATCCCAGAAAAGAAAAATAGTATTGCGTCGAGTTCCCATAAATAAAGAGACCTAACCATAATGACAGGGGACCCCAGAACATAAAACCACCGTAACGCTGACAAAATAGATTATATAGAAAATACACTAACGAAATAAAAAATTCGTAACCACTTGGTATCAAACCCGTGACCCACGCTATCGCAGCGTGTTCTCTGTCTACGCAACTGGAGACCAGCCTTCCTGCGATTTGTGACTAGATCAAGGAAAGACTGCCATACTGTCCTCTATCTGTTCAAAGCCCATTGAAATTCAGAAAGCGTTATCGAGAATAAAGCATTTGAAATGTCAGTATAGGAAAGACACTAGATTTGTAGTATTTCCTAAATAGACTTCAGAAAGCATTAATAAAACATTTTCTTAAATCCAAGTATACAGTAGCATTAAGTAATTTTAAGCAGTCTCTCAATCAAAGACCCCTGATGAGCAGTGGGCCCGACATTGAAACTACCCTAAATAAACAGAAAAACCAGTATGAAGACTACAGCATCCCTTACCAATCTGCCTTCAATTTCTTTTTCGCATGCGTTTCGAATAGGTTTACATTTAGTCTCGCGCACTGTCGGTGTCAGACAACTACTTCAGGGAAATTAATACTAGAAGCTTCCAACGGATTTCGATACGACAGGCTGGGCAAAAATGGTATCAAAGGGTGCAAAACGTTTAAGGTGAATACGAATGGCATCAACCAATGTTACTCTCCTTTTAACGAACAGTTCTGTTTTTGGTACAGCCATGGAGTTGCTAAGAGTAGTCACAAGCTTCAGCTACAAAGGTGCTTATAACGAATCAAATCTACGCTCTCTGGGATCATTGGAAGCTGATCTTGAGATTAACAAGCTTTATGCGACTGAGGCATCACTGTTTCCGAACTGTTCTAAGTTAAAACAAACGTCTGGTGTTGAAATGCGAGTGTGCCTGACACATACCAATATCAGTCAGTGCAAACATCGGGTTAAGGAAGTGCTGAAACACGTTCCCATACAGTCGTCATTGGGTAATGAGAACTCGGATTTGTAACAATTGATTTGTTTATACAGGCAATGCATCGACTGGATACCACATACATATTTCCAGTCTACCGTGAAACTACGAACTATAACGGATCCGAAATCATGATAGTCATCAAATAGTCATCTGGCATCTCCTTGGAAAGGCTTAGCGGATCAACCAATTTAAATTTCTGTTATGGCCGATTGTAAAGGAACACCACTCCTTTCAACACGCGTACAAATCTTCCAATGCCTTACCAAGAGGCACTTTTCTACCCAAGTCTGAACACAATCTCAAATGCTTTCACAAAACAACCACAAAAGAATGATGTTGCAGATCTTTATTTGTTCTATAAGTTTCTATTTTTCTCCTTCATAGAGGAAACACATCTATTTCTCTGTTGAAACCAAACTGCTGTTGCTTCTCACCAGCTCCAACTTTCCATGTTTCCAGTATAATTGATTCTAAACATTTGTCAACATCTGATAGCGGAGTTACTCCCTTTCCTTTCCATGGCATTACAGTATGCCCACTACCAAAATTCAAGAATTTCTCAAACAAACTACTCAAGGGATTAAGTTACCAAGGTAGGAATTGCATCTACTGGTTGATTAAACAGTACATAGACCATCTCAAGGATTTAAATACAAACCTTTTAAAAACAAACCGTTCAAGGGCTTCCACTTTCACAAATGTATTATTTCATATTATAAATGGAGTGCGTCCCACATTAAATACGGTCTACGAACCTGTCGTACAAAATAGTTGACGTCAACACTATCTACTTTATACTCAATGTTATTTCCATTACAATTTCCCCCTAAAATTACCATTCGATAGTGCGCGAATTATCCTACAAAATTTCTAAATAACCTCCTTTTTCAAGGATAAGTTCGGTTTTTGCCCGCATCAAGAAATAGCATAATTAGAATACTACTTACAGCGCCTATCGAATTATGACAGTTAAACAATGGCGACCCCTCTTTCGAAATTGACCCATTACCGCCCTACCACCAAATTAAAATATTTTTGTCTCTGATTCCCGACTAGACACGAAGGCATTTCGATGCAAAGCATTTTGTATCAGAGCGGCCAATACGAAAACACATGTATGGATTATTCTACGTCACCAACATATGTACGAAATGTCTTACTTTTACCAAAAAGCGAACTTGGTCTTCTAATGTAACTAAATTTCCTGCCAGCAGTTTTATTCTAAATGTAATCGACAAGTTCGACATGCTACTACATTGACAATAATTCATTCTAAAACCACAGTAAAATACTCAAGTTGTAGTGTTAAAAAAACACAAATTATACATTCTCAAGGCGGAGTAATGGATTGCATAAGTGCAAGGATTTGTGGACCACATGCAAATATTTGGGGCATGTACATCAACCGTGGCGACGAGATGTATATTTATGAGGATGAAATCCATTATTGTTGAGCGAGGATACTATATTAAAGGGAATTTCACGACGCCATCTAAAATATCAGATACGGCTTATAATATGGTTGAAATAAACACTGCTTGATCTCTTTGTCTTTGTTCCTCTTTAACACTATTTTTGCTTTCACGTTTGCTGGCCTTCAAATTTCGCAGAGCTAAGTAGCGATGTCAACGAGTGCCTGACAGGAAGCTAATGCGGCGACAGGAGAAGTAGAATACGTTAACATTCGCTTTTACTTAGCTCATTTGGTACAACAATTAGAACTTTCTAGTTTCCATTTCCCTAGTCTCTTGTCAAAACTATAATACTCACGTTTGCAACAGGTTTGAATTATATCATGAAACCAAAGCAATTTTACTACTTGAGAATTTTAATAGGACTATGTAATAAAGACACGAAAGACGGGTTGCTGATTATAATCATGGGGCTGGGACTGGGCTGGGCTTGGGGGTGGTGCAGGAGGATGAGAGAGAATAGTGATGATGATAATGATGATCATCATGATGATTATGATAAGGGTAATGGTGTGGTGGGCGAGAGTGATGTTAATAACAATGATAATGATGATAATGGTGACGATGACAGTAACGGCGTCGATGATGATGACGACCATGATGATGGTGGCAACAATTATGACGTTGGCGATAATGATAATTGTGCACAAAAGCAACGAAAAAGGAGAAAAAAACCAAGTAAAATGATGAGAAAGTGGCTGGGCATAACGTTTGGTGAAGCAGGTGAGATATTCTGGAATCCCGTTTGGAACCGCTGCATCACAAAACCTTAGTTTATGAACGGTCGACGGCCACACATTTACACAGCAAACGTAGCAGCAAAATCTAAGCTACCTATACATTAACAACAAAAGAGAATAACTACATTCCATCAACACAATCCGTTCACATGAAGCCTCCTTTCTCGTCCTTATTAGCTTTGTATAGGAGGTACATGTGAGTGGTTATACGTTACTACTCTTTCCATAATACAACGGACGCACGTAGTAAATCAAACAACTTTCTAGCAAATGGCACAGTATACAGCTCTATATTTTGACTTAAAGTAGCAGCTGCTCACTTCATCACACGGAGCTATTTTCACCATCTGCATCACTTCCATGGCATTCAATTTCTGAACTTGACCCTTCCTAAAAACTGCATAGGACTGTTGTTGTGTTACAAATATAATATGGCATTGCGGAACCCGGAAAAACAGTGAAATCGAAACAGGAAACTTGGTCGTAACCAAAAAAATGTTTGGTGTTTGTGACACGGTAGGTCCACTTTTAATTTGATTGTTTTCATATCATCTGGGAAAACCTTTCCTTAGTACTATTTTGGTTTAACCGCATGTTAATAAACAAACTACGCCGAGAATGTCGTTCAACAATATGAGGTCGCACCACAGTAGACCCAAACATTCACTACATTTTTTGACATACGATTTTCATCATACGAACATTGAAAATTACGTTATAATGAGCAGCACATGTTTATGAAAACAAATCTTATCACAGGGTGTTGAACGAATCTACTCATCCTCATTTTACGACTAGGACATTGTTCTCAAAACATAGTCACCAGCTCTTTCTGGTTACGACCCTGTTTCATGTGTTCCAACCTGCATCCGACATAAGATACTGATAGAAATGCAGTGGTCTGGTTTTTCTGCCTTATCCTGGCAGCACCAGTTAAGTCTCTCGAAATAAAGTCATGTCATATTTAGCTGACATCGGTTCCTTTGAAAAACAGATATCCTACCAGTAAAGAATTTAAACTAAACCCAATTATTCCAAACGCAGGAAATCCGACATTTTTGAAAAGAACTCCTCCGATTGTAGGCGAAACGAAGCGATTCAGCGCATGCGATGCCATCGATAAGCCTACAAGGTAAAAGTAAATACAAATTGTTAAATATAACACAAGTCTAAGATTGTTAAGATGAAATAAAAATAAGGACAAATGATATCAAATACACACAGCAAGTTTCGTCATAGTACCGCTAGTCATCACTCACAAAAAATTATACACCTTTTAAATAAACATTTCAGAATTGCGTCCTTCGTAGCAATCTTACTGAGCCTTTAGTCTACTCAAAGTAAAAAATTCATTTATGCTTTCCTGGAAAAGCACAACAATTTAAATATATGTTTCCCTATAAAAAGCGCCCCTCCAAATGAGGCTGCATTTGAAATAAGAAAATTAGCAAATTGGAGCTTATTCAATTAATTGATTCCTTGAGGGCTTAAAAAACAGGAACCTCTTACAATGAACTATTGTAAGAAGACAACGGCAGACAGAAAAACGAAGGGGTCTTAAATACTGACGTTCCTAGTAAACGGCCCGTAAACTATGTGCTTTTGAACGTACTTCACCTCTGGAGAGTACTTCAACTGGTGTAAAGTTTTACCGCCACGCAAATCCCCCCCTGACATGTTTATCTATATCTCAGCGCACTCAAGAGGAGTTATAACTGTTGATTATCAATAGTGATGATCAACACAGCTAAGACAATAGCATAGCCTATTTTCAGACTTGTGGGGCAGAGTGCAATAAATATGACGGTTGCACGGCTGTGGGTTGAAAGAAAGGTAGTAATGGTAAATGATAGTCATGGCAACAGATTGTAATGGTAACAGATTGTTATGGAAACACATTGTGCAAGTGAGAGAGGTTGACAACGACAATAGTAATCATGAAACGTATCGGCAAATTAAGATTACAGTTTCATGGCAGATGCAGGATTTCTGATTAAATATGCTTTCGAGTAACTACATAATTAACACTTTATTTCACACAACACACGGTTTTACCCCATTTTACATTTTACTACAACTTGTGACGGTATTTGGTACATTTCATAATGCTTAGACGCCTGAGCGTATAGTGCATGTTTAATAGCATTATGCAAGCAGGAAATCGATACAATGACAGTTGATTTCAAAGCAATTAATCAGAAGTCGGTATTGATGGGTTTGGTAAAGATAACCCAACTTTATGGCGGGAAAAGATGGCCATATAGTCCGGAAAAAACTGTAAGAGGATGTAGAAATGATACAGGAAAAGAAGTTACAAGGCAGGGAAAGACTGAAACGAATGGATATGATAAAGGGATGTAGAAATGATACAGGAAAAGAAGTTACAAGGCAGGGAAAGACTGAAACAAATGGATATGATAAAGGGATGTAGAAATGATACAGGAAAAGAAGTTACAAGGCAGGGAAAGACTGAAACAAATGGAT
>JAAAKM020006971.1:124496174-124576381 GCA_010016025.2 Alatinidae sp. Z8VKAUB7J3 | reverse complement strand
AAACAAAGGGATGTAGAGGGAGAAGCACACACAATAATGCTTTACGAGCATGGCAGAACAGAGGGAGTTGGGGGTCAATGGTAGCCCCCGCCCTGTGGCATAGTATTCCTTGCGAGGGAAAGATGATCTGATCGAGAGTTACAAGTTATAGTACCTCTTAAATACGTAAAGTACGCGGACGTCCATGGACGGTGTCCTTCACATTTGACTGTGAATATCAAATACGAGAGGGCTAATAGGGCAAACCTTATATTACTCATTACATCATTTAAAGTGTTACAGCATCCTGCGCTACTAAGACAGTTTGGGAAATTTACAAATTTAGTTACGCTTTCCTGATTTGTAAACTGGAATGCAAGTATTGTAATAATAGAAGTACCTTGGCTAATATTGGTGTTATAGTCCGGATGTTACGAGCTTATTTTAATAAGATTGCGGTCGATTGCTGTCATTCCCTCCTTTTATCTCATTTTGTGTTTGCGAATCGGAGTGATGAATACAACATTTATTTTTGTCCATCACAGCTTTGGGAAGCGGTGACTTCTTCAGTGGCTAATAAGATCGTACTAATCACACAACTCCTCCGACTACGATCTGATCCCGTCTACCCACTTCAAATTATGATTGATTTAAGACAATTGTATCAGAAAATAAATAAAATGGGCAAGTACCATAGCTGAAGGCTAATACTTTTAAAAGAAGGATAATCTAGTATTTATAGTTCAGGAAACAGCAGGTAACATTCGTTAAATATTAAACAGTGCCTTCCAGGCCTACGGGCGAATGCAAAGTACAGTGGCGGATGATACCACTTCAGCCTGTAATGGTTTCCCACATTCTTAGATAGGTCTGGTCTCTGTGAAAACCACGTTTAGTCTATTACGAAACGATATATCCTTCAACATCCCGATTGGCGTGATCCTTTGACATTTCTGAGCATGTTGTGCTAGCTAGCAATTGAGGAGCCTCCCAATTCACATTAACATAGTGCATCTCCGGTCCGTAAAGGGATTCAAAAGATAAATTTAGGGAAATCAACTCAATGAAAGTAGCCACCGACATCGGTTCACACAACTTTGCCCAAAATTGCAAGTTGTCCTCAAGTTGGCCAACTAAGTTGTCGGGAAAAGTTGCTCGTGTGTGCCCGCTTTAACTCTTAAAGAAAGGATCTCTATTGAAAATAGTGCATGATAAATAAATTTGAGGGACGAAAAACTAGTAACAATTGGCCTCCTATCATCGAAGAATCTCGCAACCTTTAAGTTCTATTGGATATCTTCCCACCTGATTCCATCGACGTCCTGGCTTAAGTTCTAGTTGTAAGTCCAAGGTGGTCTATGTATGACGCAAGTGCGTGGGTAGGATGTTATATGCAATCTTCTACGGGAAGAAACTAACCGATTCCATTCCTTTTAAGGGAATTTAATCAGCAATAAGACGCAATTTAGAACTCCATTATACGATATATTGCTATTATCTCGCTGGAATGGATGGTATTTTAGCCCTAGCAACAGAAGTCACAGAGCTTACTTGGTGATGGCGCGCTTTCGAAATCTAGTTTGTGGATTGAGTGGAAAATTCGTGAGAAATATATACCTGAAGTGGAATTTATCGATTGAGACTTTGGAGAAATGCTAAAGAATATCTTTGAACTCTTCAGTAGGCTTGAAAGTTTTGTTACAGTATTAAGTGCTGCGTCGTTCCCTCTCCTTCAGCAGCGTAAACAGATCGAAGTGCTGAGTGTGTGAGAAGAGCGACCAAGCATGACAGCCTTTCAAATGGAACGAATAGTGATATTTAAATAATGTGGCCAAGGTCACTTTTTCACTTCGTGGCATGAGGAAATGGCTCGGTATTGCGAATACAGTATAATGCAAATACATGAAAGCGAGGGCGGACATAGCAGTTCCTTCATGTGATACTGTGATGGAAAGAATAGGTCATGGTTTAAGATACATTATAAAACCACAGGGGGTTGAGGAGCTGATACGTGCCGTGTCACCATTTCCAAATGCTCTTCTTCCATGTGGTGACGGAAACAAGGCTTACTGTGCAATCGACGGTGGCGGTGATCAAAGTGGTGACGTAGTGGTAATGATGTTATACGCAAATGCAGACTGGAAATGGAGACGGTGGTGCGTGTAATACCATTCTAACATTTAAAAATATCGGAGCATCATCGCTGGCTTAAGACTATCGTTTTCATAGGGTGGAGTTTAGAGGCGGCACAGAAACAAATCGGGTAATCCTGGGTGTCTAACACAAGGAGGGTTGGAATAATTGGGGGGCTGGAAACCCCCCAAAACGTAATAAACGGGGGTTTGGAATAGGCGGGGGGTTAGAAAATGACCAATATATAATATATAGGGGGTCTGGACAAAAAGTTCATAAAATGAAGTCAAGAAGCAGTGTTTAGAATCAACTGCAACTTCTTAAATGTAGGTTAATGCAACACAAAACATAGTCAGTTATTCGAAGTCATGGTAGTCTCCTACATGCCTTCCAAGATTTTCAAAAATGTTCCCATCATCCTCCTGATCAATGACAATGTTATTGCTAACATCTGTAATGTGTTACTTGACACTTCGAGCCTCGTAATAGGCCACCTTCATTTCTTTAACTAAAGTGAGGCTTTCATATTTTAAAAAAGATATTTTTTACTTGTCTGCCAAAGTAACTCCTTAAAAATTTGTCATGGGTTGGAGATTACTTAAAAATTGACAGGCGGGGAGCTAGAATAAGAATATAATGGGTGTAAAATTGTTAAAAAATAAATTAGCGCGAGGGGGGGGGGGGCACCCAAGAGTATAATTCGGGTTGTGTGTGGTGGAAAGAAGACCATCGTAAATGCAACACCTGATGATGCCTCGTACGCAAAGCGAGGCTAACGTTTAACGGCTCTTTTAATCAGAGCGCATACAACAAGCTTAAAGATGCCTTTGAAAGTAAGAAACTGTCCCTATCAACAAAAGTGAGACTGTTAACAAGTTACGTAAAGAGTATCTTCCTTTACAACAGTGAACTGTGGACAACCACAAAGAAAACAGAAAATGAAATACATGTGTTCCAGAGAAAGCTGCTGAGACAGATAATGAACATCAAATGACCGCAGAAAATAATCCAATGGGAAGTTATACAAGGTAACCAAACAGGCCCCGTGGAACACGGACGTGAAAAGAAGAAGACTGAAGTGGTATGGGCACATGATGAGAGTACCAGACAAAACACAAGCCAAAAGAGCCTTGAGAGAATACCGTAGATATGTCGAAAAGCCCAGAGGAAAGACTAAAACAACATGGCTTGAAACTGTAGAGAAATATTCTTTCGTGATCTTACACAAATAGAAAGTAGAAATCCCATATTCTTACCGGGAGACGAGAATTTGAGCAAATATGCAGAAAACTAGATGGTCGAATTTATCATGTTTTGAGTCGCTGTATTTGACACGATAAATTACATCAATCTATGGCGATGGCTAAGTCGGAAAGTGTTAGAATATTAAAAATACAGACAACTTAATAAAAACATGCATATACTCTCGAGTAATCGTACCCCCTCCCCCCGTTTATTAATATTTTGAAATTTATAGACCCCCGCTCCTTATTAGGACCCCCGTTGATTAATTTCAAGGAATTTTCCCAGTACTCAAAATGGAAATCATATCTGAAAATCTTGAATAACTTCCCAGGCAACATTTGACCCTGAAACAGTTGCTAACTAGTCAATTGGTACGATTTTTGTCCTCACGTGTGTCATCCTTATTTAAAACATTCACGAAATTGAGACTCGAGTTCAGACCACCCGTTTATTCGGCACTCCAGAGTACCAATGCGATCTGTTTTTAAGCAGAAGGTACACCAGACATGTTAGTTCCTGTTACTCTATCGGATAGCTCACAAAAATAGCCAGTTGTGTTTTGATCTCGAAACTACATTTCTGGCGTCTTAAGGCCGAGTCACCGCTCTTTTGTGTACGCCACAATAAAACTAATGTGCTCTTAAGTTAAAGCGGATAGCTCTGAGGGATGCCATTCAAATACCTCATTACGAAGGCGCGGCTGGGTTCCGTCTATGTATGCATCATGGGTACCATGGTTATTTCCACATGATGTCTGTGCTGCAAGCAGCGGCATGCTGAGTAAGCACTAACTAATTGAAGTTGCGTGACACGAGTGGGAGAATCAAAGAGCTTTCGCATCGTATGAAAGAAATGGACATGAACGGAAAATAAGGAACGAATGCTGTCAGTGTGGAGGAAGTACTATTCAACCCAGTTCAGGGGGGACATGTTCTTTCATTGATAACAAGGTTTAGCAAAATAAGGAAACGTCAGCAGAAAGTTTATATAAACAGATTGAACGAGTGACTCCATTTTAATTTAATATGCTGACTAATACACGCTTGGATTCCAAGATATAAAAATGTTAAATACCTAATGATTGATGAAATCAAATGAACCGCTCAAAATAGGCCTTCCTTTATTAAAATGCTTGAACTTCTTCATTTATTGAACTTCAAAGCGTGCACAAGCGCCATATTTGTTAGATATGGGTTCTAATAAATCAACAGTGATTAAGTAGCAATTTGAAAAACTTTGAAAGAAAGTCGAATAGGGTGAGTGCAAGGGTTGTCATCTTCGTCGTTGTTGTTATCGTAACCTTTTTCATTGTAATCATTGTAATCATCATCATCACCATCATCATCATCACCACCACCACAATCACCAACATCATCATCATCATCATCATCATCATCATCACCACCACCACAATCACCAACATCATCATCATCATTACCTTTACTACCACTGTTACTATCACCATGGTCGTCATCATCGTAGCCATCACCATCATCATCTCCATCACAATCATCATCATCATCATCATCATCACCACCATTACCACCTACACCACCACCACCACCATCAACATCATCGTCACCATGACCATGACCATGACCATCATCATCATCACCACCATTACCACCACCACCATCAACATCATCGTCACCATGACCATGACCATCATCATCATCATCATCATCATCATCATCATCACCACCACCACCACCATCAGCATCATAATCATCACTACCACCACCACCATCATCACCACCATCAACATCATCGTCACCATGACCATGACCATCATCATCATCATCATCATCATCATCATCATGAACATCAACATCACCGTAGCCACCAGCATCCATTATCAGCAAATATTATCATTACCTTCGTGTTCATTTGAAGATCTTACAAAATCCACTTACCTTAGATGCATCTTCTTGTGTGAGATGTAGCTCGTAGCTTGTACACACTGCAACGAAAAGTAAAATAATACTTATATACAACTCGACTCAAGACACATTGTCTGACGTGCACATTCTTATACGACTCAGGCAATGGTACTCTTCTCTTAGTCAGGGTTTCTCAACCGCAGACAGTAAATTACCCCCTCGAGATATCAAAATTTCCAATACCACTTGGGTCCGGAGCAATTCTGCATTGTTTCACGTCATCGATTTTAAACAAGTACTACATCATGAAACAGACAGGAAATAAAACAGAGTCGTAACTTACTAGATTTGAAACAAAATATGTGCAACAGATGGGCCAAGAAAACAACTGAGTGGCGGCCAAGAGAAGGAAGCAGAGCTAAAGGAAGACCAAAGAGGAGATGGCGAGATGAGATCGAAGAGAAGGCTGATAGTACGAGGATCCAGAGAGCACAAGATTGGGGCATTAGGGACAGTCACCAAACAAGTTAAGAAATGGATGCAGAAGCTAGACTAGGATATAACAGCTGAAAAAATCTTGTTTACTTGGAACAGCAAGAATTTTTCGGAAAGTATTGGAAATTAAATAAAAATTGAAAGAATCTGCAATACCTAAAACCACTAGTTGTGATCCACTATTGAAGCTTATATACCTGGTAATAAGAAGAGTCTTGCGAGTCTCAGAAATAATAATAAGTATCATCGAGAAGAGAGGATTTGAAATGTCAGTGTTTGAAAATAATAATAATAATTTTTTTAAAACTCAATGCCTTTATTGGTAATCTCTTTACAAAAACTTTTCCCGCTGTTGTCACGTGGCGTAGTACATGGGACAGCAGGATTGGTATACAGGAGTTTCTAGTCCGAAGAAATTTTAAAAATAAATTTTGATAAAAATATAAGCACACACATACAAAAAAAAATAATAATAAAAAAATAATAGTAAAAAAATTACATGAAGAGTAATAGCTCTAATAATAATAATAATAATAATAATAATAATAATAATAATAATAATAATAATAATAATAATAATAATAATATGTACCAGGATATAAGAACAGTCTTAAGAGTATCAGAAATAATAATAATAATAATATGCAAGCTTACATAGCGCCGATCACGTTGTTTCTAAGCGCTTACAAAAACAAACACATCTTTCAAGGCAACATTACTTATGTCACCTTTTAATCAGCTACGAAGATAGAAGTGGCAGATTGATAGTAAAATCCCTTTTCTAAAGGGCTACTAAAATTCGTCCACTACCAGCAAATCCTTTCCCTCGAGTCGGCAGTTCCTCCTCAAAGAGACCAAGTGACAGCTTAAAAGATTATCCTATGTCAACGAAATCATGGCGCGCGAAAACAAACTTTTCCTAATTCGTAAGTTGTGCCGTAATCTGCTTTAAAATACACAATGTGGTCAAATGACTTTTGGGCTAAACAGCCAAGTTGTTACCATAGATTTGAATCAGAGGCAGGTTACATCTCCTTCATGTTGACACGTTCTTTTCATGTAACACTTGGTTTTATAATCTACTGAAAAGCTCCTCCTTTTTGGGACCTCTCCTGCGCTGTCAGAATACGCACTCCCAAAGCATAGAGACGACTTTCGTTCATAATGACCAGCATTCTTATCGTCATAGTAACAAGAACTAAACAAATCGCAAACGGGTTCACGCGATGACAAATCTGACAACTTGCCATGCCTACAAGGGCATGTGTCATGCGTTTACGCAGCGTTCCTTCTCACTCAAAATATGCGGGGGTGGAGTGAGGTTGGGGGCATTTGGCAGCTTGGTGCATCCATATACAATAATTACCTTCAATAAGCCCCTTCTTCTTCGTTCTTCTCGAAACTGACATGTCAAACCCTCTCTTCCTTCTCGATCATATTTGTAAAATATATCGAAAATTATCCAAGACACTACAAGGATGGACATGCGAGAAGAATGGACATTCGAGTAAAATAGTTGACAGCACAGTTGTTTGTCGCACGTCCAATAACTTAATTCTAGTACAAAAGGCGGAGATACTGATGGAAATGCCGGCACCCTTCATAACACTTTAGTGATGTTTGCAAGTACAATATCTACAAGGTTATTATCATCATCATCATCATCATCATCATCATCATCATCATCATCATCATCATCATCATCATCATCATCATCATACTGAGAGAATGCAGTAAGAGAAAATTCATGGAATCCATCTTGACAAGAGTTAAAATTGACCTTATTGACGTTGGATCCACTTGTCCCTGAATCAAATTGCTGGATTCCTTACTGCATGTACACAAGGTACAGCTCTCTGAAAGATACTATGGACATTGGAATTATGTCCCCATGGGAACTCGAATCCTGGATCTACTTATTGGCAGCCTCTGATCTTCTGGATAAGTCACAATAAACTCTGACATAACATACTGTCTCTTCCTCTAATCATCACATTTGACTTCAACACATTGTTTTGAAGACCACTCTGTAAGCTGTGGACAGAGATGACCAATTTTTACCCTATAAAAACCCATGCTTTATGACTTACCTGCCATTTCAGTCGCCCTTATCACTCCAGGTGTAGGTGTAAAGTAACCATCATCAACAAAGTAACCAATGCGAAGTGGTTTCTGGTCATTGTAGATCTCAGACCTCCAAGGAATTGGCGGAACTTGGGGATCCAACTCAAACATCTCTTGTCTGAACACAGCAGCATGACATTTTGCTAAAAAGTCAACATCTCGCGCCATCAATCCTTTTACTGACTCAACTGCTTTGTAACCTGCAACACATTCAAGGACACCTTTCGTGCTTATCCTTCCATTAGTCGGTCGCAGAGAACAAATGCCACAGAAATGAGCAGGTATTCGTATACTTCCTCCTAGGTCAGATCCTGCTCCTGCCATTGATCCATTCATCGCCAACAAAGCACCTTCACCACTGGATGAGCCACCGGCACACCTGGACATAAGAAGATGAACAAGAAACTTATTACATTCCAGCACAATCTAATACATGCTAAGACCAAACACTGACCAGGGTCTCATAAATTTTCCTAAAATATTCGCAGCTAATTATCATTAAGAACTTTGCACCTAATAAATCCACTTGGGAGAGTAGTTAAGGAGATGGACACTTGACCGGATGGATGGGTTCAAATCCCAGTGTAGACCTTACACTACAAATATTCATTTTTGAGTTATAACCTGGAGTGGCAATCTGGAGTGGCAATCTGGAGTAGCATTCAAAAGTTGCAACATGGAGTTGCAATCTGGAGTTGCAATCGAGTGTTGCAATCAAAAGTTGCTACCTAGAGTTGCAATCTGGAGTTGCAATCTGGAGTTGCAATGTAGAGTTGCAATCTGGAGTTGCAACATAGACTTGCAATCTGGCATTATAATTTGGAGTTGCAATCTGGAATTGCAATGTTGATTTGCAATCTGAAGTTACAATCTGGAGTTGCGATCTGGAGTTGCAATATAGAGTTGCAATCTGGAGTTGCAATCTGGAGTTGCAATGTAGGTTTCAATCATGAGTTGCAATCTGGACTTGCAATCTGGAACAGCAATTGAGAATTGTAATTGAGATATGCAATGAAAAGTTGCAAGCTAGAGGTGCATTCTAGCGTTGCAAGCTACAGTTGCAAGCATGAAAGGCAATTGTGAGCTGCAAGCATGAGTTTTAATCTAAAGTTGCAATTGACAGTTGAAATCTAGGGTTCCAATCCAAAATAGCAATTAAATTTAGAATTTATCTCAGTAGACAGTCCCTGGTTATACCCATTATCAGTAACAGGTTTGAATCTTCTAGGCCTTCAAAAAGACTATGATAGTTTGCTTTCCATTACAGTGTCTGACAAAAAGCTTAGTTACATGGTTATCTCATTGAAAGTAATTTTATAAGTATCAATTCAAATTTTATCAACTGGTGACACGACGTCCGAAGGTATACATGTTTTTGACATCATAACGGTTTTAAATTGTTGTTAGGTAAAAAGCAAAAGGTACAAATATCTACCTGGAATAAGAATTTGGGTTGTTGACTGTGCCATAAATGGGATTGCCAGCACCACATGAAAACAGGCCTTGAGCGCACCCTGTCTTTGCTATGACAATAGCACCATGTCCTTTTAAAACCTTCACTAACACACAATCCTCTTCCTTGGGTTGTTCCAGGAACTGTGCCAATCCAACAGTGGAATCTCTACCTTTTATATCATACATATCTTTAACACTGACTGTTACCCCATAAAGCTTTGGCTTTGGTTTTCCCAGGTATCTTATCTCTAAATCTTGTGCCTGTTCAAGTGCATCTGTCAGAACATTAGTCAGGCAGTTGGTTTTATCTTGTGCAATGATCATGTTATGTTGATATGCAATGACTACTTGAGTGGGTGAGATGCTGCCATCTTGCAGTTTCTTGTAGATCGCCATTGGACCTGAAAAAACCAGTGTTCAATATTGATCAAAAAAATATTATAGGAAATCTCTATATTTTGAGCAAGTTCCTTTACAGTACAATGCTTTGGTACTAATCACTATTTATGTATTGTTGAGCCTAACCTACCCCCAGCTGTAACTTAAAACTCTGAACATAGGTATAGGGTATAGTGGCATACTCTGGAGTGCCGAATAAACTGGGGGGTCATCATAACAGTCTGAAGTTAATAAATGGGGGGTCCAATAAACGGGGGTCTGAACTCCAGTCTCAATTACGTGAACATTTTAAATAAGGACGACACACGTGAGGACAAAAATCATACTAATTAGCAACTGCTTCAGGGTCAAATGTTGCATGGAAAGTTATTCAAGTGTTTTCAGACATCATTTACATTTTGAGCAGTGGGAAAATTTCTGGAAAATAATAAACGGGGGATCCTAATAAGGAGCGGGGGGTTCTAAGTTTCAAGAAATCAATAAGCGGGGGGTGGGGGTACGATTACTTGGCACTCAAGAGTAAGGGCCCAGTAAGAGAATAGCAGTCCGATCCAACTGCTCCCCCAAAATTAAGTTGCTGCAATTATTGACTTTGTATTCACAAAAGCATGAATCACTGTCCACTGTAGCCTGCTCAACCCCAAATTAAATCAAGCTCATTACAAGGACGATTGGCTCCCTCCCCCACCCCATGCTTCCCTTTAAAATCAGTTTCAGGTTCTACTTATCGAAACGTAATCTTCTTCCTCTGTAGACCGGCCAATATATGACTAATACGAATGTACTGAATTATCGTCTTATTTCGGCCCTTGCAATCATGCAGTTATTAAAAGACCCCCTTCATCGTTCTTTCCATTGTTTATTCCAGCAATTAAGTGTATGAATATCTAAATAGTAATGTATAAAGAAATAGGTTATTTTTACCTCTTAATGATGAGATAACTAAGAAAAATGAAGAGACCGAAAACCACAGGGAGACGCGGTCTCGACTCTATTCAGGGCATCCCCATTCTTACAGAACAATCCGTCTGGTCATTTTTACAGCAGGTTCCTTCTTAGCTTACCTTCTTTTATCATCTCGATGATCTCTTTAATTTGTTCATCATTAGCCAACTCGTTACACTGCTTCCTAACGTACTCTATTTCATCTGCTCTTCTCTCTTGGGCAGATTCGATAAGTCTTTTGTACTCCTGTCTTTTTCTTAGGTGATGCCAATACGGGACAATCCAATACCTAAATGCAAAACCTCCAAGGAGACAGCTAGCAATCGATGTTAAGATGGATCGAGTTACAACTTGCTGAAAAAATTGTCTGAGCTTTTCCTCGTAAAATTCATCTTTGTTCACGTACCAGAAGAAGAGGTGAGCAATGTTGTCGAAGTCTTCTTTCTTTACTGACATTTTTCTCCGATAGGCCTATTTCAAACATTCCGTTTGTCTAGACCTGACATGCGAGACGTGATTTTCATGGAAAAAAACACCCACATGCAACTGGCAGCCTCAAAGTAAATGCGAGAGCAGATTAGGTGAACACAACTAACTACAATAGGAATTCGTGTCTCTTTACACGCGTTCGTTCATGCGGAAAACCAAACAGTTTATCGTTTCAAAAATGGGTTGTTTACGCTGCAGGAGTTAAGAAGGATAAGCGAAAACACAAAGCAATAGGGGTGAGGGTGGAGTTAAAATAAGCCCAAGCACCGTAACTAGGGTGGTACCTAGACTCAGCCCCCCAAACCCCAAGAACTGTAACTGGAGTAGTATCCAGAATCCGCCCCCCCCCATTTTCCAAACTCTCCGTCGTGTCCTTACCCCTTTTTATTACTTATAATAGGCTGATGTTGATTTGTTAATAAAAAAAAAGCATTATTGTATATAAAAGATTCTTCCAATGTTTATCCATTTCATAAATATTTGTCTTTTTTGCTTTTGCATTTCTTGACGGCTTATCCGCCAAGCCATTTTTAGAGGCATTTCTGGCCCCTAGGATCCTGCAAGGTTAAGATTTGAAAAGGGTAGGGCGGAGTGGACGTGATTGGAACATGACATAGACTGAAAAGATCGATGGTGAAAACAAAGACCATGAGGAATCGAACTTTCGCCTTCATTGTTGCACCTCCGATGTGCTACCTATTACACCATGTTCCCATACCCTTGAGGCAGAGAATTTTGGGATATGAGTTCGTTTTCATTGACGCACTATAATTCAAATTGTCAAAATTTCTAAAGAAGGATGTGTAGAGATTTGAGGTCGACTACAAGTGCAATTGCATCAGGAGCATCCGAAACGCATGATTTTTGATTATAAATAAACGTAGTGACTAATGAGACTTGGAATAGAAGGGAAATATTATAGTAAAAACATCAACTTTTCAGAAATACACAGCTACCCTGGTATGTTTTCCGCAATACTATTCTTTATATTGACTGGATGATATTGAAATTGTCGTGTTCGAAAGTGATGGATATTTCGTAATTAGTCATGGCAACTTATAACCTCGTTTTCATGTAACATGCCCAGTTTTATCTCCTTTCAAGATTTAATCACTTTCTGTACCTCATAATCTCTTGAAACAGTTGCTGTAAAAATATAGTTTTCAAGTTGCTTTTCAGTTGCTCTGGAACCGGTGACCTATCTCTTATTCAACTCTCTCAATTCCAACAGAAGGAATCTGATGTCACTTCGTACAAACGTGTTTTGAATAAAACGATTATATCAATATTCAATCGTTTCCTTTCCAAACACATATTAGTAAGTTTTAATCTGTAAGTTTCAAATTATTACTTTTTGGGCTCAGGTATTAAATGTTCCAATGTTCACTGCATAGTAGTCTTCGGACAGATTAATACCGCAACCGTCAGGTTTTGCCCCAACGGTAGTATTTGAATTGCTGGTCACATTTTAATTGAGGTTAAAATCACCTTCTTAAATTTCGTAAGTAGTTAAAATTACTCTACATTATAAAAACATAAATACCATTCTACACAAGAGGAAAGTTATTTTCAGAATCTGTAACGAATATGGGAAAATAATGCCCTTACACTTTGAAACTAATTGAAAACACATAAACTGTTGCACAATGCTGCTGCTGATAATAATGACGATGATAATGATGGTATTAACGATTACGATGATAATGATGATGATAAAGATGATGATGATAGTAATAATGATGATGATTATACTGATCGATCATCGTATTGTCAGAATGCATATAAGCATTTTGCTGCATATTAACCAGTGTCTTCTTGAAACACAGCTTGTAATCGAATAATCTGCGTTTCAAATTTCCAAAAGTTCTTTTCAAACTCATAAAAGCCCAAACTCTATATGTTTACCTATGTTGATATATTTTACGATGTCCTCGCCGGAAGGAGGCTTGAGTATTTCACTGGCGTTACTAGAGCTATCTGCGTCATATGACTTCTTTCTCTATCTAATTGTACTAGTATAAAACAACATTCCTTGAACTAAACAGGAATTCAGCATTAAAGCATGCCGCTCTTCAAACCATTTTTTCATACTTTGTAATGGAAAATAGCATCAATATCATTAATGCAGCATTACAGTTGTCCACCATAACATTTCAAATAATCTCACGAGATATTCTTTCCTGTGTATGGTGACTCCATGCTCTCTTACCGTCGGTACACGTTCACCCCCAACTTAATGCAAACCTTTCCACGCCGGCCCTGATCGAACGCCAGTCCTTTTTACGCCGACCATCTTTATATCAAGAGCAAGTCAGGGTTGCCTTTTACGCCACTTAATAGGTAAAAAAATAACAAGTAATATCGGCGACGTTCTCAGCATTTTCCGTTATTTTCTGACCACTTGCAGCCACTGTGATGCCACTGCCCTTTCAACACAATCCTGATCCTTTTTATGCCGGCAATCGAGGCCCCTGGTGAGCAGTACAGCCGATATTGAAACTACCTCAACTGAACAGAAAATCCACCAAACAGGCTAATACCGGCTCTGTAAACACTGTCTTTTTACGCGAAGCGCCACAAAAATCAACTCCATTAAGGCTGCGCCACTTAATTCTCGGCCTCTTGGCAAGGAATGGATGTAGTATCTGTTCTCATTGATGACAGATGCTTTCCATAATCCGCGAGAGGACCAATCACAAGGTCCATTCAAACAAAGAAATCGCTGTGAGAAAATACCTTGAAGTCGTGCGGAATGTCGTCCGCTCCACATTCGATTTTTCCTTGATACGTGATAATATATTTCAGGACGTTGTGTAGGAGTACGAAGGGCGTTGTAGTTTGTATACGTAGAGGTTAAATAACATGATTTTCAAACCCAGATATAGGCAGCAAACCCATGATAAATGCCCACCATCCGCTACTGGTTTTACCCCGTCAAATCAACGCTCCTCTTTCGCACAAACATCCTCGCCAAGAAAACTCGTTATGATTCAGGGAGAATGCAGCTATCCCCGCCTTTCTATGGCGTTACTTTTCGGTTTTCAATAAATTGAATAGGCAAAAACAGAAATAAACATGCGCAATTTCTTTGACCTTTTCAATTTTGATTGTCCTGTTTTGCTTTCCACAATCTTAGCGATTTTCTCCAATATTTGAATACAAAATATTTGAGCAGATATTAAAGTGAGCAATGATCGCACTCGTTAGAACTCGGTTAAATTCAAATGAAATTTTCTTATCTACTAAGTACAAAGAGAACTGTATATACAAGTGACAGACGTATTACAACAAGAAAAGGCTACTGACCAAGTCCGTAGCCGAAGGGTGGATTAGGTGCCCATCCCCCCTCATATAGCATTTACCCCCCTAAAATATTTCCATAGTATTTTGTCTGTTTAGATTTTTCGTCAGTCAATGCTTTAATGATATCTGTTACTGTAAATGAATCTTTCAATATCAACGGTCTCTTACATTATCATATGCGACCCAAATAGGAATAATTACTAGTTAACCAAATGTACAATTTCGTTGCCTAGGAGGAAGTAATTAGTGCAAAAGGAAACAAATGCGAGATTACAAACCCAAATTATCATAAGATATACAAATAGGCCTACTTAAAATAGCCAATGCATGCCTTTTGCCCGATGATCTCTCGCCCTCGAGTTATCCTTCCATCGAAAGAACTATCAAATTTTGTCTACAATTTTACCTTGCAAGGAATCAAGCTAACCCCAATAAAACAATTAACTATTTTTTCCAATTGTGTTAAACTTGATATTAATGCCACAGGTGGATGATTGGGGGCTTGTTCGAGAGTGTGGTTCGACAATAAGAGTAATTTATTGAACTCAAGAGTTTATTACTACACATGAAGACTATACATCTGTATGAACTCCTTTGAATAACATTATATCGATATGACAATTAACTCTTGCGCCTAACACCTTCGCCTTACTTCTAATCAAGCAATTAATGCTAATTATATACAAACAACACGAACCTCGTTTCGAGTTCGAGGTATGACCAAATACGTAATTCGCGGAGGCTCTACTTTCTAACAGGGCCAAGCTGAGTGATTATGAGTGGTTTTAATGATGGGAGACGTTTCTTTCGATATTTAGCTCGCGAAAAGACGGAGACTAAAGACATGATGGACATGAAGACATGATGGCTAAGACAGTTGAATACATTGGTTTATCTAATACGGGAGAAAAATAAACAACGTGTGCGTAGCCAGATAGTAGCTCAATTCTTGGATCCATCAAAGTGTCAGTCTTCAGGAGGAACCATAGCAGCCAGTTTTGGCCCCTTCTCCTCTACTGCATTCTGCTTACGGTAGGGCTCCTCCATCTAGGAGGCTTCCTCTGGGATGGTACTATCTGGCTGAGTGGTTATAAGTGGTTTTAATGATGGGAAATTTAGCTCGCGAAAAGACAGAGACTAAAGACATGATGGAATCGGCCTTCAGTCAGCTAAGACAGTTGGATACATTGGTTTATGTAATACGGAATGTAAGGGACGTTTTAGAGACGGAAGATGGGGTGCTCTGAAAATCTGAGGCATTTTACCACAATTGTAATTTTTAAAATCTGGACGTAAAGTATACTCCCGATAACTGTAACATTCAAGGGACCAAGGAAAATAGTTCCAGTAAACGAATGTTACGAAGTTAACGGAAATTCGATCGATGAGAAACGTATTGGTGAAGGCCAAAGGCGAATACAATGGTCTAAGAAGATGTTGTATGTCGCATAAAATTCACAAAGCAAATGACTGTACACGGAGTTACTACAATTGTGGACAAAAATAATGTAAACATTTACTAAATCTCGATGAAAATGACCAGAATCATGGAAGACACTTAGTAAAGGAAAGGGGCTCCCATGTGTTTTATTACACGCTATCTGCCCCTTACCTCCAATCAACAGGGACGTATGACATACAAGCCACCGAAATGAAGATTTTCAAAATCCGTCGTCAGTTGAAACGGGGGTGACGCCAGTTTACATTAATTTATGTCCAAGATTGTAGCTCTTCTGTTACGAAAATGCGTGTGTAGACAATCATCTGATCCAAATGCTTAAATGGATTCTCATTTTGTCAATTAATTGCTGATAACTTTCCCTCTTACCAAGAAACTACCTGGAATGACAACAATCCGCCGTCCTTTAATCCTATTTTTTACGTTCTTAATACAGTGTGTTGTAAAAGAGCTATATCAAAATAAGACGCATAATCGCAAGAAGAATCGAATGTAACGCTCGTCTGAACTCCGTTAAATTCAATCAAAATCTAAAATCTATTGAACACAAAGAGGACTGTTATAAAAAACAGACAAGAGTTTCAATAGGAAACGCTAATTACGTACAGGAAATAACTGTTAACAAAAGAGACGAAAACGAGATTACTAAAACGAGGCTATCATATTAACATGCAAGTTGCATAATAGCCAACACAGTGCAAAGATAACCTACATAAAAATGGCATTACGATACCATTTGGACGAAGTCAATTTCTTCTTTCCAGGAACTTTCCTATGCCTTACTTTTATCGTAACAACGAGTTGGACCTACCACTTTTACGCAAGAGGGGGAGGTGGATCGTTGCGCAGCAGGGAAGCTCCTAAGCCCTCGGGGACAACGGGTTTGCGCAGACAGTATGACCGTAAAACGTTTTGGTCGACCCTTACCTAATATTTCAGTGTTGCATACTCGTAAGGAGTTACTCTTTCTTCTTCTTCTTCTTCTTCTTCTTCTTCTTCTTCTTCAGTGAGTTTAGAGTCCGTCTTTCCCCTTCCCAAGGGAGTAGACTTTCAGGTGGCAGTTCTCAGACGTTCTGTCCAAGCGTCCCTGCCCTCTGCCACTTCAGGTATGAGGTTGCAGATCCGCATGTACTCTGAGATGATGTCACGACAGGTCTTTCTCTGTCTTCCCCTTGTTCTTGAAATAACCATAAGGTGACCTTTTATGATTCCTTTTTTTCCTAGAATGCTTATGTCATGACAAGAACAGATAAAGAAGGGTTTAAATATTTATTTAAGGAACTCCGTCGTTATGACTTATATGATAAGATCAACATTATCATCGCTGCGGACCATGGAATGAAAACAGTTGCCACTTCAAAGACGATCGGGTTAGAGGATTATATTGATGAAAGTGCTTATCGCATCACACAGTCTCATCAGTATGCCAGTCTGTGGCCGAAAGAAGGGAAAGAGGAAGAAATTCTAAAAAATCTGACAAAAGCTGAGCCATTTCTAAAGGCATATCGAAAGAAAGATGTCCCAAGATTCCTTCACATCGGAGCACATCCACGCAATGCACCTATCATTGTTTTAACCAAGGACGGGTAAGTTATAAATTTAATTACTTAAGTACTTACTTCTTATATACTTTATTTCTTACTATTCACTGTTTTTTTACTTATCTATAAACTTTGTGTTATTATTTTGTAACTTTTAATGGGGTCCCGTCACACTGACGGGTAATATGGAAGTCCTTCCTTAATCAAGTCACATGGCGCAGAGAGAGGCTTGTCACCGATTACTTTGAGCTGGATGTTGATGTCTACAGGTGTATGACTGAGAGCTAATGTGGTATGCAAACAACGGGAGTCACCTTGCTCAGATGGTAGAGCACACGCAGTTATAGCGTCATCATAGAGTACTAAAGTGTGACGTCACGATTTAATGAATATCAGAAATTTGATGAATTTATGGACTCGCTACTTTCTCCTTGTTGACATAGACAACCTGTCCAAATTTGACAACCATACCTTGAGCAATCGATGAGATGCGCCCTTTCAAACTTTAAATCATTCCTATCGAAACCTTGTTAAATGAACCCATTTCATGATTTTATTAACTGGGCAAAATTAACAGTGTTTCCTTTAGGACTTTCGTAAATTCAAACAGCCGTTTCTCGCAGCTAAGAAGATATTTAAACGCGACAATTTGTGTACGGGCATTTGGTGGCAGGATTAACACTGTGATATAGTTATAATTGCGATTCCTAGAAAAAAAAATTGTGACGTTATCACTTTAGTACTCTTTGATCAAGTTCTGTCCTCTTGAGGGTTGAAGGAGATGATATATCCCCATCTTCTTCTGCCCTGTGTAGCTCGAGCGGACTGTGAGAAAGTCCACCCATAGATATTGACAGCCCAACTTGTCCTTGGTCTACCTCACAGTCGTTTGCCCTCAATCTTGGTCCCTAACAGCATTCATTGAAGCTTTATACCCTGGTGATGTGTGCACAATATTTAATTGCCCCCTTCAATGGTCTTAAGTAACTGAACTAATGTAATCATCCTATCCAGTACATTCTTGTTGATCATTCTTGCAAACCATGGAATCCATAGCCAGGCGCGTAACAGGCGGGGTTCAGGGAGTGTGCGTCCTAGGGGCCCCGACCAGGTTGTGATATCATAGGGCCCCGACCAGATTGTGATAACATGGGGCCTCCAGCACTTCTATATAATTTTTTATTTTATGCGAAATTTGAAAAAAAAGTCGACAAAACTCTGGTCGTGAAGGCATAAATGCGATTTTTCAAATTTATCAAAAATCTTCAGGAGAGCGAGAAGAATCTAACGTCTTAAAATACGTACTTTCTCTTAAAAGCTGTGTATTTTAAGAGTAAAACCGCCCTAAAAAGGGCTCTAGATAGGGGTTTCAGGGCTATGAAATAGTCAAAATTGCAAAAATTTCCGGACCCCCAAGGAAGGCCTTAAAACGCCCCTAGACATCCCAGCTGTATAACCACTAACTATGCGAGTAGAGGTGCTCACTTTGCACTAATTTGCCCGGGGGGCATGGTGAAAGTGTCCTAGGGGCCCCAACTACCGTTGTTAAGCGCCTGTCGATAGCACTTCTCTACAGGCCAGCATGTCCAAGACTTTTTATGGAAAATTTTCACTGCAATATAAAACAATGTTCAAACGGAGATTCTCAGATTCAAATGGCATTCATCAGATTAAAGTTATGCATAAAAGTTAACATTGATAATTTGTGAGTGACAAATTATCATCGGATGAAGCTAGGTACGACTATACCTACTCTGTGCAAGAAATTTTAAAAGTCTTTCCGGTTCAGTTATTCGTTTACCCATAAGCTTGCTTTTGAAAGGATTAAGTAGTAGCCTAATAAATCTAAAGTTTTCCCGTGTAACCATGTTTTCAGTTTGCGAAACGTTTTGGAGTTTTTGAACAGAAGAATCCTGATATTAGATTTATTGGTATCTCTTAGCGACAAAGAATGAGATACTTTTAAGTAATAATGATTACACTAGTGTCTGAGCAAACGCTCCTTCCCATGTAAGGACTAAACGAGAGAACCTTGTGTCAAAACTGTTTCATTAATTGATCCGTAATGTCCTAATACCAACCATTAAAGGCCACTCGATTTGAAAAGTTGCAATGATACCTAAATCGGAATAGGTGTGAAAATGCATTAAATGGCTAAGTTTTCCCTGAATTGTGCTGGCGGATAAAAGCTTCCATCCTCTCATTTTCTTTGTATACATCCGACAGATCTGAATTATTATGTCCTCACTCACTCGGCTGGCTCGGATAATTATAGTGATCTCCAGCTCCTATTCTTTATCATTTAGGTACAACGTGAACGTAAAAGGTTCTGATCACTGGAACACGTCTGGCAGTCATGGCTATTATGTTAATGATATGGACATGCATACCATCTTCTGGGCCCGTGGCCCCGCTATCAGGAAAGGGGTTGTCTTGGAATCCATAAAACAAGTTGATATCTACCCAATCATCGCACAAATACTCGGTATTGTACCAAATCCGAACAATGGTTCGATGGAAGTCGTGAGGCAAGTGTTGGTCGAGAAGTTCCTTCACCGACCAGGTACGATTAGTGTGCGGACCTCGGTTTCAGGCCATTATGTTTATACTTTTTACTGCTGTGGGTAATATTTGGCGTAAAAGTTTTGTAATTCTGTACATTTTTCAACGTCTTTTTACAATTTGTGGCTATTGGCGTGAAAAAATTTCCGATCGTTTGTTTTCAGGGGTAAGAGTGTACCAAAACTAGGATTTCCTGCAGACGTGTGTCACAGCGCTCCACTCTTTTAGAATTATAGATATTTGCAATGTGTCTGCTGAGTATCTATATATCTATCTATATATATATATACTAAAAAAATGTTTAAAAGTGCGCTTATTATGCAATTCAACCATATAAAAGCAAAAAAATGCCCACCTTTTTTCATTCCCACCTACTTCAGGGCTGGTGTTCATTAAGGCCAAAACAAGTCTCACTTCGCCAGACAAGCTTTGCCCCTGTTTTTGGAGATCTTCGGTAATATTTTTTTGAATCACTGGGCATGCTATCGTACTCCTTGATCATGTGAAGTGATTTACACCTGATATTGGTGACAGTGACCCAATGGTTATTGTTTACATTACAAAATTGAACAAACAAGCCCTTACATACCAGGAAACAGTCAGGTTTCTTCAGAACTGGGTCTTGTTGGCCACTAATTGAGGGTAGTTGCAATCGAAGTAATTGCTGAGCTTTGTTTATTTTTAAGTCTTCGTAATTACAATGCGCATGAGTCTGCTACTAATACAATCAGTTTTCAAAACTGTTTTATTTCGGCAAGCAAAATTTGCCCTCTTTTTTAGTAGGAGCATGTAGTGGTACCACATAGTTTCAAAACATTTTGTCTAAGTGGTGTTTGGCTCGAATCCCATTTAAGGGTCGGAATGCGCCTCTAACTTGGGAGATTATTTGAGCCCCCACTGCTTATCAGAGAGGCTGCTATGAAACATCGGGAGTTGATATTTGCAGGTGGGGGTTGTCGACCGTAGTCTAAAATTTGTGCACGGTGGTATGCACTTCTAATTAAAAGTTGTACTAGCGATTCTGCTTCACCTAACTTAAGAAAAGTTTTTCTCTCAAGAAGGTGGGCGTTTGGGTGTTTTTCTTGCAGGAAGTGGCGTTGTGTTACCTTTCAAGTGATAAAATGTATTAATGGAAGAACTCTGTTCCGTTTCTATTTACATTATTCGTGGAAAGCGGTGATTTGAACGTTTAGAAAATTTTATTCCAAAATATTTCTTACAGGTGGGGGTTGGCCTTTAGGGTTCTAGGTTGGTGTTGTCTTTGTAGGCGGGGGTTGCTTTTTGTAGGTGAGGGTCCGGGCCCCCTTTTAAATTATGTACCACAATTACCAGTACATCTGCAGCAGCCTGGTGATGATGTAATGCTGTTCTGTCTTGCAGCTTCACTTAGAGTTACTTCTTGAGCCCCTCTGCTTCCTACTTCTCATGGGTACTGCACAATCTCTGAAGATGGGTACCAGTGCTGCAAAATTCCTTGCTTGGATTGCAGTTTATAAAGTGGATATTAAGTAGGCTTCTGTGCTATAACAATACATAGCAGCTGTTTGTTGTCAAGAGCATGCCTATCTGTTTTAGGGATTTTGAGACTGACTTTGTTCCCTATGTTAAAATTAGTTAGAGAAAATCTGTTTCGTTTTGCATATATTTCTTTCATTTTTTTTTTCTCATTTTAACAGTAGTTTTTAAACACAGCAGATCAAACTGTTTCCTTTTAGAAAATGAGTTTAAGTGGGGTTGATTAGTGACACACCACATATCTGTATTTTGTTTAGCTGTCTTAAATATAGTATATAGTATTGCAAGTGCTTATGCCAGTTGCATGATTTTGTCAACATTTTTTGGATGGAAAGATTTCTGGATAGAAGCAAGACAGATATTCATTTTTGACACTCAAGAGGCCATCGTCATTACATGCTTTAATGTCTTCAAATTCCTGCCCTTCCAAATCCATTGGAGATGTGACACTTGGTAAATTGGGCAGATGATGCGTATGATGCTCTTTTCAGCGATTTCAGTGAGATATTCCATCAAACTGACTGAAGTTGAACCTTTGGAACGGGGTGGGGTTCTGCAAGTACTTGAGTGGTCATTCTGTGACTGATCAAGTGAAGGCATACATTCAGCTTCTTCAGTAAATTCATCCTTACTGACTCCAAGTAATTCCGGATTGTTCGATGTCTGTCCAAAGAAAATCTCATTGTGGGATTTCACAGTTGCCTCAGATACCTGAGTGTTAATGGCATTTGCATAAAGACAGAGAAATGCATAAATTTATTAACATTTATTATATGGTGTACATGTAAATTTGCTTCAAACCTGTCATTTCAAATTCATGTCTTTTTGATTTAAGGTTACACGTTTTTGATAAATGTTTCATGTGATCCTTGCAAAGAACAGTTCTTGTTGTTTTTATAAAAGTTACTTTGCTCCATTGAAAATGTAGTTGAAAGTGATGAGCTTCTTTGTTTACATATGTATACATGTAAGTTACATGTTAGGTGCAAGAGGTGAAGGAAGTAAATTGTTTGCTCCCTGCACTATGTGAAAGTTTTGGAATATGCCCAAAATGATCTTATTGTTTTGCCTATTCATCTTTCATTTGTAAAGAACCTAATAAGTGTACTTTTCTATACGTGTGACAAGTTAGGTCACATCTACAATAATGACGTGGTTAAATAAATCATGTTCTCACCAATTGAAGAGTTTCTAATTATTCAGAAATACGTTTTCAATCCCTTTTGGCTTGGGCAATTTCACTGGAGTTTTCCAAACCAAGTACTCTTGGGTGCCTAATGCCTTTGGGGCTTGGAATAATCGGGAGGGTTGGAAAAATCCCAAAACTTAATAAGCGGGGGGGGGGGAATAGACGGGAGGTTTGCAAAAAAGACCAAAAGAAAGTCAAGAAGTAATGTTTATAATCAACTGCAACCCCCTAAACGTAAAGTAATACAACACTAACAATAGTCAGTTATTCGAAGTAATGGTAGTCTCCCACATGCCTTTCAATATTTTAAAAATGTTTCCCTCATCCTCATGCTCAATGACAGTGTTATTGCTAAGTTCTGTAATGTGCGTCTTCACACCTCCTTGAGCCACTTAAAAGGCCACCTTTATCTTTGTAATGTGTGGTTTTCATATTTTATAAAAAATATATCTACTTGCCTGCCAAAGTAACGCTTCAAAAACTTGACATGGGTGGGAGACCACTCATAGATTGATAGGGGGTGGGTGGGGGTAGAATAAGAATGTCCTGTGTGGAAAATTTTGGAAAAATTAATTGATTAAGAATACAATTGTCATTGCCATTGCCAGTATAAAAGGTGCTAAGTTGTAAAACATTAATATTACCCTTTGATAAGTTTTATGATACATTTTTATTATAAGCAACTCGATTTTCAGGGTTAAGGCTGAGGTTCCTAAGGGTATAATACACTTTCAGGGCTAAAGTGCTTAACAAGTTGCTAGGGTTAAAGTTATTTTTTTTCTGTGTAATACCGAATTATGAGATCACCGAAAATTTTCATACACATCCACAAAATTCCTAAAGTAAAGTAGTAAGGTACCGTAAGGTATTTGTTTCAAATCAGAAAAAAAATTTCTGTGCCTTTATTCTAAAAAAAATGTGTAATTTTGTTCTTCAAAAAAACGTTTCTAACTAACTGTCAGTGATAAGGTTTGCTAAGCAAGTTCCTAAATTTTGGTTAATTTGAGGGCTGAAGCCTTAGCAACTGAGCTGCTTACAAAAAAATACGTGTAGCCGCAATGCTTCTCACCCGTTGTATGAATTCAGGTTAAGAGATCAAATATCGTCCTTCTTTGCTACTCTACGGAGACCCAATGAAGATTTCCCAGGGTGGGGTACACAGAAGGTGTTCACAATCCCCAGGTCTGGTGAACTCAGGAGATTGAACTTATTGCGACCGATTCGTTCTAATAGCCCCATGGAATCCTCCAAATCAGCCTCTAATGCTACTTTGATCTATTTGTAACTCCCTGTATCAAAATAAATAGTTTCACTTGCTACTCTCTGCTAGCCACTTCTCAAAACTAATTTTGTGAGTAGACTTGACTCCTAGACCTGTTTCAAAGAACTAGAGTTGTGAATAGTGCTTGTAAAATTTCCAGCCAAATCTGATTTGTTTACTTGGCGTAACTTGGTCCAAATGTAAATTTGACCCTCTCTTCCATTCATTCGTATGGTGTAACCTTGTCTGAAAGTGTAACTCGGTCCGTAACAGCTCGGTCTTTGGTAGGAACCTCAAGATGAAGCTAGCGTCTATTTCATAAACAACGACTAAGCACCGCCTATTGTTCTATTTAAACAATAAGGAGGAAAAGAGTGCGAGGCATCCCGGAATTCCTTTCCAATAAGGTGCAATTACTTCTTAAAACTTCAAATAATTTCAAAACTATCTTACATTCTTGTAATTTTTAGCAATGCTTTTCTAACAAGTTTAACGGTTAACAGTTTTAGTGTCATATATTTGGTAGTAGAAATTTGAGATGGAATGTTGTAAAGAATGTTTTATTGTTTTCAATTTCTTTTATAAGCAACCGCGTCCGACTGTATTTTACGCCAAGAGGAAGAAATAAGAATTCCAAATAGCTCGCGGAGATAAGAATTCCAAATAGCCCAATTTTAATTTTAATGTATATATATATTTATATATATATAGTATAATATCTATATATATTTAAATATATTTATATATATATACATATATAAACTAAAGCAGAGTATAAAAGTTAAATTGCAATACAAAAACACAAAAAACTGCCCTTTGTTCAAGGCGACTTTTTTGAATTCTTTTTTATTCTTCTGGCTTAAAACCGTCTAGATAGTTCTTTCCCTAATAAATATGGGTTGAAACAATAGAAATTTATTTACAAGAATATATTTACAATGATTCTGGCCTGAAACTTCAACCTTGCGACTGAACTCTAGAATTTCAACTAAAAATACCTTAAACATGAAATGGAATTCGTGGAAGTTTCGTTTCTGCTATTGTTTTTAACAATTGTTTCTGAGATGTTAACTTGTTTACCAATATAATGTCACTAGCCTTGGGCTGCTTTCAAATTACGGAAATACGCTGTCATGGTACAGCCCTTAATTAAGTAGGGAAACCGATGTCACAAGGGTCACTCCGTATCACAGGTGGAGGTCAGGCACCTCCTAACACTATGGAAGCAGCCGTCTTGAGATCCAGCACCTAGTACCGGTAGTCGGAAGCTAACATTGTATTTGGTAACCCAATTTTCCTATATGGTTGGAACATCCTTTTCATTTAAACCACTGGGTTTAAAGGTTTGTTGTGATTCAGTTAACTGCTAATGACATACATTGTATTATCTACCCATCTTACGGAAAGCTGTCAACAGTGATGTAATTTGCATAGGATCACGATTTACACAATGTTTGATCGGTAGATTTCCGAAGACATGCACTCACACTTTACGACTTACACAACAAGCTGTTGGTAGTAATTTTTGTTGCTCACTAATTTTGCTGCAAGGATAATTACAGCTTGTCGCTATCGCTGCACGTACAAGTCAAATACATAGGTTACAGCACATATACACATGCCCAATAATTGGTGACCCGACGTCCGTTCTCTCGCTGCCTTCAATTCAAAGTCGGCAAACCCGACGTTCAAGATTACTGCCTTCCTTCAACTCAAATATTTGCCATTCCTGTTTGCATCTCACAATCGCCGATCACCAACCTTCGAATGGATTCAATGTTCCTGTTTTTACAGTCTTCGTCTCAACCGTCTTGGACCAATGTCTTCATTTATTGCTGTGGGCGAGTAAACATTTCTCTTCTGAAACTTTACTTTTAATTTTTTTTTCTCTTTTCAGTATTGTTCTCGTATCTTATCCATTTTATTCAACTGTCCTTTGTTTGCATTCTCTCTTTACACTCCCTCGTTGCATCAGCCTCACAACATTCACCACCATGAATTTTGCTGACATACTCGCCACCATCCAATTAAAGAACTTACTCTCAAAACTCCATGACCAAATTCAAGCTTTGACTACTGTAATTCAGTCACAAGAACGCTTCCCATCACCTCAACCCTCATCCTCAGTTCCTCGTGCTTCTCGTCACTCACACCATTTGCGTACATCTAGCCATACTCAACCTCAGTATTCTACCCAATCTCACAATTCTCCTTCTACATCTTCTGATCTTTGCTGGTATTATTTCCGCTTTAGGGCTCATGCAGAAAAATGTTAATTTCCCTGTTCATTTACTTCCTCCCCAGGGAACCGAGTTGGCCAGAGATTGAACTCAACACAATCATCTGGCTCAGGAACTGGTAGTCGCATTCTTTATGTTAGGGATAAACACAATGGCACTCGCTTTCTTGTAGGCACCACGGCTGAAGTCAGTGTTCTTCCACCTTAAACTCGCCAACGCCATTCTCCTTCTCCATTTACTCTTCAAGCTGTCAACCAATCATCCATTACTACATAAGGTCAACGATCACTTACTCTTGATCTTGGTCTTCATTGGTCCTTCTCATAAATCTTTATAATTGCTGACGTGCCCACTCCTATTCTTGGTGCGGATTTTCTGTCCACTCCATTTTTATTTCAGCATAACAACAATGCACAGTTTGATACTCTCTTACAAAAGACATATCAAAGCTGTTACAATATACATGAAGCCCGGAGATATATGAAAAAAACCAAACACTAACAATTATTTAAAGAACAACCATAATAATAATAATAATAATAATAAAAATTATAATACTATATTTTTTTAAAACTTCAATGCCATTTATTTTTATGCTAAAATTGTACAACTCAACGTTACAATTTCTAAACTAATAACATTCTGATTGTTTTCTTTCGGCAAATTTAGTGGGAACAATGAGATTCTTTGTGTGGATACAATAACAATGATAATAATAGTAACATCAGGTTTGGAGGACTCCCAAGGGCTTTGAAGTACACTTCATCCATTCCCTCGACAAGCACAATTGCTAGATCAAAGCCTAGGATGACCTGTTTTATTTGAGTGTACGGAGCAAAACTTTACAAAAGAAAGATCACGGTAAAGACACAAATGGGTTCACGTATTTGGAATTGTCTCAATAAGACCTTTGTGATACAGAAACGAAATCCAAAAATCGCAATTAAGGAAATGCTGTTTAAGGGAATGCAATCCAATATATGGTAAATTATAATCCACTCTAACATAACCGCGCATGCGCACAAGTAGACTTTGTGTCGTAACGAAATCCGAAGAGAATTGAAACGAAAAGGTCAATTAGCTTTCTGAAAGACCTTCCAAAAGGTGATCCATACCAGTATATAAAAGCAGAAATTGCGTAACACACTTGACAAGTGCTATGAAATTTTTACTTTTAATTGTAGCCTTTGTAGTTTAATCCAGATTGTAAATGGTAAAATAAATGATCATAAATGAAATGAAATTAAGCCATTTAGTATAGATATAAATACCTATAATATTAGAGATAATAACAGTATAGACTCGTACCTGTACAAGTTCTGGTATCATTCATAAGTCTAAACCCTTGCCTACAAGAGCAAAGAGGTCTCCCATTTGCTACTTTGCAAGTATGACTACACTGCTTCTCCAGACACGTTTTAGGTCCATTTCTAGCTACAAGGTAATATAATATCATAGCATAGCGAAGGAAAATAAAAGGTCATGAAACTAAATGAATGAGGAGCTTCTCACATTATAAGCAAAGGTTTAGTTTAAAGGAAGAAATTTTCAAGGGAAAGCAATTTCAAGAAAAATGAGGCGACTTCAAAAGCAAAGTAGGGTACCCTAAATATGACGGAAGATTTTAAAATTTTAAAATTCGTCAGATTCTATTCTGAATAAGGGTCATATAATGCTTAACCACCAGTTCTCAAACCACACTTGAAAACATTACCGAAATATACAAATCTTAAAAAAATGGACCAGCTGATATGCACAGTTGTTAAAGAAACTCTCCTACAGCATTTCATTAGAAGTCCCTGTCCCTTGTTTGGTGCGACAGGTATGCATCATGTTACCGCATGTCACATCGTGTATACCATTGGTGCTCGGACTCAAGAGGAAACGCCCTCCCTTTTGCAGATAACAGTTGTATTATAACAACATCTGTTTAACTAGATAGTGTGTCAAGGATTAAAAGCGTTCTTTGTTGCGAGCAATAGGCATAGGCGCACGGCCAAAGGGGCTGAGGGGTCTGCAGCCCCCCCCCCCAGTTTGTTAAAATGTTATATTTTTTCGGGCAAAAAATGTTTTCGGGCCCTTTTATAATTCCTTTACAAGAAATAAAAATGAAATAATTTTAAGTCTTACTAGCCCTCTGAATTAACGTCGACATTCCTGCCGAACTGAAGTGCTTTTAGTCTATTAATGTCCCAATAATTTTCGGGCAAATGTATATCTACCGGGAAAATATAATCTACAGCTGCCTCCCCACCCCCCAATATTTTTCGTCCGTTGCGCCTATGGCAATAGAACAAAATAGTTTTGCGACATTTTCTTATCAAGCAAGAAGAAAAAATTGAAATGTCAGTTTTCGAAAACACTAGATTTGTTTTCCTGAATTTCTTTCTTCAATATTTTCATTGAGTGTTGCTCTTTACCTTTTCCTTTAGCTCTTTATTTTGCAGTATCACTGGAATCTTGGTTTTAGCGACTCCTTTAAAGCAAACGTAAACAAACAAAGCATTAAATGCATAAATACCTCTCTTGGCCGTGTCACAGCACGTTTGATATTTGGCGTCGCATATTTTACCCATCGGAAACTCAGACTTGCAAGCTCTTGCTTCAGCTGCAGCCGCCTTCCCCATTTGACAGCATTCACAACACTTCAGATAAGCAGATCCTTGCTTGGTGTTGATTTCAGATGAAAAATGGCAGTCGGAAAAGTCAGGTCTCCTACGATTGCAGAAAAGAAATGAGTTGTTTGAACGTGTTTCCTGGTATGGATGAAATGCACAACCAGGAAAGGGAATGTTATTTGTTTGGAAAAAGGAAAATGGACGTCTGAATGTGTGGTAGCAGTGGTTGTAGTAGCAAGTGTCTAAATCCTATTAAAACATGTGCGGTGCGTAAGGCGGCCTCAGCGGCGATTGTAATTTGGTTTTTGTTATTAATCCTATGTTTGTAAATTGTAAATCACGTAAGATCATTTCTGAGGCAATCTCAATGTTTACACAATCACCCCTGGGGAAACGCTTTCCCTTTCGGAAAGTACGGTCCGCGGGGAACAGCCCCACTGCTTATCAGGGGGCTACACTGAGAGATTGCAAAATGGAGTAAACGTTAATGATCTTTTAGCTGAGCATTAAAACAGTAGCCACTTAGAGTACTGAAAACCGTGTTTGAAGCATCAAAATTTGGACAGAAGGCCTTCAGTTGTTGCTGCAGCAATGTGTATTAATTACGAGGCTAACTGCAAATCCAACTTAAAACTGACAATAAATTGCAGGGCTATTGACTAGAGACAGGACGCTACTAATGCACTAGCTTAGCGGACTAGTAACCAAAGGAGGCAAGAGGTTCCATTCCTTCCCCTAAACAATGAAAGAAACTGAAAATGTACTTACAATGCATCTTTTGAGCCTCGATTACATGCATCCTCGATCTCTTTACTGATACAACAAACTTTGTATAACAGACGACACATTTTCTCCGATGATTTTGACAAGCGGACAGGTCTCCGGTTACAGATACTGTAGCCTCGTTTACGTAAGCCATCGCCAGCCTCCTTTCCATAGCTGCAGCACTGACTCAAGGTTTCTTTTGCTAAGGAGTTCAAGATAAAGAATTTACCGAGACTTTAAGTGACCAACGGAAGATTTTTAGCAACAGGTTTTTGGTGCTTCAGGGAAGAATGGCTGCAACTTCTTCAATCAAATATGTTCTACAGTTTAAATTCTTATGAGGAAGGACAGATTATGCAATTGGAAAACTGAAACAAAATTGATAGTTACTTTTTTGTAAATAGAAAGGAGGAAAACAAGAAAATCTTTTTTTTGCGCATAAAATTATCCTGTCTTATCATTGGGCCTTTATGGTTAATCAAAATAGCATCTTTATGTAAAATAAACACATTTTTACGTTTTCTAACTGTTGCCAAAACTTGCCACATGCCACATGCCACATGCCACATGCCACATGCCACATGCAACATGCCACATGCCACATGCAACATGCAACATGCCACATGCCACATGCAACATGCAACATGCAACATGCAACATGCAATATGCAATATGCAACATGCAACATTCAAAAACAATTCCGGTGCTGGTCCTCTTGCTTTTTCCTTCTGAGGGCCTTGACTGGAAATGAAGTGGTGGAAGTGGTGGACACTTCTTCTGCACTAACCAATTTACTGGGACGGGGTAAGATGCATTTGACCCTTCATCATATGAGCGGTTACAGATAAAATATTGCTAAAATAGGGGCAGATCTCCATATGATTCAAGTAGATGCTGTTGCTAAAAAATGGTTTGTATACTGTCATGGATTACTGATCTTTTATACTTTTGAAGAAAAATTGCTGGGGGAGACCACACCCTCCCCCCTTAAGTGTTCGCCACTATGCTTCAGGGAAAGTTGTTTCTTTTTCTCTAGATATCTTAGACACTCAAGTAAACTATTTTGTGCCCTGTGTCCAATGCATGTCTGTATAGTTGTACAAGAAAATGACAGTCCCGATATCTAAATATTCTAACTTCAGAGGAAGAGTTTAAGATTTGAATTTTACTATTAATTACATATTCATATAATAAATATATACTTATACATTATGCGTAGCGTAGAACAATATCCTGTTTATGGCATTCGTTACCAGAATTCTCAATACAAAGTTGTAAAGAATATAGATAAAGTTATGTACGCAGAGAGAATATAAGGATGGTTGCAACTATAGTTTCATGTTTCCATGATTCTAGGAAAAATGGAACTCTAGTTGCAACTAGCATTATATTCTCTCTGCATACATAACGTGCATATTTACAAACAACAAACTTGTGTATTATCACATCCGATATAAAGATTTCTTATGTAATTGTGTCACAAACACAGTGTCAAAGACTACATTTCACAACCTACGATACGTGAGCCTATTTTATAAAGCTACAAACAAATTTATCTTACATGCTCTAGGCGATGCATGCCTCTTCTCTATCTGTGTATTCTTTAATTGGTTTACTTTATGTAGGACATAAAAACACATCTTCAGGTTACATTAACAAGCCCATTGATACATAATGCTGCTTTGAGGTGCCCTCAACCGAATGCAGTCATCACGAAAGCGATATACATGCAAATGATAACACCCATTTAAAAAGGTAAGCTCCACTAAATACAAAGATAGAAGTTAAGACGTCTTAAGTCTCTTCATCAAATTCATCCTTTTCATACAACTAGAAACATTTGCCCTTGTTGAAAACGCGTTTTAAAGATTGTGACGTGACTTACCTTGGACTAGACACACGCAACTGATAATAAGCGTAAAGGTGACGGCGAGTAAGAGCTTCCAAATCATCTTCAGATCCTGAAGAAGTAAATGATATACAAGAATCTAATAAGAGTCAAATGAGAAGATTTCCTCCTTAATTCAGCATACCAGCCTTGGCTTTACACTAGCGCAATTCTGATTCCCTCTGCAAGATTCTAGATTCAACTTAACAAAGTGTAGCCATCTGAAATTGAACACCTCCGATGAAAAAACGAGACAAGATCTCAATACAAAGACAACTATGGATACTTGATATATCATATGATGATAGACTGACCATAGTTATAATGGCCTACCTCATTCATTACCCATGATTTGGTATCCTTTTCTCCTACTATCAATTAACACTTGATTATTTGCTGTTATCCTAATAGAAGCTAATGGAAATCACACGGTCACATTATTTATGTACTTTACCAAACTATTCTCCTTTTAAGCATCAGGCTTTCTAGCTAACCTAACCACCTAACCGCCAATGAAGCTCAAAAAGAAGCCCAAAAGAAGCCCAAAAGAAGTCCAAAGGAAGCCCAAAAGAAGCAAAAGGTGACGCTATATCGTACAATATTGAGTTGGATTTTCAGCAAAGTGAAGAAGGTCTACCTAAAAGTTGCAGAGTTGCCGTCTGTACGCAGAACGGTATAAAAATCCGAAGCGTAAATAAATTTTCTGTCGATGAGGTGAGAAGCTGTCCTGTTACACATCGAGATCAGACACAGACAATCAGCAATAGGAAAATAAGTTTCTTTAGGGTTTTTTCGTGACAAAAGGAAACGTAGAAAACTTGAACTGGCGGAGAATATCGAGGAAACGTGTGCTTGAGGCCGGCAATGAGTAATGTTATTTCTTTTAGTAGAAATGAGCAAGCGGTTCACGATCATTTGAGCACTTAAGGAAGCTCATATAGCGAAGTCCAAGCAACACTGTGGCAGTCGTCTATGCCGGAATACTATCATCTTTTTCAGGTTGATCGATATATTTATCGATCGATGTATCAATTAATCAATTTCTTGACTGATCGATTCATGGGTTGACTGATTCATTGGTTGATCAATTTATGAATTGATCGATATATGGATTGCTCGATTTATGGATTGCTCGATTTATGGATTGCTCGATTTATGGATTGCTCGATTTATGGATTGCTCGATTTATGGATCGTCCGATTTATGGATTATGCTCGATTTATGGATTGATCAATTTATTGATTGAAATTAATTTACTCTATTTCTCTAGTCCCCACAAATGTATGTAAACATCGGAGGTCACCCAGCTGAGTTGGTAGAGCACACAAGGCGAAAGCATTGCTCTTAAGTTCGATTTCTAATGTTGACATGTGGTATGTGTCATGTGGCACGAGGCATAAAAAGGGGCTTATTTTATATAAAGAAGCTAGCCTTTCTATTTCTCCAGTGTTCTTTGTAAATTAACATTTAAAATCCTCTCTTCTCGATGATATTTATTTCTTGCTATATTTGTATTCAAACACTTTGCCTCAGCCGTCTAGAAATTCATCAATTATATTTGAAGCTACAATCAGAACACAATCGAGGCTAATATGCTTTTTTCATAAAAAGTTATGGTAACAGTTGATGATGATTTTTGACAAATTTTGACTCATGTTAGCTGCTATGGATAACCCTCTGTAATTTGCCGCAAGCTTTCGTGTCCTTTTTTGTACACGCATGTAATATTTGAATGTAACCATGTAGTTGGCATTTGAATCGTAGTCCATATCAGTGCTAATTGCATCATGATGGTAGTTGTCATTATCTTATTTGTTGTTATATTTGAGATCTTCTGTTTTTAATTTATCTGTCCCTGCGCTTATATTCTTTTATTGTAATTAAAACGTGTCATAATCGACTCAACGTTTTTTTCCTCCTGAACACTATTATCGATATGAATCGTTTCATCAACAGGAAATGGGATCTATTGCGGCCGTTCACGTTCAGATGGTGTTCATAGATTTCGTTCAGCAAAACGGTTTGCAAAATGGTTTTCATATTTGCCATTTGAAAAGGATATTTCGTTCTTTACGCAAAGGTGGTATTTTTTGCTAACCCTAACACTCTTACTCTGCAGTCTCTCAATCAAAGACCCCTGATGAGCAGTAGGCCCCATATTGAAACTACCCTAAGTAAACAGAAAAACCAGCAAACAGGCCAACTGATAAATAAAGGGCAGCTGGGGCATCTAAGGGCGAGGCCCCTAAATTTAGGCTACCGGGCTCCATGAAGCAGGCTTAATCCCCAGTAGGACCGCCTCTCACCGACCATGGAAAGAACTTGCCATCAATGTGTCATCAATGAGAACACATGATCCTAGCCAAATTACTGAGAAGCGACAACTCTTCCTATGTAACACTTATTTCGGCGGCAGTATTGATATTATCCGTTAATTCCTTGTAGTATTTGTTGTTTAGTTTCTTTCCTTGGTTTTTATGGGTATCTGTGTCATTCTGGATATCTTCTCAGAGCATTTTTGCAACTTTAGCATGAGTTTTTTTAGCTGTTCATCTTGCCGGGTTTTTCTTGTCGGTAACTTTAACTTGAGGAAGTACGTTCTCCCCATTCCTCTTTGCTGATGATGTTATGATTTCATTTGCTTGATTGGTATCACTCATCGGTTGTCATACATAGTTGTGATGTAGTCTAGCCGTTTTCGTTTTCCAGCTGCTGAATGCACCCTCATTTAACGATGTATTTTCCTTCGTCTAGGCATGAAATTGATTCTTTTATTTTATTGTGAAGAAACCAGGTCAGAAATCGTGCTTCGTTATCATTCGTCTCAACTTAACTAGAGCTCTTACCATTTAATACCGCATCCCATGCATGAAATTCTTTGCCATTCTTTGCTCTTTGATGATATTGAAGTCTTCATGTCACGATGCATAATGACATTGTATTAGCTCTATGGCCTGTTTATAGCACACAAGTTCCCCCATCATAACAAATGCAACTCGCTATGAGACGTAATATAGCAGACAACAGGATGGCACTATGCTAATAATAACTGGATCCATTTAAGAAACAAACACACAAAGGCTACCAATGCCCAGTTAAAGAGATCAGGCACATAAAGAACGAGAATTCACAACCTTCAGATCTCCTAAAGAAGCGGATGCATCTCCTACTGTACAATGACATATACTACTATCCTTCACAAAGACTGAAGTTTAGAAGATCAGTCTGAACTAGCCTGACGCCAAAATAGCAAGAAAAGTGGGAAAATTTTACGAAGAAAACTATGATCACTGATCCATCACTGGAGCTGCCAAGTATGGAGTTGGCAATCTCTCAGTTTGACACCCGGGTAAGCATATGGAGTTGGCACCACGTTCTTCGCCGAAGCTACAGAAAGTAAACGTACAGATGCTGAAGATTGCCGCGAAATGCTACCTCTATGGGACGAAAAAAGACTGGTAATTGTGATGACGATCACTTTGAAACAATGTTGCATGTTGTTGAAGAGTATGAGCTAACTAGTTTCAAAGAAGTCATGCAAGGCCTACAAAACCCTAAGCAGAGCAGCACAGGAGTGGTAGCTACAGACTGTTTGTTATTGACTAACAGCGTGGTAGCTACAGACTGTTTGTTATTGACTAACAGCGTGGTAGCTACAGACTGTTTGTTATTGACTAACAGCGTGGTAGCAACAGACTGTTTGTTATTGACTAACAGCATGGTAGCTACAGACTGTTTGTTACTGACTAACAGCGTGGTAGCTACAGACTGTTTGTTATTGACTAACAGGCTCTGCAGGCAGCAGCAAGCATACGAGGAAGAAGCTTGAAAACAGACGTATTGTTTCTTGTAAATATGTAAATATATCAAGAAGAATGGTTTGCAAAACATACCTATAAAACATATTGAAATAGCTCTTTGGCAATCTCTTCTTGCTAATTTCCAATCTTGCATCTTCAGATGACATTGTGCGCGATTGGTGTATAATTTTGCAAGAAGTAACCACCTGGTTGGAATCCAAAATGGGAAAATATGTTAGTTTCGATGGCAAAACAACATAGTCTACGCCCCACTAGGGGTAACAAACTACAAACTTCTACAAACTCCTGCATTTTGGGGTCCTTCAACAAAGAGGCTAAGGACAAAAATTAGATGACCCGTGACTGAATATCTACTGGAACGTAGGAATTGCAACATTATGAACCTTAGTTATGTCAAATCACGTTCATACTATCCCCAACTACAAGAAACCGTCTATATACGTTTTATAGCAACGAGATGCCATTTTTCTAACAATATTTGTACTTGGCGTCTGGCGGCATAAGTGCAATTCCCGGCAATACTGAACAATCCAGAGCCTCCGTGTTTTCCATAGGAACACTGATATCTTTATACCAAAATGGATTCAACACTCTTGTTATTACATTTTCATTTCGCCAGAGGAGGTGAAGTTGAGAAGACACCCATGCGACATTTATTCGTATAAATACTTTCTGGACTCTTTCGCGACTGATCAATTTTAAGTCTGTGGGCGACGACAGTATATATCTGCAAATAATAGTTGTACTTGAAAACGGTAATACGTTTGTGCACACTTACCATTTGGTTTCACGAAATTCTTTACGAATAAGATGTATACCTCGTGAAGTCAAAGGACAGAGTGACAAGGCCTGTGTGTACAACCGTACAGCTCTGTCGTAATTTTTTGCGTGAAACAAATCATTTCCTTCATCCTTCAACATTAAGGCCTTTTCAGGATCAAGAAAGACTGGAGTTCTGTTCGTTAACTTCCATTTACTTGAAAAAGGAGAATGGTAACAATCAACAAAGACAACAAACTAAAGGCAACAAATAGTTAAAAGTTGTCCAATGCGGAAGCAGTAGTACGCATGCGATGTTGATAGTAATGCATGTAATATGGCATATACTTAATAATCAACGCATAATATTACTTATAAAAAAGAAATAAAAATATCATGTACTTATCTAGAAACTAAAGAGTTTGGCCAAGAGGACAAACGCACAGGCAGTGGTTGTAGCTGCCTCGTATAGCATATTGTAAAGTATGACGGTAAACCTTTCTTTGATGTACAACTGTAACATAGCAAGTTTTCTTATTGGAATAAGCTAATAAGGCTGATGCTTGCATCATGTTTATGTAATCTTGGTTATGCATGTATTCAGAGGAAGAAGAAAAACAAGAGAAAGAAAAGGAAAAGCGACTTATTTTGCTACTCTACACATATAAAAAATTAGGGCATTTCCAATTTCTAAAAATCTTCTGAAACTTTATTAAAATTGAAAACGCCTTGAAAATGATGGTGTAGGCTTTAACTCGATCGATTCCACTCTTTCATTGCATATAGACTTGGTAACTTACCTTAGTTCTTACCGTTGATAGTTAAGTATCACATATTCGTAGCTTTAGCGTTACATAATTATTAGATCGAGTAAACTCGGTTTAATAGCAGCCAATTTATTCCATCAATCTGCTATAACATAACAAGGCATTTTATTGTCGTATTCGATATCGTAGTTTACAAAAATTTATCGTCTTTTGTTTCTTGTATGTACCTGAGATCTTTCGAACCTGCAAACTTCGTATCCATATACCTGATTACCATCTGAAAAGTTTCTTACTTGTTTCCTCATATGACGATACAGATTTCTTATCATGCACCTGATGAACCCTTCCATTTAATTTTCAATAGAACTGGTAATATAATTATATGTTTATTTCTTTAAAAAGTTTGTTAGTGGTACAAAACAAGAATATTGCACGAAATAGCGAAAACATTGTGTACTTAAAAGTTTATCTCTTTCTGTCAATTTGCACATGCGCAATTACATAACTAATTAGTGGTAGTACACGTAATTACATATCTGCCAACAGAGATGCCCGTGTTATACCTTTCGCAATGTTTCTTACAATTTTCTATAATTCCACGGATCTCTTCTTCCAATGCGCCCTACATAAATAAAGTTAAGGGGCGCAAAGAATCGAATTAAAAATTTGAAATTGATCATTACAAAGTTTACAAGAAATGCTTGTACTTCTTATTTTCGTAAACATTTACTCCCTGTTACCACCATAACGTTCATCACATTTTATCTTCGGCTACTTTGACATTAGCCATGTAGAAATGATGCTATTACAAAACATTTATTGTCAAAGTCGCGACTGTTATTGAAGAGTGATTGAACCTTACCTGGAATAATGTCGTATAGCAATAATGCCAAATTTACTAACAAGGATCTTGCTTATAAATATGACGCACGGAATCTCTCAAAATGCAGACATTACCCTTCTTTAACACATTTCAATAGCAAAACGGCCCTCGGATTCACAAATCGTTACCACCCAAAATCAAATTAATAAGTTGTTTTATGACTGTCCTAACTGAAATGCTACATTGCCATTTAAATAGCTAACAAATAATTGTATTTTACCCTGAAATACGATTTTGCGAAAATCCTGTTACGTCGGTGAAGTGAAGCCTAGACAAACTGGTTTTCTAGTACAACGCAAAGACTGGTTCATGGTGATTCCCATTACGTACCTATTCTGGAGGGCGTGTGTCGTACCATTTTCATGCGTTTCATTACAGACTTCTTAAATACGGCATTTAGGAAGTTCGTGGTTTCATATTAAAACCAGTCAACAACAAATGTTTTCAACCATGTATGCACAAACATAATGTATTGACGTTCTTCAAAATTTCCCTTTTTTATATCTGTGAAAAACTACGTGATTAGTGTATGCTACGACGGGTACTCCATAGCCTATAATCTTCCATACCTGATTTCAAAGAGACTCTACAGAACATGTGGAGCCCGGCAATGATAGTTTCAGGGTTCTTTCTCACAAAAACCATACCCACTACTTAAATGCATATTATCAATGAATCAATATCCACTACAATATCAACATCATCATTAAGGTCTGTCTTCTGTTTTGTAAAACAGAAATGCCTTGCGAACATTCTCAACGGGCATATTACCAAATGTAATTTCTTGAAAAAGGTATAAGCAAGATTGTTTGTTTGCTCGACGGCTGCAAAGAAGACTTTACAAATACAACAAAATATGACATTACAAGCAAAGAATTATGTAGTAGTGAACTTCATAAAAAAACACGATTGAAATTTAACTTACCAATAATAATTTTAAACAGTACAGTAAATATTACTCAGAGAGATCATGAAACTCCATCACTATTATGAGTTTAGTTCTTCTTTCGCGCATGCTCTTACTTATGCAACAAACGAACACGTGATATTAACTGGGGATATCCCCTTGGACAAACAAGTGAATGAAAACAATATGGCTTACCATTACATTATCCTGAATGCCATCGAGGAAATCTGGTGTTAGTCCAGCTTTATAAAGTCCCTCGACTATCTCTTTGCAACGTGCCATTTGTGCAACACAATGTATAGCTGACTCTTGTACCTACAGCGTTGTTGGAAACAACTACTTTATACAGTAAACCTGTCAAATGCAGCAGACAATCAAGCATAGGGATATGGGAATGACAGAGCACGTGTGTAAAACATAGAGCACACGAGGAAGAAGCATGGTGAAAGAAAGGCAAGAAGAAAAACAAGCAACTGATCGAAAACGGAGAAGACAGAAAGAAGAAAGAGAAGACAGAGAGAAGAAAGGTATTAAAGAAAGAAAAGGAAACAAACAAGAGCGAACCAAAGAAAGAAAGAAAGGAGAGAGAAGGAAAGAAAGAAAGAATGAATGAAAGAAAGAATGAAAGAAAGAAAGAAAGAAAGAAAGAAAGAAAGAAAGTAAGAAAGAAAGAAAGAAAGAAAGAAAGAAAGAAAGAAAGAAAGAAAGAAAGAAAGAAAGAAAGAAAGAAAGAAAGAAAAATAGCAATTCGATTCCTCGAGACAAAACGAACAAAATATCAAAAAATTTCTGACCACTGGAGGTACACTTTAAGGTCCGGACTTTACCCACAAGTAGTCCGTATTTTATAAAGAACTGTGTTAGAAAATAATTGAAGCTCTGTCTCCTTCTGATAACGATATCGCTTAAATAACGAAAATGAGAGGAAAGTGAAAACGAGGATGGTGTCGTCATAGCAATCCAAGCTTTTAGTGGAAACAGGGCAGCCAAATGTACAATCATCTAAATACAGGCTACCAAACCATATACATCCGATAGGGGGTTACAGACCATGGGACAATGGTGAAAGGAAGAAGGTACATGCCTACAGGGAAGAGAGATGGAACTTGGGTAAGGCCTTGTCAGTTACGTGAGAGTTTAAAGACCTGACAATATCGGTGGTTGATGCTGATAGGCCTTCTGTATTCATCCAACAGTGAGATTGAGTGGTAGCTCTGGAACTTTCATCCATAGTACTACATTAGGTTTCTCTTACACCCCTTCTTCAATTTATTTATTTTAACTTAAAAAGTATAGGGTGAGGTTAAGCCGATTTTATTTATCATACATCAGTTGTCCTGTCGACAAACCGACGACTTAAACGTGGCCTATTTATTGTATATATGAACATAAAAGAACTCCATAGTTTGTGGCTGGTACTGTGTAGATTGCAATGAAAGTTGAAGGAGTGTGTGGTATAAGAGTAGCAGTTTCATTTTAAGATGCTTATGTAGTTGGGCTAGACCAAAGACACTACTACGATTTAATAGTTAGTCTTGCCACTTAAAATTCATAGATTTCAAAAGATTTTTAATGTAGCTTTACACCAAAGTATTAAGCTTAATGGTAGATTCTTCACAGCGTACAGTTACATTCTAATAAATAGACTAGGCCTACTAATTTTGAGTTACAGTGTGCCTGTTTGAGGGCCCTCGCGAAATTCATAAATAAATTCGGTGGGATACGGGATGCTCCATAACATACGGATAAAGATCTAGCTGTGCAGTCTGCCGAATGCTTAAGGAAACGATTACTTTTAACAACGAAAACAAAACTCGTTTTTGTGAAATTCGCCAGGATCCTCTACACTGTATATCAAAATTAGTAGTCTATTTACTAGAATGTGAAACTTGTGGGATACAGTATGTTGGCAGTTAAAAACAGCATTTCGCTATCATGTTAATAATTATAAATCAGCTTTTAAGGACGTGTTCCAAAAACCCTACGTATAGGGTGCCACCGAGCAATCTGCATTCGCATTTTACAGCCCAGGACCATCACAGGTTGAAAGATTAGTCTTTTACTAGCACAGGTAATGAAAACCAGCTATGCTGGAAAGAATCATTTTAGCACTACCAGCTCAAAACTTTGGCACTGTTTTAGACTTAGAAGTTAGGAAATATTTTACTGATATCCCTGTTCTCAAAGAGACCTTATAATGCTAAAAGCTGTGCTTTAGCCTTAAAAACCCACATATTTATGTATTCCTGTATTGTTGTTCTATGTAATGTTTATTTTGCACAAATTAAAGCATAGTTAATGCTGTAATGGATAGATATTTAAGCCAAAATTAATTGTAACCCCCCTTTGGCTATAGCTCACACATCATTACCATTAAATTATAATTGCAGTGTCATACCCTAAACAGGCCTAGACAAACCAATATTGGCTGATATTGTTGGCATCAAGATACTCTTTTAAATGTCTGTCTCTGCAACATTCTAATGGCTGACCATGTACGGAACAGATTCCTATCTAGTCATGATGGTTATGTGGCCATGTTTCTTAGTTTACTCAGCATTGGTTCACCTTTATCTGACATAGATTATGATAAAATGTTTACAAAATTAGTTATAAATTTATTAATACAAGCCTATTAAAATTAGGCTTGATCATAACTAATATGCCTAGTCTACTTGCCATAAATTGACAAGGGCAGACACAACAATTATAGATACTTTGTTGATTTATGTTAAATACATTTTGAGTGTATATTGGAAAGTACAATGACTGTTGTGCACTGTTTTTCTATGATGTTGAAATTTATAGTTTTATTGACAGTCAGCTTTGAAGTTTATAATTATTATATCTGCAAGCAAACATATATGTAGACAGCAGTTACTTCACAGAATCTATTTATGCTGACAATTGCCATAATTTGTTGTGTTGTACTCTATTTTTCAGAAGGTATATACTCTATCTATAACAGATTGCTTTTATCAGTAGGCATGTCATTTGTGTGACATAAATGTTATTTTCTTATAGTTTCCTGCAATCAATTGCTCACAATGCTTCAATAGTCAGGAGAAGAAAGAATTAAAAGAACAATTAAAACTACCAGAAGAGTTTCTAAAGAAAACAGAGGTAAGGGATGTGTTTTGGTAGAGGCAGTATAGTTTTGGATTTGTTGAAGCAGATGTACAGAGAAGACTAGAGTAAAAGTTGCAGAGGGAGATATTTTATGGCCCTTTCCCAAATAAGGCAGGAGTTACTATCTATTTTGTGTAGCAGTACTGAAAGGAACAAGGTAGATGGAGAGAGATATTTCATTGTCAGATTCTCCAGGTATATTGAGGAACATAACAAACAGGAAGCAAATTCCACACTCCAGTTGTTATTCTCAGAAGCAAGGAATTAGAATACTCATTCCATTGCTGTGCAGAAATTCAAAAAGCAAAATTATTTAAAGTACCTTGTAGTTCATATCCTAACAAGAGAGAGTAGAGCAAGCTCAGCAAGTTTGTAAAAATGTTTAGGAAAAGTGAATATGAAAATGGCAATAAGGCAAAACTTGATGATTGCTGCTTGTGAAGATCCAACCCAATACCTCTTGGACCAAAAATATTGACTTGACCATTACAATTTGTACTGGCGATTCTAAAGCCTCAGGTATTGTTCTGTTTTTGTTTCTGTTTTACTATTAGCTTGTGCAGCAACGGCTAAATCCATAGGTAGTTAGATAGACATTATGTCAGTGTTTTATGTGAGGATTGTTAACTTATTGAAAGATGGACTAGGAAGAAAACTTTTTGTTAAATACTGCAAACTATGTATTTACAGGGAAAAGATTACTGTGACCGCGCCAAATGCAAGATATCAGTGTAACAGTAGCAAGAGTAGCAGTATTATGTCTCCCTTGGGTGTTCATCGACCCCCTGGATGGTCCCATTGACCCCTGGGGGTCGATATTGACAACTTTGAGAACCCCTGATTTGGGCTGTCTAGCAATGCCATCCTTTTACATTGCCTTTGCCTGCAACCATCCATCCTGCCTTCAATTACATTATTTAATAATCCCTCATGCATTGTAGTGTAGCCAATCCAGTTTTTCTGCCTTTGCTGGATGACATCACACAGTGATCTTTCTTCTCCTACAAGCTGCAGCACCTCTTCATTACTCTTACGTTCTGTCCATTTTTTCCCCAATCTTCTCCAGAACCACATCTAGCAACTTTCTAAACATTGAATGTCTGCAGTTCTAAGGGTCTACATTCCTGCAACGTACAGCAGAATGCTCCAGAAAAAAACATTTAACTAGTCTTTTCTTCAGGTTCTTACTCAAACTCCTTGTTACTAGGCTGCCTTGTCCATTAGTATTCTTGCTCTTATATCAGCCTTACAGTATCCATCTTGTGTCAGAATGCTTCCCAGGTACTTCAATCTTGAAACCTGTTCTAGACGTTGCCCATTAATCAAGATGTTCGCCTTGCTCCTCTTCTTTCTAATTTTCATCACCTTAATTTTCTTTACCTTGATCTTTATCCCATAACCTTCAACCACATTGTTCTGCCGATTCATCATGTTCTGAAGGCCCTATTCAGTGCTTGAAATCGTGGCTTGATTGTCTGCGAAACGGTTTGCCTTAACCTGCTGGCCTCCAAATCCGACACTATCATTCATATCTTCCCTTATTCCCTGGAAAAATCGTATATGATTTAAATGAAGAACGGAAATAGACGTACTCTTCGCCTCTGTTTGAAAATTGGGAAACAAAAGAGTAAAAAAGCGTGTGGAAATGTCTTGTGTATTACACCTAGTTCCCGACCCACACTTCAAAGGCCTGCATAACAAATAATCACATTTTTCACGTTTAATTTCCTCAACTGTCACTTAAAGTTTATTGACACATGCATAACAAGCGCAAGGGTTGTAGAAACTGAACTAAATCACATAAGTATTGTTGAACAAAATGCAGTGTTGCTGACAAAGTAGAATTACAAGGTTATATAATCAATTGGGAAAACAAATCGCGATTTGTCGTTCAAGCCATTTTGACATCATCCGAGGTAGTACATGGTATTCCATATGGCCTCTCAGAAAATGTTTGACAAAGGCAAGTGCTCAAATTAGATTCTAGGTAGACTTAATCATAATTCCAGTATCAAGACAAACCACAAAATCTATATTTAACTTGTGGCTCATGCGCTGCAAAGCTACGTTACTTGACGTCGTTGCAGGACTGAACAACTTGTTGAGAATTAAAGCGTGGTTTCGGAAATAGATACTTATTAAGGCCTTGACGAAATGTTTTTCATTAAGATTAGGTGTGAATTCTAGGCATCAAATGAATACAAACTAAATGTTATGGCCTTCGCGTAGATGTTGTACCGAGAGGCACAAAATCTAGATTTTTAGCAAAAGGGAGGAATTTAGTTGCTTCGATGGCACTGTAGTCATGTAGAAATCTCTAAGCTGAACCGGAGTTTTGAAAATCGATTTATCTTCCATTACCACGCGCTTTCACCTACGATTCCCAGTAACTTCCGCTTGCAAATGTCTGACGTTTGTAATAGCTCGTCACATTCGCGCACAAGGTGATTTCGAGTGAGATTATTGATTCATAGCAAGCAATTGATTAACACTTTGGCAACGTTCAATTCTTTGCAAAACGAAATATACTTGATGCAACTTTCTCTATAGGAGAGATTTCTCACTTGATCGTTAGCAGCTTTGTTGTAATCCTCTTTTGTTGTAACATATGTATTGATATACATTCGTATATTTGTATATTTGCATTCACATATTTGTATATCTTTATTGAATAATTTACGTAATTTAAAGCTATAGCAACCTAAATAAAAAGTTCGTCCTGAAAGGCGTTTTTAAAGCTTTCCGCCGTGTGCAAAGATGAAGAGAAACGCTACGCCTCCAATTGCGTTGAGCTGGATGTCGATGTCCACCGGTGGATGATTGGGAGCTAAGATGGCGACTAGAGAAACAGAATGTTAACATCGGACGTCACCTAGCTCAGTTGGTAGAGCGCACGCCACGAAAGCGTGGGTCACTGCTTCGATCCCCGGTGGTGACATGTTTTCTATTTCTCTAGTGTTCTTTTCAAAGCTTATTGAAACCTAATGAAGTAATGACTTGATTCCCTCTCCCATATTTGTTATTGTGTTTGATGTGTGTGTTCTCGTATCGTGCTAACCTCTAGCTCCATTTCCCTTATTGTAACTATCATTTTTCGACTATCTCTAGATACGGACCCCAGAATACAAGTTTTCACGACATGACAACCGACACGCCTTTGAAACAGATGGGGAGTACTTCGGGCATGTGAGTCATTTTAAGTTCGTTTCTCAGATCAACGCAAAACTAAAAAGAGATAACAGGTAGCAGTATCTCATTTTCCCAATCAGACCCTTGGTTATTCATCTTATTACTGAGAGAAGAGAGTTTTAAATGATACGTTCTGACGAGATAATACATAGAGTTGGATGCCGATGCCCAGAAGCAGAATTGTTAGTTAGAGTTGCGATTAACGAAGCTCAGTCAGCAGAATACATATGCATGTATAGTTTGTTCATTGTACAAAAGAAGAATATTGCACGAAATAGCGAAAACATTCTCCACTTAAAAGCTTTTTGCGTCTGACACTCCTCAGAGTACGATCGTCAGAATGAACGAAATGAGACGTGTGAATGAGTATACCGAGCTGTATGTTTGAGAGAGCCAATTAGAATTTTGACTACTGAATGGCTTGTGTTTTTTTACCAATCAGCGTCCACTACAACTAGATTGATTGAATAATCCTAGTGAGGTCTATTCAGGCCTATTCAATCAATCTAGTTGTAGTGGACGCTGATTGGTTAAGAAAAACCATTCCATTCAGGTAGTCAAAATTCTGAGTGGCTCTTTTAAAAATACAGTGAAAAATATTCTTAAAATATAACATATTCTTAGTGATTTTGGGGACACCTGACGCACCTAGGATGCATTTTATAATAATTAGAAAAATGAGAACTCTCGGGGGAACACATAGATACAAAGACAGCTCATATAGTTAGTAATGTATTAAGTATCAGCGTTTTCACATTTTCCTGTTAGCCTTTTGTCAGGGATAGGCTTCGTTTTGTTTTGACCTCATAGGTCTTACATATAGACACCATGAACAAAAACAGACATGCTTATAGTGTCGAAATATAAGCAGGGGCCAGGTAAAAATGTTTCAAACTATGTGGCTAATTTAGAACATGGTAACGAACATTCGCAAATGGGGAGATGGTACTCATTCGCCATTTTTTGAGACAGAGTTTGGTAATATACAAGTCAATGAAGCCATATATCAAATTAAATTTAAACTTAGCCGTTTACTTCACTAATCTGTCGTTAGATTTTTTATGTTGCTTTGCTTTTGCTAGTCTATTGTTCCATTATTAAACTTCCTGCTGCTCTAATGTTGTATAGCAGTACCATTTTTCTGTTCTGGTGCTTTATCATTCTGATGCTTCTCAAATGCTTTCATATGCGCTATTCTACAGTTTTAGTGCTCTATTATTACCCTATTGCTACTTGTTTTCTTGATTGCTTTACTGTAGGCCTGTAGGCCAATTTTTCTGTTGCTCTGCTGATCTGCTGCCTCTTTGCTGCTACAGTGTTTTCTTACAGTGTTGTTCTTTTCTCCAGGTGCTTTGTTACCCTATTACGTTTTATACTCTTTTTTTGTTTTACTCTTAATCTTTTTACATTCTGTTCTAGTATTCTGAATTACTGTCCCGCGGCTGTGTAAAGAAAAGAAACTAATTAATCTATTAAAACTATTTTTCCGATTATCAATTTTGTAATGAGGTGCAAAACACGCAGTTTGATTCACACGATGGACTAAAGTAGTGAAGGCTCTAAACAATTGCCATGGAATACCTTCGTCATACAAATATGTGAAAGTTTGCAGATTTTTTGAAGACAATTATGTTGTTTAGTTCAAGCAAGGGTACTTAGGCCTTATGTGTATCAACATTGCCAGTTGCTACCTTATTTGAATGTTGCTATTCCAATCTGATATCATACTCCTTTCCTGGTTACTGTTCCTCTGCTATTATACTATCCTTCTTCTCTCTTGGAAAACGTGTAAATGTGATATTCTACAGCTTTGATTCTCCGTTGCTGCTGCTATTCTGCCATTCGAGTGGGTTGTTGCGCTAGTCTATAGCTCTTCCAATTTGCAGCTATTCTGCTACTTTAGTTTTCGATAACCTTTGTGTTGTTTAGGTACTCTACTACACCAATCTCTGAGTTTAGCAATCTCTCAGTGGAGCAGTGGGTCCGAAATTAAAACTACCCTAAATAATAAGAAAAAGCACCAAACAGGCTAACTAATAAATAAAGGGCAGCTGGGGCTTTCAAGGGCAACGTCCCTCGATTTAGGCTCCCGGGCAGAAAAGCAATTGATGAATCAGCCTCAACTGCCCAGTAGGACCGCCTCTCGCGGATTATGGAAAGCATCTGTCATCAATGAGAACAGATACTACATCCATTCCTTTCCAAAAGGCCGAGAAGCGGTCTCTCAGTTTAGCCCCCTGATAAGCCGTGGGTACTCTACTACACTACCTTTCTACTGTTCTGCTCTTAAAGTGTTCTATTTTCATGCTCCTCTGGCAATGTGCTACATGCTGTCTTAGAGCCCTACTTCTCTGCTGCTCTATCGTTCTTTTGCCGTGGTTTTTAGTTATACCTTCCTACTCTACGCATTATATACCTACTCTACTACCTACCGTAGCTATGATCTACCTAATGTACCACCTACTCTACTCAATATCTACCTACATACTCTACTCCCATCTATCTATCTACTCTACCCACTATCTGCCTACTGTACCACCCACCTACCCTAGCTATTATCTACCTAATCTACTACCTACTGTACTCACTATCTACCTATATACTCTACTCCCATCTATCTACCTACCGTCTCTACCCACTATCTAACTAACTGCCTACTCTACCCACTATCTATCTACCTACTCCACCTACCACCTACCTATTCTACCTCTTATCTATCTTCCTACTCTACTCCCGCATCTACCTACCTACTCTACTACCTACCCTAGCTATTATCTACCTAATCTACCACCTATCTACCTTCTCTACCAACTACCTGCCACCTATCTACTCCAGCCATTATCTACCTATTCTGCCCCCTGTCTATGTAATTAATCTCCCCACTATCTACCAACCTACTCTAGCTATTATCTACCGCTTATCTATCTAGCTACTCTGGCATTTACCTAGCTACTCTACCCACTATAGCTATTATCTACCTTCTCTATCCCCTATCTATCTTCCTACTCTATCCCATCTACCTACTCTACCCACTAGCTACATACTTAACGCAAATGTTTTCTCCTTTTTGCAACTTTGCAAAAAGGAAGTTTATCTTTATTGCCTGGATAGTTGTCTGCATTATATAGGTAATGCTAGTAAATTCTTCGGAAATTGAGATAACCTCTATATTCAATGCGTACGCTCTTCTACTTTGCAACCTTATTTGCGCATGTAAAACACTTGCGTCAAGCACGAAAACTGCTCCTCGGAGGTCGGCTTAGGGGAATTTTATCCCCCCAAAATGAATAGAATTAAAGAGCAAATTTTGCCTGCTCTTAAGTTGACGATATAAGTTTTTTCTGGTCTAATTGTTCGTTTAATGAGACATGTTTTGTATTTGTCACTCCGGAAAGGAAAATGTTTTGTTTTGGTGGTATTGAAATGTTTCCCCGTGCTTAACGCTGGCGTTATTCTGTCCTTCGTCGATACAGAATTTTAGCAACGACTAGCAAGTAGTTTAGTTTTTACCCTTTCATGACTATAACGCCTTGGAATATTTGGTAAAAAACAAAGATGTGGAAGAAAATTGAATTCATACAAACGAGTGCAAGTAACAGAACAAATTTGGAAATAAAAAAGCAGATGTCAAAAACGCCAACCTTCCTAACATTCTAATGGCGGAAGCTACACTCATCATCAAATAGACTCTTTCCCCACCTGGGGAGGAAAATTTCTTTTGTATTGAAATGATTTACATCGTACGTCTAGATGGACGATAATACTTCAGGCTGAAATGTTAACATGGCAAATATTGGCAGTCAACAACCTATAAAATTGTAAGTAACCTGATCGCATAGCTACGTCAACAGGGAATACATAACTCACAAATTGCTTTAAAACATATAAAGGAGCAAAAGTACAAGAGCTTCGTGATGTATGACTATAAATCACAATTTCTTTTTGCTTATCAGTAAAAGCAGAAATATTTAATCTTTGTTGAAAATAACTTAGCAGCTATAAATTGAAACCTAAGAAGCTAAGTAAGTCCATTGATTCGAGTCTACCACGTGCAAAGAGCTCAAATCGTCATGAATGTATCTTGTATTTGAACAAATAGAAATAATTCAAGTCCAAAACAAGTATTAAAGCAAACACCATTGGTCAGATTCGTGGTCATCCGCGAAATTGAGATTCCCTCGATCGTATGCACGATGCACAACCACGTTTTGTGCATTTCGTTGTCACTGGAACAGCAATCCTCATAATCATCGTTCATCAACAGGCGTTTATGTCATCTTTATCCAACTACGGCAATGAGTGGTATTCCAACCATTATAAATGATGAAAAGTATCAGCAACAGAAGAAACGGGAACTCGTAATGTCCTTGACAACAGTTTTTGAATTGTTCTTCTTCGTCATTGTTTGGTGTCACGCCATTTCGTACGATCCCGTTATCGTGTAATCTGCTTATCATTCCCTAACTGTGTGTAGCAAGACAGGTTCTCTCGTGTAAGTGAATAAGTAACATACAAAAAATCATGTCTCTAATTTCATCCAAAATTGTTCTCCATATCTGCTTGGCCAAATGTGACCTTTCCTCACTGAAAGATAATGCTACAACAGAGCTGGTATGCACTGAATGTAGAATCTTTCTGTCTATAACCAATCAGCTTCTAGTCTTTCCCGCCTAGACTCTAGACCCTTCAAAAGAAGGTCTAAGTACAAGGCGGGAAGCAAGTGCAAGCTGATTGGATATTTTGAAAAGAAGCTTCTGCTATCGGAATGTCAGTTCATTTCAAAATATTCATCAGCAGAAGTGGTCAATCCGAACACAGAGAAACAATAATTACATCGAGGAGAACTTTGACAACTGCTTATAGTTATTTTGCGATCCAGAAATCATAACAGGACTTCTTCAAGGTCATTGGAAAGAAGCTCGGGAAACCAAAGCGTGAAAAGTCTGCGGCCATGATGTTGAAGTCCTCGAATACATTTCATGGCAGTGGAAGACTATTCCCGAGGCTCACTTGAGAGACTTTTTTTAATCTCTAGAATAGCAAGGTGGCAGAAGAGATTTGTTATATGGACACGGGAACCGTTTTGAACTACATCTTTGACATTTCCTCGATCAGAAACATAATGAATTGGACCGGTACTGAGAAGATGAAGAGTAATTCGGGAAGGTATGCATCAAATTCCAAGGATCTAATCGTCAAGAAGATGAGAATCTTTATCAAGGTGTCTATATGGATTTGAATAGGGTTTATTGATTGTTGTTAGCTTAGGATTACGAACTGCGTTTTTTGTAAGACTGCCTCAATCGGTAAGGAAATCGGAGCTACTGCGAAATGAGCGTCGGAAGACGGAAGAAAAAGAACATTTGACATTGAGCATTGTCACATTTCTCCCGTTTGTGTTTATACGGAGTTAAATTCGCAGAAATGTTTGTAGGCTACTATACGTTATCACTATCAATAGAACTAGTCTATTTATAAGTAGGATAGGCCTCAAGTAACCTAGAACTCTTTATAATGTACGATGGTATTTTATCGATTCCTTACTTTGATGTGTATGACCTATTTAAATAAGTGTAAATCAGTTTTCAATACATTAAGCTTACCTCCCAGGGTGGGAGACGGTAGTGTTGAGAGAAAACGATTCTTGCGCCGTAAGAATATTAGGAAAGTTTAGCATAAACTTCAGCGGTTTTGCTCTCCTTATAGTTAATCAATAACTTTTTTATCGTGTCTCCCCCAAAACGTCTCTGCTTGTAGACCCTTTCGCTTTAACTTTTATGTTACATTTGCGTAATGCGTTGCATAGATGTCTAAGACTTGTAATTTTAAAATAAGCAATTTATTAAAATGAAAGATCGCGATTTTTGCAAGTTCATGAAAAGGAGGGTATCAATATCTCGCAACGTCGTTGACACGCACTGCACTTGTGATAAGAAAAGGCTAGAATCATGTTTACTTTGGGTTATGAATTTGTCAAGAGGAAGGCAAATCACGTAGAAGGCACTTGCGTCTGACATGAGTTTAACTATGCTTCAGAAACTAGCAATTAGCGCAATATGGTGTATCGAGAATATTTATTATAATTCATATTTGTAAAGGGAAGTAAGGGTATTAAAAATGTACTAGTTAGAGACCCGGGCTTCATGGTTATAACATACGTTAATGCATAATGCATAATAATTGCGATAGCTTGATGGTATATATTGGCAATTTAGAAACTGTTAGGCGGGTACAGGGTAGCAGTGTAAAATTACATGGCAGCGCCGCCAGGTAGTTAAGTAAGCAATAGGTAGGTATTAGGGGGTATGTAGTAGTTGTCTCTTAATCAATAAACAATTAATAGCCTAGTTTAGTAAGGGTTTGGTGGCAGTGGGATAGTTGGTAGTGTAATTTGAGGGCAGTGGTAGTTGCATTAGACGGTATCAAAGTTGGGAATAGGGTTAGTAAGTGATGCAGTTAGGTAGGTAATATAGTAGTGAGTAGTGTAGTTATTGGGTAGTCGGTAGTATAGTTAAAAGCAGTAAATAGTGTAGTTAGGGGTAGCAGAGAGTGTATTTAGTGGGTAGGTAGTATAGTTAGAGGCAGTAGGTAGTGTAGCTAGAGGTAGTATGTAGTGGGGTTAGGGGTATCAGGTAGTATAGTTAGTAATAGTAGGTAGTGTAGTTGCGGGGTAGTAGGGTCAGGGGTAGCAGGTAGGGAGTGTAGTTAGGAGTAGGTAGTATAGCTAGATATCGTAGACAGTATAGTTAGTAGGTAGTGTAGTTAGGGGGTAGTATAGCTAGAAATGGTAGATAGTGTAGTTATGCCCCACTGCTTATTAGGGGGTTAAACTGAGAGATTGGCAGTGTAGTTAGGGGGTAATAGGTAGTATAGTTAGAAATAGTAGGTAGTGTGGTCAGGGGTATTGGGTAGGTAGTATACTTACGGGTAGTAGAGTAGTTAGAGATAGTAGGTAGTAGCCTTACCGCAGAGAGAGTTTTGAAATACTAGAGACCTCTTTATAGCAAATTTTAAGAGTCAAGGTACATTTTGGCGAGTAGAGACTGGAGTCACAAATGTTGCAAGCACATCCTTCCTTTGCCTTTCAACTATCTGTTACACTGTCAGTAATACAAGGAGGGAGTTCTTATCAAATGTTAACATACTTTGTATAACTGGCCCTCGTGTAGGAAAAGAGAAAGGATCATATACCGTATTTTTTCTAAAATAGGCCGACCTTCGAAAATAAGCCGATTCGAAAATAGGCCAAGATATCTTAGTAGACACCACAAAGATAGGCCGACCTCGAAAATAAGCCGAGACGCAGTGATGCCATTGCAACGCACATGCCATAGCAACGCAATGAAGTTAAGCCCAGATGAAGTAGACTACGAACAATTAAAAAGAAAAGATGTGTCCAAAGGCAGCGTCTGCGTTGACAATGAAGATAATGTATGGGAGGAAAACCATAACGAAATTGTAACTGACGACTTGTTAGATATTTCAGAAGAGGACATTGGTACTCTGCTGCAAAACTGGCAATTTCTTTTTGTGGAATATTTAACGAACATTTGAAAAAGTCAGTGTTGTTATTCTTATCGTGTTTTCTCAAGTCTCTTTTCCAAAAACACCTCAAAAATAAGTCGATTCAAAAATAGGCCGAAAAATATCATTTCAGAAAAAAGAATTAGCCGCGGCTTGTTTTCGAGGAAATACGGTATATGTATCACTTTTATTGATCGAATGGTTTTAACTGAACACCACTTTATGGTCTCAAAGAACCTAAGTTCTGATTATTATTTTGCTACTTTTATTATTATCAGCTTCATCTGTCTTCTTCGTAGTCTGTTATTAGAGTCGTATTAAGTTTAGAAACAAGAATATGGAATTACATTGCGGTTTCTATCAACTTTGTATTTTAATGATCTATTTGATGAAAAGAACATTATGGTTTTATCTTTTTAAGATATGTGTGTTCGTTACTGAGGAAGGGAGATGAAGGCCTCTCCTTAAGTTCAGGTTTCATGATTCATTTTAAGTCTCTATTTTCCAGACAGTAAAGTATTCAAGCCGTGAAAATTTTGTTAAATTAACACGGGAATTCTCTTCAGTTGATGAATGTCTACAGCTATAAAGTTAATTTACAAAATATTTATATATGCTTTTACTTAACCTTTTGTTAATAAACTTTGTTTTACTCAAAAATTTTTATTCATTTATGTCTTTTAGACTTAGTTGATGTAAAGGGTTACCAATTGACGGTCAATAAGGACTCGCATCAAGAGCTTTTCTGGGCGCTGAAGATGTGCAACAAGGACTTCGGGTAAAGTGATGTGTGCAACAAAGTCACTTTCGTTATATATGATTTTTCCTTTGTTATTAAGTATATTATTGAGGCCACTGTGTCCTTACATATGGTAACCACTGTTCAAGTTTCTCATATCCTGAGGATGATGTGATAATACATCGAAAGCTTGGTTATTAAATAAATCGTTTTATATGTTCAATTTAAATCTTCAACATGTTTTATATGCACATTCTTTTCTGTGCGTTGCTGTTCATCGCTAAATTACGTTTTCCGCCTGGTAAATCAATTGCAGATATACATGATGTTATTTGTAGGATTTAAGCAGGGAACACAATGACAATTTTTCACTGCAATTTCCTTTCGCTCAGTCATCAGGTAACTGACATTCCAGCATTCATGTACTCCATTTAACGACTCAAGGATTTCTCTCCTTAAGATTCTTAACAAGGAAAAAATGCCCATGTCTACATGTAGCAAATGGCTCGGACCTTTTGTTTAGGAATAATTTATTTTTACATGCCTAAAGGACTGCTATCTTTTCTCCCATGCACAATGGGCATCTTCGCCTACCACCCTAATAGGTTGGTACCTTCTTCCTGATGACTCAAACTATTTCCATAATGTTGTTTGTATGAATGAAACTGCTGTGTGGCACGCATATGCATTAAAATTCACCTTATACTGAAAAGAACAATTTTTGTACAAAATATCTATACCAGTAACAATAAATATACATTTTAAAAAGACAGAACAAGAAGTTGAATGCGAAGTAGAGAATGTAGATGGCAGAGTTTGTCATGTCTTGAGTCACTGTCTTTCTGCGAGCTATGTTTGGAGAGAAACTTCTCCCACCTTCAGGCTGCCGGATTTGCATTGCGTTGCTGTTTTTAGTAGTACCTAAAACTACCCCCCCTAATTGTAGACGAATAGTAAGATAGCAGAGCTACTACTTAGAGCTTCAAAAACATTTTGTTTCCGTAACGGTCCCCTAATAGAGATTTTAACTAAAGGTGGTACTAACAAATAAACAAAACGCAAAGTTGCTGAGGCTACAAATTGTTCCTTTTTATGTTCAATGACAGATTGATAAAATTAAAGGAGCTCATCCTAATTTTCTTCTCTTTGCTCGATAAGAGATGATATCGACTAATTCTAATTAATCATGTGTTACACAGCGGATTTATAGAGAACCCTGGCGAGTCTAGGTAGGTTGCAGAGAAGCAAATACGGTTCCTCTTTTGTCAACCTAGATCATTTTTTATCCTTTTTTATATATTTATGCTTGTTTGTACCAACTACGAGAAACTGTTGCCATATGTTCAAAATTTTGGCCCTTACCTTCCGGTGCTTAAAGGGCCTTGCACAATCTTACCTCTCTGAACTGTTGTTGCCATATTGCCCATCTAAAGCACTGCGTTCATCTAACAATCCTTTAAAGAAGGAACCAAAAAGCAGGACCAAGTCATATCTTAACAGCATTCAACATTGAAGCTCCTAACTTGTGGAATAAACTCCCAATTATCACATTCTTGCAAGTTTCAAGTCCAAACTGAAACACCACTTGTTCCAGAAGCACTATAAGCGCACATGAACACACATTTGGAATAATCGCTTTATAAATTAATATTGTATCAAATATCATATCGTATCGTATCGTATCGTATTGTATCGTATCGTATTGAGTCTTGTCGTGTTGTATTGCATCGCATCGCATCGAATCGCATCACATCGCATCATATCGTATCGTAAGGTATTGTATCGCATTGTGTTGTATTGTATTGTTTATTATGTACAAAGACGTGGTGAATGATGTTGCTTGATAGTAGTAGACTGAAGAGCACTTGGAAAATACTATTTAAGTGTCTGATATTTACAACAAGCTCTTTCCCGCTTTTTGTCAAGACAGTATTCCACCCGAGGGCGAGAATTGGCACCTTCCCACCCAGTGGTGTCCTTGCTCGTAGCGTTCAGAGTACACTCAGAGCTAGTAGAGCAAACAAAAGTTTTGGGTGGTTTGGGTGCTAATTATATCGCACACAAGCATAAAAAATCTTCTGTTCTCTGACGAAGACCATGTTTAATTGCTTTAATTAAATATGACCAACCAAGGGGGCATCGGCTGCTGGTAATACAGCACCCTAACATTGAAAAATCAACTGTTCTCCGGCAAAGACTAATGTTGTTGTTGTTGTTTGGTTATAGATACACACTAAAATATTTTGCATTGGATCTTTCTTTCCCATTCCACCCCCCACTTGGAACATTAATGCTACGCCTAACTTACAAATACGAATTTCTTCTTAGAGTGCTTCTTAAAGGCAGATACTGAAGTAAAAACTGAACACTATAACGCCACTTCTATTTTAGCTACAGGTTACGTGATCCTCTTATAAAAAGCGCACACTTATTTGTGATGTGTCTTCAACAGATTTATACGTCCAGCCTCCCTTAATCCACTTCTACTTCACTTCTAATTGCAGAAATAGACCTTTTACCTTTTAAAAGAAACTGTGAAGAACAGGTGTCTGAATATATTTTTGATTATAAAGAAGATTTTATCTGTACTTCGAGCTAGTACCCGTTTTCAACAAGCTGCCGATTCTATTTGAATACAGCTTAAAATGCTCTGATTCGCTGATATCCCGTACATGATTATATTTTCGTAGTTATTTTGCCGAAACGGTCCGTAACCTGTTAAATATAGTAACAAATGAGTGATAACTTCTGGTCATATACAACGCCATTTTATACCAGTAACGACATAGTAAATAAGATTACATTTTCTATCGGTGAGGTTTCTTATCAAATCCTGAATAATGTATCTGATGGCACATGTACAGTCTATACGATGAACCATTCAGCTTACGGTTTCACAAGTAGTACGACAAACCAGCCACAGGTACCGCGGAAACAGGAAGGTTGCAGTCTTTAGTTTTTAATAGTTGTTGGCACATGTTGGGCTTGAACATTTACGTTGGCCCCTTTTTCAGCAATTTTTTCCAATTTAAGCTTGTACAACTAGGCGAAAATCTCGATACAAAACTACGTTTATTAATAAAGGGCGAAACGTGTTTCGTAATTTGGTACTGTAAATCTTGCAAAGTCCAATTGACATGCAAGTAAGCAAATAAGCTTGTCAGTTGGATAGCTAATGAGCTTCTTTTACATTTCATTCATTATCTTTTTGATGTAGTATTGTCACTAAACTGACAATCAAGATCCACAGAATGCAAGATGATATTCTTGCTGGATATATTCAGATGTCATACAACAATGTTCAGGAGGAACTAAACATTTTGCGAAAGCTTTCTAACACCCACAAGCTACCTGAAGAACTCGGTCTGTCAGTAAAACTTCACATCATTGAGTCTGGGTAAGGATGTACAAAATTACTAGTAATTGCTGTCACGCATAGTTTGCAAAGCCCCCTTAAGTACTTTTAATAGCGCTATTAAGAATGCCTTATATTATTGCAGAAATGGGATATTTATACCAGACACCAGTAGCGTCACCATTAGCAGCTAAGCATGGTGCTTTCGCCACTTTAGAACGTTTCTCTGCCGCTTGAGTGGTGGTTACCGGATGATAACATCAAACACCCCTCCCCTAACGCAATTTGAAGATCAGCCTCTCTAATGTATATGGCTTGCTGCTTGAAATATGACCTCACATTTTAATATATCAGTTTATGTTAAGTTAATTTAGTGAAGGCTTGGGAACCTTTATATCTGGGAGGCCCCTAGAATATGTTCACCTCGGATTATCATGTCTTATATGAATAAAGTCTCACGCATCGATAGCTCGGATCTAGTGTTGACACTCCTAGATACACTGTTGTTTCTTCCAAATACCAATCAGAGAACTTACAGAAAAAAAATGCTTGCTTTAATCTGATGGTTAACCAGATACGTGTTTACATGCAGACGAAAACAAGAGGGGTACGGGTACACTCCCGCGTTAGAAACGTGCCTTTGCCTCCACGTTTCACTGAAAAATTTCTACATGCACATTTAAAATTTTAATTTGGGGATTACTTTTAAGGTTTTTTGCTTTTTGACACGTAGATCTGTTTTGAATTCATACAGAATCTTCTTTATTTGTTTGAATTAACAATGAATAAGAGCTCTCTGAGGTTACACCAAACTGTTGAAAACAATGAAACATGACTCCCCAATACATGAGCGCACGGCCAAAGGGACTGAGGGGGGCTGCCTCACCAGTTTGTTAAAATGTTATATTTTTCGTGAAAAAGGCAAAAAAAATTCCATTGCCGTAGCATTAAGGAATTTTTTCTAATTTAAAGTGGCGGTAGTTTACTCTACCCCCCTTTGATTCGACCGTCTGCAGAACCGTCAAATCATGTCCCAATAATTTTCGGACAAAGGAGTATTTTTTAAAATAATCCACAGCCCCCCTTTATATTTTTCAGCCGTTGCGTCTATGCCCTAATACATTTCGATTTATTTATAATCATACCAAATTTAGAATCAGGCTGCTATATATATATGTATACTTGGGAAAATGAGTTAGCTCAGTCGGTAAAGAGCTGGTCTAGCAAGCTGAAGGTTAACGGCTTGAGTCTGTTCTTAGTCGTCATCCTGAAACTCCTTACTGCAAACTTAGCATGAAATGGTTACCTAGCATTCGCTGGCAGGGGATAAAAGGCGGCGAGGAAAGGAATTAGCCACCCTGCCTCTTTATGCTTTGGCTAAGAACACGAGCTTCTCTACCATATCACACCGCCGACGCCCTGTAAAAAGTACGGAACTACGTTAACCTTTTTTATATAAATATAAGGATCTAGCAGTTCAAGGCTCAAGCTAAGATTAGAACATGCTTATGCGTAATTTAACGGTTCGCTTTTGCTCTGAATTTTTTCTTCATCTAATTTTTACAAGTATTTGTAAAAGTGCTAATGTTTGTTTTTAATCGAAATGCGTACTGCAATACAATAATGTGTATCTTGCTATAACTTGCATTCTAACTTGATTTTCTTAAGCTAAGAATAATCAAAGTTAGCATTGTATTCAGCACACGCTTAATTTTTGGGCCAGAATTATGACTAAATTCTGCTTCAAATATTATGCTTATATCCATAAAAACTGGTATTCTCTCAGTAATATCCTCCATCCATGTATCATTATAGGTCTGAGCCTAATATTGTTGTTCCGTGCTATCTTATTTGTTCTATTTTGCTCTTTACTTTAACTGTACATCTATTGCAACAGTATGAATAACACATCGTCTGAAGGAAAAATTATACGATGTGTCAAAACAATTCATTGTGTACTTAAAAGCTTTTCCGTCTGACGAATTCTTTTTGTCTGTCGATCTGGAGTCAGTCCAAATAAAAGCAACAAAAACCTTAGCTATACAGAGAAAAAGAATTCGTTTTCTCACTAGGCCTATTTGATTAATCTTGTCGTAGTGGATGCTAATTGGTTCGAAAACACAAGCCATTCAGGCAGTCCCAATTCTGGTTGACTTTTTCAAAAATTACCTAGAAATACCCTATCACAATTTTTTTTTTCGGTCATTCTGACGTTAGTACTTGTTGGGAAGATGAGTGTAGTGACTCATCATTACAGGACTCTGAGGAGTGTCAGACGAAAAAAGCTTTTAAGTACACAATGGTATCGTTATTTCGTGAAATATTCTTGCTTTGTACCGCAAACAAACTATTTGATATTTATATATATTTTGAATGTATTAATTCTACTTACCGTTGTCAATCACGTGAATTTGAACTCGTAAACAAGGCAATGATGAAAACTCTCGAACTGTGATGCGAAGGTAGTAGGTATTTACCGTCTTTGGAAAGGAGACCCAAAATGCATCATTGTTGTAGGTACTACTCACTTCAGTTGTGTCTACAAATACCTGTTAATAATTTTAAAAAGGACATTGAAGTGAACTTTACTCATAATTTTTTACGTATTAAAACTGAAAGAATTTTAAAAGTACAACAAAGAAAAAAGTTTTTGTTTGAATACTTTAAAGTCTGATAAATTCCTGAGGTGCTGTGGTGTTATTGAAAGCAGACACTCACAAATGAAAAGTCTTTGTGAAGAGTCTGATGTAGCTGATTTATTCCTTTCTGAGGTTTATTAGGATTTGAATTGTAGCTGATGTAATGTTAAAAAAAGGTCTTACTCACAGTAACATGCTAATTAATTTCCCCATTAAATTAGGCATTCTGACTATTTTGACTATAACAGGCATATAACTGTAGTGATACAAAAAACGGAGTTGTTTTTCAAAATGAGCGTGGAAACGTTGTCCAGAAACATGTGCCCATTGACTGGTAACATTTTGGTCGAAATGTTAACCAGTGTTATTTATCGTCCGAAGTTGTTTCAATAAGAACAGTTGGTAGCCCTCTCCTGCGGGGTTGGACTTCTGAAGGTTAGGCTGTGGACCCTTTTTGCCCCTTCAGGAACGCCTACGTAACTTTACAGAACATAATTCGAAATCCATGGAACTTAGCCCAAATTGATTTTAACCCTTGGCCATATGATTAGCACTCTTTATGGCTATGATATTGGGAAGTCTTTGAATATTTTGATGACGTCACACGCACACTTTTTGTCTCTAAATTGAAACAAACAAATATTTTTTTGTTGTTTTTTGTTGGTTTTTTACATTTTACCTTGTCTATAGGCAATTGAATTATCCAAACTAGCTTCTGCTTTGCTTTCTGCAAAAGTTGCATTTATGCTTTTGTTAGCTGTGAAGTAACTGCTGATTTCCTCGGCAATCTTATTGTTTGGTTCATTATCAGTGGTACCTTCGTTTCATTAGATTTTCTTTTACAGACTTTAACAGCGTTTGACTTCTCTGTCTTTTTAGACTATTAACATCATTCTTTACATGAGTTTTGTTTCAGACGCGGATTAAGAAGTTGCAAAAATTGGAAAAGAAACTAAGAATGAAATGGCAAGACAAATCAGCAATAATAAGACTGAACAGATGGTTTTGAAAAAACATTATTGGACATTTATTACGTTTTCTTTAGCTATATATGAACAGTATTAACTGAAATGTAAATTAGAATTCGCATTCGTTACTATAAACCACAACTTTTGCAATAAAAATAGATAATTCGAAAAGATTAAAAAATTAAAAATTGGAAAATGCCAATAACTACCATTGATCAAGAATAACCTCAAAGCTTAAAAGTTTTTATTTCCTGGATAGTCATAAGGAAGTTGTTTGGTGAATATTTCAAATTGTTCCGCTGCATTAAGAAGAAATGCAAAGAAAAGCTAAAAATACTTGAATTACCTTTTTAACTTACTACACTATCTGTAGAAGAATTTTAGAAAGACACAGTGCGTTTCAGCATCTGAACGTGCCCTGCAACTTTCTACTTTAACTTAGGAGAAAGGCTTAACCCATCTGTGATAGGGTAAAAACAAAAATACACTATCTCATAAAAAGAGGATAATAAAGTGCTTAAGAAAAACATGGAATGAATGGAACCTTTTCCTTTCCATCTTCGCCGTTTATTCTCTTCCAATGCTGTCCATCATAGCTTGTATCCACAACGAATGATTTTAGTCTTGCTTGTTTCTTCTTGTGACCTTTCAATGTAAGCCCTGCCACATTGTAAGGCTTTTGTAGTTCAATCTGTATTACCAAAAGGAAAATTGAAATAGAATATTTCTTATTAGGTTATATTGAGCATCACTGCTTTAAACCATAAAAAAAAATCATCGACGGCTTTGCTCACTTTGAAATTTGTAGATCTTTAATCTTTATTTGAAGGAATTCCATGAATACATCTAAAAGCCAAATTACTTCCTCAATATAAACAATTTATCAAAAATAGAATTCGTTGTAACTCTGTTTAATTTTAGACAAATCTGAAGTGCCGTACTGCAGGCATGAGCTTCCAAAACTTATCCATTTTTCTATTTTGGCATGTTCGTACATCGTACACGTATTACCGTATTTCCTCTTATTAGCACCTTTTCTCTAATAAGCGCCGCACTTAGAAAAAGTGGCGCTAATCAGAGAAAGGGAAAAAACCATACCGAAGGGTAATTACACAATAAAATACGTTTTTGAAGAATCTGAATTATTTTTCATCTTTTATAAACCAGGCAAGTTTCATAATGTTTGCGTACTCAGGCTAATAATCATTTTGAATAATTTATAAGCGCCGCCCTCTTTTTAGCTCCGCTCTCTCATTAGCGCCGCACATTGTTGGTAATTTTTTTAATAAGCGCCCAGGGCGCTAATAAGAGGAAATATGGTATCTGTGTTTCTTACTTAGACAAGTAAACTTTTTATTCCTTACTATGTAGCCTTCTTCCATACGAGTTGTATTCTCAACTTGCTAAACAAAATTCTAAATAGGAATCCTTTTATTTTTTACAATTGACTAGTTGGAAAACAGAAATTTGATGCTAATTACTTTTACAAATCTTAGTTATTTTTATAGCAACATGTTTTCTAATTTTGAGCCTGTGGGTTGTCATGAAGAAAAATCGCAGGGTGCAGAGTGATTCTTCTTTATATACATTTCAACGTTTCTGTTTGCCGAGCTTTAAAAGATCAGAAAGGCTACAAAGCAGAAGAGAAATTACATGTAGAAGAGGAAAGACTTTGCGACATGAAATATTTTCCAAATAATTGTTGCACGTAAACTAACTAAAGCTTTCGGTAACAGTACGATTTGAGGCATCAGATTATCACTGATGTTTGACATATGCTGCTTTCTGTTGATATTAAAACTTATAACAGACAAACAGTGTAGTAGCCCTGCCCCCAAAAATTTAAAATACCTGGATGTAGTCGTTCTCAGATCTTCCACACCAACCCTCGCCTGTCGTAAATTCCACATTTTTTGGCAAAGATACATCGTCATCCACATTAGATGTAAAAAGCGTATTTCTATATTCTTTCAGATTAAGAACGGTGGCTCTTCCTGCAAACAGAAAGGATGTACTGGTCAAGCTAAGACACAACGTCATGTACATTAGATGTCCAAAACGTTCTCGCAGATCTTTCCAGATTACGAACAGTGGCTCTACCTATCAACACAACGGATGTGTTTGTCAACCTTTTGTCAACCAAGGAATTGGTCACTCAACCTTTATTTATGCAACGTTTTTTAAAGGTGTATGACACACAGACCTATTGCAGAAAGTTTGCAGATACTTTTTCGTGAAGGTAGTTGTGGTAATCTCCAATAAACTAGATCTTAAGGAATCGGTTCCTTAAATTTAAAATCCTATAGTTTGGTTCCTTATTATTTTGTTATCCTATGTAACTCAAGAACCATATATCATTATTATATATTATTTTCATCATTATTGTTATTATTGTTATGCCCCCATTATGCCGGATAAAAAAGTGAGAATTTTATATCTTGTAAATGTTATTACTGTAAATGTAAATTTGAAGAAAGAATAAATGGCAATGAAGTTTAAAAATTGTAAATTTACGTAACTACGTAATTTCGAACCTATATGTGCCTTGTCTCTTCAGTTAAGCCTAATAATGTCACTATCTCTTACTGCTAAAATTCTAAAAAAGGTTTGAAAGAAGTATTGTAGTTTTTTCAAAAAGGAAAGAAATTATGTATTTGGCTAACTGGTCAACATAATTTTGTTGAAAAATTCTGCGAAACTCAAAATTTTGTCAGTCAGGCTAGGCAACTTTCTGAACTGTCCTAAATTAGAGATTTGAAATTCATTTACGCGTGTTTCAGTACTTTCTGAACCCCCCAAAGTGTTTCATTTGTCTTAGATAGATAAATATAGTTCATAGAAACGGACAGTTTCTGCTCGGAAATGGACGATCTGAAAAATCATATTTTACAAATTCAAATTTCGAAACCATCTGATAACTTTTATATCTAAATGAACCTCTGCGTTAAATAACATTATAAAGTAAAACTAGGGAAATCTAAGCTCTTACCAATTTAAGGGTGAAAAGATTGAAAGGAAAAATATACTAGAGGGTTTAAACGACCCCCATTCCCTGTTGGGGTAAACAAGCATTCACGTTATTAAATAGTCCCTGAACACATCATGAAAAAACCCCTAAAACACACTAAGAGATGTTTGCAAAATGCATTAAAAGAAAAACAAAATATTTGTGTCGCTTACCGTATGATGCAACAGACAGGCTAATTCTGAATGATGCTGGGTCATTCGCAATTGTTTCCTTAACAATAGCTTTTATGTATCTTCCAACTACAATTCCAAGGAAGTTATGTATGTGCTCCTCTTTACTACGTCTTTTAAAAATCTTTTATGAGAAAAAAATTCTACTATTAGTTATACGGATTAACTTCAAATGAACATATTACTATGCATAAAGAGGTAATCTGCTGGATTTTTAACTATATATCTGTATGATTTGATTTCTTCTTAGACTTATCTCAAAAACAAAGAAGTCTTGAAAAAACTCCTGTGTCGCACCATCGCATGGTGATTTCAACCCCTAGTAAAAGCCCTGTAGGGTCAGACTATTTCAATATTTTTGTGCGTAGGGATAGTACTATAGTCATTGTGCACTCACGATTACAAAGTGGTTACATAGGGTTCAATGTCAATTGACAGATAAAGGGGAAAAAAGTTATGTTTGTATATTTTGCTGTTCAAAAATACATAAAAAAACTGCCGTTCTTTTACCAACGACCTCTTTGGACATGTGTTTTTTAATCGTTTTCTGCAATGGAGGCCTCCGGAGATCCCTGCATTTCCCCTATTATTTCTCATCCTTTAATTTGGTCAAAATTTGCGTTTTAATAATAAGAGTGTGGTGGAAATCAGCCAACAAAGCCACTTCACACTGCTATTTGTAGGGTAAAGATTGACAGTTCAAATAAATTTTATCAAAATAGCATTCAACCGGTGACCTAGTTGTGAAAATAGGTTCTTATCTAAAAAACTATAATAAAAACAATGTAGAGCCAACTATTGTAATATTAGCGCTTAAGGATAGTTTAAACATCAGCAAACTGCAGTGCTTGGGGACTTATGTTTCGAGGCTTTAAAAGGGAATCCAACAACCCCCACTTCCCAACCCGAATCAACTGCTTGGCCCAGATTGGACTTAGGATCATGGCTAACGTTTATAATAGCAAAGTATATACCTAAAAAGCATAAGGATTTTTTCATCGTAAATTAAATGGGATTCCATTATAATCCTATTCATTCTAGAATGGAGTTCCATTCCAGTAACTATGATTTTCCATTGCCCATCATACTGCAAAAACACCGAACGCAAGAGTGACTGCAGAGGCATTAAATCTTGAAAAAGATGGAATTTGTCTTGAGTCAAAATGACTGCGATGGGTTTTATTGTACGGAAGTAGATCCAATTTTTTTAACGGGTAAATAAATACAATCATTTATTGACCTTGTCCAGCATAGAGGAGAGGGTGGGGGAGTATTTTACGTGTTACTTTGATTTTAAAGCTAAACACCCTCAGATGTCCTTGTTCCTTTCGATTTCGTAACTCTTCCTAACATGATTACAGTTTCGTATACAGTTTTCGTTTTTGTGTAAACCAGATTTTACGATTTCGTAACTTTTCCTAACATGTTTTAGAGTTTTCATTATAATTTGCGTTTTTGTGTAAACCAGATTTTACGATTTCGTAACTTTTCCTAACATGTTTTAGAGTTTTCATTATAATTTGCGTTAGTTGCTTAGCTTGTTGCTTAGATTTTGAACCAAATCGAGGCCTCACACCTAAGCAACTGAGTTGCTTATAAAAAAAACGTGTACTTACGATTAGCCATAACTATTCAATCCTTTGTGTGTACGTTTCATTAATGGCTTGCCAAAGTGGTTTACTCACAAAACAGTATGTTATCAACAGTCCATTTTGTAACATAGTGCATTGGTATTAGGAACATCACCCCAGTTCTAACAATCTCAAAAAGAACTACAAATTGGCCTGAAACAAAGAATTCTACAACCCTCCTCTCCATCTCCATTGACAACACATCCTCCTTCAAGTCATGCAGCATGTGTCTTAACCATAAATGACAAGTACTAGCGAAGGCCTGTCTTTGTTTGTCTTTCTATCTGTGTACAATCAGTGTACACAAACAAAGTGATAAATATTTGATTATCCCAGCGATTAAATATACCAGATTCAATCTTTGTTGATGTCGATAACAGACTGAACACCATGTACTCTATAATTTAATTTGACTGAATGCTATCGTACTGTTATATCTGATAGCCCCTGACTGTTTCCATACAAAAGCATGTGCTTGTAGCAAACACCACCTGTTCTGAACTGTTGTTAGATCCTCTATACGTCAGTGGTCATCTGCGAATTTGAGACCACAAAACAGCTTAATTGGATTCTATGGGATGCTCGGGGCTCAAATTAAAGTGAGCGACATCTTCTACCTAAGCGACAATGTCCCTTAAAAGGTGATTCCACTGGGCCGGCTACATTACTTTATATCTCACTGTAAGCTTCCATGAACATTTTTAACGGGTGATTAACGTGAACGGAAGATGCGTTGGTGGCCCATTCCCAAGGATATGCGAACTGTATGTACCTGGAAGTGAGCCGCGTGATCGTTAACAACAGTTTGCATGGAATGTGTAGATAAAGATAATGATAATGGTGTAATGATGATGATAATGATGATGATGGTGATGACGATATGATGACAACGACGATGATGATGATGATGATAACGACGGCGACGATGATGATGATGATGATGACGATGGTGATGATGCTGATGATGCTGATGACAAAGACGACGATGACGACGATGATGATAATGACCACTAGTACCATGAAACGGTCTCTGAACTATAATATGATAAGAATCAGCGAACGCTCTCTAGAATATACCTATGAAACATAAGGTAATACAATTCGTAAGTCCATACCTGGTCAAATTGTGGATCCTCTCCTCTCTGTAGCGATTTTGAGAGCGGCTTCTCCTGTCAAAGCATAAGTATGGGCATATTTTTACAATTATAAGAAACTAACACAGACCAAGGCTATCAGTAACAACAATAACAAGAGATGTCACATGAGTTCTAAATATGTTACAGAAAAAATGTAATTTTAAGGCCTGTGACAAGGGGGGGGGGGGGGCTCTCTTTACTTTTCACTCTAATACTTATACCAGAAATGATGCTGTTTAACAGGTAACTACTAAGGTTACTCAGTTACATACCCTTTTTCAATAATGAAAATATTTGTAGCATATAACTAGGTAATCCATGTGTAAAGGGCCAGGACCAGCATGGGTGGATGTGACCTTAATGGCTGAAGGAATGCAGCAGTTGATAGACAGCAAATGAGAGCACTGGTTCCTGCCATCTAACCCATAGCTGCCCAGAAGTTAGTACAATGTTCATTACAAGGGACTAAGAAAGGAAGTATGAATGATGTGTGTGTGTGTGTGTGTGTGTGTGTGTGTGTGTATCTGTGTGTGTCTGTGTGTGTCTGTGTCTGTGTATGTGTCTATGTGTGTGTCTGTGAGCGTGTCTCTGTATGTCTGTGTGTGTGTCTATGTGTGTTTCTGTGCGTGTGTGTCTGTGTCTGTGTCTGTGTGTGCCTGTGTGTTTGTGTCTGTGTGCGTGTCTGTGTCTTTTAATACTACAGGGGACGGGAGGGTAGGTACCCATGTTAATTTGAATTTCTAACAACTTTTGATGTACTAATCCTTTTCAATTCAGAATTGGCGACTTCCTTAAAATTTCATTGGAGTTTTCGTAAATGCTTTAAAAATACATTTTAATACAAGAAATGGGAGCCCCTTATCTCTAGGGCCTCCCATAATTCCGGTCATTTCCATCAAGATCTAGTTAATGTTTACAGTTTAAAAAGGCTGCTCGTCTCCACACATGCTGTAGAATGACCACACACTATTTTCTTAGTTTAAAACTACGTGATTTCGTGTTTAATTGCCCATCGACTGTTTCCCTGTATAATATCACGAACAAAAACTTACTGCAAGGTAACCAACCCTTAGCACTTTAATGGCCAGAGCCGAGTAAACACAAGTGTATATACATAATAGACAAACTGTGGTTCAAAGCCTAAAAAGACCTGCTTCCTCGTCATAACCTCCACTTTAAATAAATTTATATCTTTTACAATTATGAAGTAAGGTTTATCGCCAGATCTGCTTGAGGTTTATTGACACAAGTTTACTCCAAATAAAAACAACACAAGTCAATAACATCATGCCACTAACAACATCACATGTCCACCAGGCGATTTTTGGAAATCACAGCAGACAACTAGCGATAGCTTTCAAGTTTCATTTGCAATGCTTGGCATGAAACGTAAGAAATACGATCAGCTGGAATTACAGGCTACAGAATTCGCTTGATTGTGGTATCAGGTGTTAGTAAGATTATTCTCTGCTCATATTTCCATCTGTTAGCATTTTTCGTTTGTTTTCATTGTGACAGGTCTTGCAGTGAATGTGAACGACGATACAAACAGACTGCATTGAGTAAAGGAAGCGTCCAAGGGTGTGCAAATCTGACTATCAGCTGATAAAAAAAACGAACAACAGGGGCTATGAATTTCTTGTTCGAAGGGTGGCTTTCATGATCGGAGATGGTGTCTTTGTGTACTCGTCTGCCCATAATCCGCTAATCTCTGTTTAATCCGCGCATCTTACATCGAATCAAAACAAACTTATATGTTTGCCTGTTTCCCGGAAGGAAAATTTGACGAAGAAGAAACTCCTTCTCGATCAACATAAGTCGAAGATCTTCGATTCAAATAAGCAACGAGAAAAACCGGCGTGTGTCAAACTCAAAATAAAGACCTGTTGACTATATAATTATCAAATTAGCCAGCTAAGAATAGAAAAAACTCTTGTCGAGGAAACATACTCACATCTCTCATGATTCGGGCGACTTTCTCGTTTGCCAACCGAGCAAATTCGCTAATTAGTAAAGACAAGGCCACTTCTCCAGGATTGTCCATCTCGTTTATATCACGGCTGATATCAGGTTTCTCTTGATGTAAGCTAAGTGGTTGAGCTCGTCCAAAAAAGTTTGGTATAATATCACCACGATCTGTTACCTCGTATCGACTGTATCTCCTTGTCCGACCACCGCCGGGGTGGCAAGTTGTTGCCTCCTCATTTTCCGGACAAACCGGGAGTCTTGAACTTGTGTTTATCCGGCCAGGGGCACTGATCTTTCGATTCCAATTCTTCATGATTGTTTACACAAAATTGGTGCCTTTTGTGTTGCCTTTTCAACTAATTACTGGTATCACCATTTCAAGAGTTTGGAATTCCCACAAAATCAAGCATCGATTGTTTACTTAAGCGAAGATTGATTCCATCTTTTCTCTTCGACGCGTCCATTTCACACGCGAACAGAAGGTTCAGCTAACACTGTAATCGAGTTTGCAAACAGAAGATTTCGATTGAAGTAATTCCCCGTTGTGAGGACAACAAAAGGTGATATCACCCAGCCTTAGCTGAAGCTCTAAGAAGGAATCCGACTTCGTTTCGAGAAGTACGCGAAGAAAACGATGTGGATAGCCAACGAGTAACTATTGAAATCAACTTAAAATCATACCATGTAAAGTGGAGGTCGACAATGGGCACAGCAGAAAGCGACAAAGAGTACGTTGAAAAATGTTGAATTTCACGCCAGGTAAAGAAAACACGACGCAGAGCAGATGGCGGTGTACATAAACACGAACATCGTCACGATAATATATTTGGATGGGAGTGTACATTTGACAGCAACGTTCCTTGCTACTTCTCTAACTTTGTTTTTAAAGGAGTATGACCTCATTCTGTTTTACGAGCTCACCTCTTGACCCCTGATCACACAACCAATTTCCAGCTTTCGGCGTTCATTTTGTCTCACAACGCAAACTGCTGTCACACCTTTTCCTGCTCTCCGGAGTTAAAACCTAAACGCAGTAGACTTTGTTGTGTTATCTCTCATTACACGTATAAAAACACACACGTCTACACAATTACATTTTTTCTATAGGCGTGAGCACGCAACAGTGACAGATACTTAAGTTTTAGTTTCAACGTAATTAAAAATGAGGAAGCCCCTGTTGTAAGACGTAAGATAACAATCATGGAATTGTATTGATATACTCTGAAAATATATTAATTCTATCATAACAGTGTAACCTGATAAGACAAGTTCTAATTCCCACTGAAAGCGAGACGTTAAAATGCGGGGGCACTAGGGCACTTGCCCATTTAAAATCTGATCTAGGGTCTCGTTTACTCCACTTTTTCTCCTTCTGTTCGCCTTATTTTACCCTCTTTTTTAATTTTTTTTAATCGGCATAATATGGTACTCTCGTCTCCCGAATAGACGGGGCTACGCGCGTATTAAATGTACAGAATTTAGCCGGCCTCACCAACCTTATTCAGTGCTCCCCGTTTATTGAATTTGCGAATTCTTGCCAAGCACCCCCTTAATTCCAACGTCCCCTGCTATTAAACCTATGGCACTATGACACTCAAAAAAGTTTTACAGAGGAGTCTGAAAAGGAGGATCACTGAGAAAATTGACTAACTTACAGCAAAAAAGTATTTGATACTTGTTCCTCTTTTGAATGATATAAGGGCAGTTTTTGTACTCACTATGACAGTCTATTTTATGCGTTTTTTGGTTTGCCGAACTCCCTGACTATTCCAAACTCCCCTTTTATTAATGCCGTTCTAATTTGCCATGCTCTCTACTTATTCCGTACTCCCCACTTATTAATTTTTACATGATATGCCAACCTCCCCTCTTATTCCCACGTCCAGCTCTATTTTGGAGATGAGAGTAATCACGTTAAGTGGGGAGAAGTCTGTGAAGAATTATTCTCGTGCATATGTTAGTTTCTTCTCGCTAAGTAAATAAAAAACAATAAAGAAGCCTACAGCGGTGCAACTACTTGGCTGGCTCCACAAACCAATACGGGGAGGTCTCTTAGCAAGGTTTACCAAGGGCATTGGGGGGGCATCAGTTCTCATAGATTACAGACGCTCCCCAGGATGTACGAGAGGCGGCGCTAGTGGATGGTTGACAGCGACCCATGGCTTGCTTCTACAGGTAGCCCAAACTGCGGGGGTTACTCAGTGCTAAAACGACGCTTCCAGTAGTTGACCTATTTCGTAGATTTCACTGTTTATTCATTATTTAGGGTGGTTTAATATCGAGTCCACTACCCATCATGGCCATTTTATTGAGACTCTGCAAAACACCTTCAGAAAATGGGGACCGCTGGGGGCTTTTAGGTCGCCGTAAAAGGGACTATAAGCCTACGTGGCTGATTCAGATTGTAAGTGGGGCTCGAAATGTAAAGCCAATCTGCGGGCACACGTTGTGACGTCAAACAAATACTACGCATGCGCACGATATACAGCGACACTGAACAACATCGACACTAGGAAGTTTTCAATGTTGTCTTTACCATTTGCTATTATTCAATGAAACAATTAAGCACTTTAAAAACAACATTTTGACCACGGAAGTTTACTTTTATAACATACAGAGGCCTCATAAATAAAGGGTCCTTTTCTTAGCCAATCCTCAACTCTAGGACACCCGTTGGTGACACATTTTTATTTCTCTAGTGTCTCTTCAAAACTGACTTTTCTAATACTCTCTTCTTATTGGCCAAGTTACATGGCGCAGAAAGGCTGGTCTCCAATAGAGTTGAGCTGGATGTTGATGTCCACCGATGGATGATTGGGAGCTGGTGTGGCACCTGGAGAAATAGACTATGTTAACATAGGAGGTCACCTAGCTCAGTCGGTAGAGCGCACGCTGCGACAGCGTGGGTCACGGGTTCGATTCCCGGTGGTGACATATTTCTATTTCTCTAGTGTCTCTTCAAAACTGACGTTTCAAATCCTCTCTTCTCGATAATACTTTCTACTTTCAACAAGCCTCTGACAGACTGACGGGACGGCTGGCAGTCCTTCCTTGATCAAGTCACATGGCGCAGAGAGGCTGGTCATGTCGATGTTCACCGGTGGATGATTGGGAGCTAATGTAGTGACTAGAGAAATAGAGTATGTTAACATCGGCGGTCACTTAGCTCAGTTGGCCTAATTAAACCCCCCTAAAGTGCTAATTTTTGTCAAGTGCGGCTCAATTAAAGCGCGGCTTAATTTAATGCGGCTTGATTGCATACGCAGCTTAATATGACGTAATAAGGTAGTCAATGAACAAAATGTTATGTACAAAGTACAAAAATGGGAAGGAAGGTGGTCTTCATAATCATAACTGAAGTACAAGATTAATTGAACGGACTCCCATTTTTGCACTAGCGGGAAAATAGTTAACTCTCTTGTCTTTCTCAGGAGGAGGTCAGAAGGAGAGCAGCTGCAGATACGAGCGGAAGCAGAAGGAAGCAAATAATCGGACCAATTGATTGGAGTTCAACAGACGAGACGAAGTCGACATAATCTCATCATTGCCTTTCTTCGTTTGTTCATAAACTACCTTAAAAGTAGTGAACGTAGTAACCAACCTGATTTAGTTACTATGGAAATCGGAATGGCTTATTAATTTGTAATTAATCAAGTCTGTTAGAACAGGGTCGTACCAAGTGGGAATGCTGAGACCATGGTCACTCACACAATTCAAGCAGGATCTCAGCAAGACGAGACATTGCTTCCTCTTGACCAGATTATTATTAACTTGGGACTGACTTAACAGTCTTGCATTTGTATCGTTGATGATAGAATGTCTTCCCTTGGTCATAATGTGTTCCATTTGTACAGGAATAATTTGTGACTTGGGTTATATTCTCCGGTGATTCTACATTAATGATCATATTTCCAGAACCTTCCGAAACATTCCATAACATTATAACCTTTTAGAGGAGTGATTATATTTGATAACAGAACACTAGTACATTCTTGTGAATTGTGATATATTTCGTATAATTCTACACTATTTCTGATATTCTGTAAACTTCTAGAATGTTCAATATAAGCATTATATAAGGAGAACGATTCTCTACTTGCATTGTAACATAACATAGCACATTGTAAAGTAGTCAATTCAACAATATTCACCTAAATAGGCTGACAAGGTAATAAATGATTCATATGAAATAAAAGTAATTTGCGTTGGAGAATCCAAACTGCAACAACTTAAATGCTTAGTGAAAACGTTTATTTGTCTTGATTCAACAATTATGATAAAGCACCTTGCCAAAAAGCGTCTGAAGTTTGTATAGAGTCGAAAAAGTGCTAAATACAGTAAATAAAAAACGAGCACACATAGGCATTCTCAGGCGTGTTAATCGGGTATTTGGCATTGGCTCCGGAATCGGGAGTCCACAGGGTTAATGCCGTCTACATTTCAGAAACCTATAAGTGTGCTACCCTAACACGTTGACCTATCCACTTGCCTTCCCCAACAGCACTTAACAATATCACACATGTTGTTGAACAAGTTTAGTCCTACACGACTGACTTTCAAAAACTTTTTGGGACATTGATGATAAAATCTCAAAAAAAAGTAATTTGAGTCCATCTTGGCACGTTACATGTACAACAACATTGACAACAAAAGAAGGTTTGTATCTGCTCTAAAGCCCCTTAACACACTCAATATAATCATCCTGGAAAAAGTTTAACAAGTTGGCCTTTCCTCTACTGATAATCGGGCGTGTGTATGATACGTTCTTAAAATTGGGGATCGAACTTTTATAGTATATCAGACAAATCAAAGTTTTTGTATGGCATAAGGAATTGAAACGTAGAAACTGAGAATAAGTAAATTTGGAGTTTCAAAGTTTCAGGTCTTAGCCTTCAGACTTTAAGCTTCATGTTTTTGTTTTCCTACATATTTCTGGAAATAAGTTATGGGAAGAGAAAACTTTCGAATCACTTTCGAATCACCATGAAAACATATTGAAAGCACAACATAATTTGGAAGCATCGCTAAGCACTTCCACAGGAACAGGTCATAGGTCGAGTCCAAAAATAGATTTACGTAGTTGTATTTGAATGGTAAATCTAGATTCTGGTAGGACCAAAGACCCTAGTAGTAAATTGTTAAAATTACCAATTCAAAATCCTCTCTTCTAAACTCCATAACCCTCAATAGAATTCAGAGAGGCTGATTTGCCAAATAGTGATTCTTCAGTTGTAAAGTCACATGACACGAAATGTCTATAGTCCGTGAGTTGGAGAGGCAAAAATGGCAAAATGGCTTCGGCAGGGGGACTAATTGCCTCAGTGATTTTCAAGTGTCAAAACTATTCTAATTTATGGATTAAGGCATTATTTGGCCGAAATTAGTGGTCACGTGAATTGTGATGCCTAAATTCTAGTCCAAATAGATAACGACATTAGGAAATTTAAATGGTTATATCTTTTGAAATCGTTGAGATAGAAGTTTATTTATTGCTTTAAAAAAAAATTGCTAATCTGCACTTTTGATGATGTAAACCAATTTCTTGAAACTCGGCTCAGGCTTCCGGTAAATACTAAAAATGGCGCAATTGTGATTTAAAAATGGGATTTTGATGGCTTTTGCGGTCCATCATGCTATTATCTTTTTTCTGTAAATCAACATTTTTGGACTTCATTAGCATCAAACAGTAAGATATAGTGTAGCACTTGTTCCAGTAAGTTTTTAGTGTAAAAGTTTAGAAAATACGTGAGTTTTAAGTTTATTAATTTTTGGTGGAAAATCGCAAAGGTCCTAACTTTTTCTCCTTTTATTTGATATTATGGCTTCTTTTGTACAGAAGCTACATTGAAATTAATTTAAAAGTGTTAATATAACAAATATACTCTAATATTCAAAGCGGAATAGGGGGATGAAAGTGAATGCAGGGGGCTACACAGTTATAAAAAGTAATTGAAGGGGGTTCATACCGGGGTGAGATTTGCAGCAAAGCCCCTGTTGTTCAATATTTTATTGTGATTTTGTAATCTAGTTAGCCAATCGGTTTCTTATTGGCCACTAAAGTGTTATTTCAGGCTATTGTGAGTGTTTCACACATCTTTTGGCCACCTCAATTCTTGTGAAAGACCCTGTAAGCATTTTGTCGGTGACCTTTGGTTACTTTCTAAACCTTATTGAAATTATAAACTATCTTGAAGTCTAAGATATTCGTGTACATGTTTGAATTTATGAAAACAAGTTTTGGATTCTTAAAATCGATGCTTAAATGCCAAAAATATTTCTATGGGAATAGATTTTGCTTGGAGACGTTTAAACTGCCTTGTTATCTTTCAAGGGAACTTTTCACCCTTACGTCGATTTCAGACTTGCATGTAACTTTTCTACTCTTTCAATAAAATGCATGAATTAATTGGGGAAAGCTGTGCAATTAGAGAAATTGACCCATAAATGCAAGAAATATATGTAGATTATGGAAAACTTTGTATGAGCTGAATTTGTTGGCATCTTCTCCGTGGGGGAGCTCGGACACGTTTTATCTTAAATGTTAACGTCTCCTTTCGGGTACAATAAATAATAAAAATGGTGATGATAATAAAGAGCAAGCTGACACACACATAAGAAGGCCCACTATAAGAACAAAAGACGGGAGACAATCGCATCATTTTAATAGGATATAGAATTGAGAACCTGGCGATTTTAGGACTAAACAAGGTTCAAGAAAAAGATAGTATCAAAACCTTTCCAATAGGGAATCTAAGGTTTAGAAAGAAATACAACATAAGTACTGAATTCGTTGAGTATCCCACCGTCGTGGTTGTTGATGGTATTACTACAGAGAAGGAGGAGCAAATTCAGGATTTAGAGAGAAGAAAAGAAGTGACAGTGACCAGAGAAATAAGATCCGATAAAATGATGTTGAAAGACTATAAGCAATACTATTGACAGGCGGGAGATTAGGAAGGTGGAAAAAACGTATTCATGCAGACGAAAACAGCCATAACTAGAATGATGGTAAGATCATTCAGTGAACTCTAAGGACATAGGATCAGTCATCCAGTTGCTGCCTCGACCAAACGCATTCTGCAAAGTGGTTTTCCATTTTTTAGGGTTAGAATTGAGGCTTTAAGTAATGTTGTTCAACTAAGAAATACATAACTCTATATTTCGATGAAAATAAAAATGTAACAATAATAAAAAGATAGTGGTACCTGCGTTGAGTGAAAACAGTTTCAAAAACTATATATCATGTGAGGATTAAAACATTGTTACAACAATCAATGAGTACGCATTTATTTCAAAACTAAGTTACAAATCAGAACCAAATATTTGAATTAACCAGGATTTCCCAATCTTCAGTACATCACCAATAAGATGTAATAAATATGAAACAAAGTCAAGTGATTAAGGGATCTAATGACTTAAGATAACAGTTCTTTTCCATCACATCTCTTACTTCTTTCATGCGATATGTCAATATTATTTTCATTGTATTATCCAAACCTTATATGTGACATTATGAATAAAGACCACGATCAAGTGACAACAAAGTTAAAGAATACCGGAAAAAGAAATTGACGTAAAAGTTGAATAGGACAACGTAGACTTTGTATCAAGCATATTTGAGGTATGTGACTCAATAGAGCTATTTAAGCTGCGCAGGAAGAAACGATCGTAGCAGAAGAGATCCTTTTGAAGAAATATGGAGAAATGAAAAGGAAAAAATGGAAGAAAAGGAGAGAAGAAAAAGAGGGTTTAGGAAACAAGAAAAAGGAAGGAAAATAAAAAACGAAATGAAGTAACTAAGCAAGAATAAGAAATAAGGTACAAGAAAGAGGAACAGCAATAGAAATTGTATATTACGATTTAAAACAAGAGGGCTCTAAAGTCTACATACGAAAATTATGATAAACAAACAGAATAATAAAGGGAGAGCATATTATCTGATTGCACTGTGGGGGAGAAGGGAAAAGGGAGGTCTTGAGCTTATAACTAAAAACGATAGATAGTATGGAACGATTTCAACATAATTGTAACGGAGTTTATCTGGAAGTTAAAGTCGAAAGACGAGAGTACATCAATAGAATGTAGCTATTATAGATCACAAGATAATTATTTGATGTAATTAGTCAGCATGCGAATACAGAGCAAACGTTTGACTCTCTTATGCAGACTGTTAGAATAATTAGCAAAGACATGGGCATGCAATTTTGCATTGACAATAAAGGATTAATCTAATAAACGGAGTAAAGACAGGAAGATAAGACGGTGCTGCTCTTCTAGGATAAGCATCGATAAAAGAACTCACCTAAGGAGGAAATTATGGACAATTAAAGTTGAAGGTGTCAAAGTGAAGCTAAGGTGTTTGCTTGACAAATACAGGCACTGGGCACGAATGGGATTAAGCCAGAATTGACAAGAGCAATTGTGATCTCTTTTGTCGAGTGTATAAGGCATCAGAGGAAGCTATCTGGTATACTCTCATTGGGTGCAGTGGATTGGCGCATTTAGAGATTGAACGCTGTCATGACTGTGTGCCTAATTCATTCCACTGGGATATTCTAAGAGAGAGAGCTTCTAGAATATGCGATAAGTGGCACGAACATACATCTGAAATGTGCCTAAGTAATTGTCGTGATAAGTCAGTCTCTGCTATACATGCCAACAAAGGCTTGTAAGTAAATAGACATCTCCGATAGTATATGTTAAATTACAATCTCCTTTCTTGTACAGGAATACAAAGGAGTTGGTATTATTGACGTCATATGCTTAGAATTGGAATAACCTTATCTAAAATATATTCTTATCTATTTACTGTATAATCGCAAAGGTACTTCGCTGTTATCCTGACAAATACAAAATGCGTTTTACACGGCAAGATAGCCGTATTCTTTATTTGAGATAATTCTTGTACATCATTTATCTATTTTCAGAGAGCAAAGGCCCCTGGGGGACTGAGAGCTTGAGCTCATCCTCGTATTCGCCACGAAATGTTTTTCTTTTCAAAAAGAAAAGAAAAGAACACACTGTAATTAAAAAGAATAAATGAAAATAGCGTCTTTGTCAAATTATAGTACTAAAACATCCAAAATCTTTTTGATTATTAATTGGAATATATAAAACCCGAGCCTTTATTTTTGTAACATCCCCCATCTTTTGACTTGCTGTTGCCGCCCCTCTCAGCCTGTTACGCCACTGCTGGCTGATCTCTTTCAAGGCTCCACGCTCTTGTACTATTTGCTCTCACTTGCTACCGCCCATTTTCTCAAGCTATATATGTAGGCCTATAAACAACCACACTTACAAAGTAGAGGATCTGATGAAGGGCAGGTTCCTCAGACCACAGGGAACCATACATCTAGCATTTCGGAAAAAACAAGATATGACAAAAGGTATTCATCAGTGTCAGTCACTTGTATTTCTTGGCGGCTACTCGCATTAGGGAGTGATTTTAATGTGTTTCATGAATGACGATTTTGCTGCATTTGTTACCTTATTACGTCATATTAAGCCGCGTATGTAATCAAGCCGCATTAAATGAAGCCGCGCTTTAATTGAGCCGCATATCAAGATTGGTTTCTCTTCTCTCTGTACTATTCTTTGTGTTCTCTATGCTGACAATGACCTGCAGTACCTACTAACCAAACTGGCATGTGTTCGTCATACAAATACCGATATTGGCATCCAATACACTCGCCTGCGCATTCTAGTGTTGCTAAGCGGTAATAGAGAAATGGAAATTCTACTAAGTTTCGTTTCTACTTCCCGCGGGAATAAAACTTCCATTTAAACGAGTAGTGAAGATCGGGGAAAATAGTCCAAGCTTAACACATAGCCTTAGCTTTGAGATATTTTCTTTACTTTGAGTAGTTGGTTATATAAGGAGTAAGGTGGCAAATATCTGACGCGTTCTGAAAGCAGCGGTGACCGTGAACGGCGAGGGTTAGTTCAATACTCTGTGACCTTATATAAAATCCCAAAACAAGAAAAGCAAATCGGCAATTGTCTGGTCCTCGCTAGATTGTTTGACAGTTTGATCGCAAGACATTTGTGGTTCCTTTTGTGTTGGCAATCACAACGACGTGATGGTACAGTTATTGACAAACGACAGAAGTAATGTGACTGTAAGACGCTTCAAAATGATTTTTCTTTATAGATTCACATGAATTACGCGCAGAAACATCAATATAAGTCTGACGAAGAATAGCATTTGCTAAAATAGTCTTATAAACGATAAATTAAGCACAATGATTGAATCGTTTTAAAGGACTAAGTTATCTTACCTGTGTACTCATGTTGTCTTCGGTCTGCAAATCTTGAATAACACTTCCATAACAAACAATCCGGTAAACTAAACCAACTTATCTTTCGAGTTCACTTCGTAAGACACTTAAGTTTTCCTTTTTATAAAGTCGAGAGGTATACATAATTGCCAACTTAGCTAAGGTAAATCTGTCTCTGGCGACTAGAAATGGTTGCCAGAGTGTTCAAGAGAAAGTTCATCCTTAGTTTGACTTAGTACTTGTTCAGATTTGACTGCTATATTATCTCTATTGTTTCTTTGCAAAGAGCAGCCAACCACCAAAATTGTTTGCGATCCTTAATGCGTGAAGTCTCAAGAATGATAAGTTCTGTCCAAGCTTTCTCTGACTTTATTGACGTAGAACAAAGGATATTTATAACTTAATATAATGTACGCAATATATGTTCTTAACTTAAAGATTAGTCGATATAATTGTGATTTATTTGACAGTTGATCACAAAATTATTTTTCTGCCATAGGTTACCTCGAACAGTCGCAAGAACGTTTCAGGGCCTAACAACTGACAACGAATCTACGTAAAGTTAAACCCATTACAGAATTTGCTGTTGAGAATTGTGCTAACACAAGTACCAGAATTTCCTGTTCCTCTAGTTGCATTGTTCCAACAATACTATCTGTAGCACAAAGAGCCTCGGTTATGTTATCAAAACAATTTACACATCATCTGTGTCATAAGTTGCTATGAAAAGTGTAAATTGATAAAAGAAGGATGGTTTTGTTGAAGAAAATAAAACAATAGAACTAATGTTGCCAATTAAAATGAGAAATGTTTGAATGAATAACCAAATGGCTCATTGTTTAGAATTTAAAAAGTAAAATGGATGGAGGTTATCTGTGTTAAAAAGCCACATTATATTTCCGGAATACGATGACTGGACGAAAAAATGTAGCAGAGAATTCAAATATTCATTGCAATGTCATCATCACGATCGGTCGACTTGTGATGGAATATTTTGGCTTATTCTCCTCCACACTACACGACACACCATTGCTTGATTTAGATTTTCCATTGGGATACCAGAGTCGCGAATGACAGTGTCTATATAGGTGAGCTTTCGGGAGTGAAATTTTCCTGAAGGCTTCCAAAGAAGAAGTGAGGATATTACTTCTTTGTCCACACGTTGAGAGTGGCCAGCATACTCCAGGTGGCGTTGAAAAAGCACATGGGAGATTCTGTCGAGATTACCGAGTATCTCATTTAGAGTAGGATGTGATCTCCAATTAAGGTTTTTAACTCTTTTGAGTGGGTAAGTGTATGATCCATCAAGACGTTGAAATCCCCAGATATCAAACCATCTTTACTCAGATTAAATAACTAAGTTTGTAATACCTTTTTTAGAAATATAAAACGATACTTATACCAAATAATAACATCTTTTTGGTATTACAACTTGAAACACAAGAAAATAGGACAATGTTGTGAGGAAAGGATAGAAAGAAATTTCAACAGATTTACTGTGTCAACAGAAGAGCAAGATCGCCCCTGATCAGACTTAGGCACATGCAAATGAATAAACCAATAAAAAACGTTGACATTTTGAGAAAAGTAGTATTTTTCATACCAGAAATCTTAGAAAGTTGCAAGTCTTTGATAAAACTCTTTCTAATTTGTTAATTGGTGTGTTGTTCCGAAGTGCGGGAACGAGATTGCTATTTACCCGTGTTGTTGTTTTTAAAATTGTTGCGTTTTATAAATACCAGGGATAAAAAGGATTTAATGTTTCCATTCTATTGGAAACTGATGTAAATAGACTCTTAATTTATACTCTTAATAAATTCCCTTCATAAATA
>JAAAKM020006971.1:124469297-124496074 GCA_010016025.2 Alatinidae sp. Z8VKAUB7J3 | reverse complement strand
ACAGATCATTAGCCCTTTGACACGACTGGTATCATAACCTATGACCATTGCATCCTGCAGTCAAAGAGTTTTAGATAATACGCAGCTTTTAAACGTCCTGTCCAAGGGAGACATTGCAGTGGCGCGTGTAAAGTGAAACCGTACTGATGATTTTCTCAATGATGGACACGTCATCAGCGTAACTTCGATTCCAATCCAAGCCCATCAAAATATAAGTGATACCATTGAACTTTGCCACACCCTCTTAAAACTTTACATTTCCAATATTTTCTGTACCCTTTCAATTTGTTTTTCCTTGCTCTTTTAGCTTATAAAATGACAAAACTATTACTACTTACTGCTTCATTGCCATCCCTGTGATTTGTACTTTTCAAAACATTCCACCTCTGTCGTACCAGTATTCCTCCTAATTTACGTTTTGAACACAAATGTAAGAAAGAAACGTCTATTCAGCAGTTTCCTTGTATTGATAGGAATCCAAGAGGTATTTCTCAGCTGAGCAAATAATATTTAAAGTTTTAATTGGTTGTTAGTTTTGAGGTGCAGACGATCAAAAGCACAACGTAAAAGTGGGCTACTATAAACAACGAGGAACTTCATTTCTGGAAAGTTCAAACTTTTTACCTTGAACGGTTCCCCAATACTTTAAGTCTGTGTTCTAAGCATGCTACATGCGTATAAGGTATAAACTAAGTGAGACTAACCTCCTCATTCTAATGACTTCTGGAATCCATATTTACCCTCCTCCACCACCCCCCTACCCCCCACTCTCATTTCTCTCTGTAAATTACAAGTCTCCATTTACATCCAAGGTACGACTACAAAATGATTTGGGCTGTAGATGGTACTTGAGATGGCTTAGTCGGGCATGGTAACTTTTAATCCCATAACCCATAATCCGGACCAAAACTGGATTGCTTGCTTTGGAACTAAATTTCGACATCTTAACCTTGACGGGTTGCTACGGGCCTACTTTTAACTGCAGAATTTAGCGTTCATAAGAATTATGTGCCCCTCTTTTTAAAGTAGAACTCCATGGAGTGTTTTTGTCCATGCTTATGTGTTACTACAGCAAGATGATGGACGCTACCAGGCATGCGCACTACGCCAACAGTATCTTAGTTGTATTAAAGGGTCTCCTGGTTCAGTGTTTTGCAGCCTGGTGTCCATGGATCTCTTGAGGGTCAATAATATTCAAGATATGCACAACAGATAAAGGACTTGATCAGGTAAATTTCATCTATTTTTTATTGCAATAACTAACAAAACCAGCAAATACAAATATAGCTGCAACTGGTGAGATCAGTTCTAAACCCTTAATGCATAAATGCATGCAAATAGCGCATACATAGCTTATGAGATGAAAGGAAAGGCAAGTAACTTCTTATATACGGGAGGGAACCAGCGAGTAGAGGAGTTTGTAAGCACTACTCTCAGGCACGGAGCTAGGGGGGGGGCAAGGGCATTGCTCCCCGAAAAGCTGATTTCTTGCCCCAAATTGCCCCCCCCCCCTTACAATTCTTGACATCTCCAGAAAATCTTCTCTGCAGGCATGCACTTTTTCTGTTTATCAGTTCGGTCAACCAAATGGTAGATGAGTAATATCCTGTTTGCAAATAAGACACAAGGAGAAGAAAAAAATTAAAAAATGCCGGTGACCAAATTTGAGAATGAAGACCAATGGAGCTGCTGGCTCCGTGCTTGACTACTCTACTTCCCTGATTTGTCACTGGAGGCGAGAAGAGTAGCTTTCTCTGTCTGCTTGACGTCGTAAGCTATTGTCAGCAATGGCCAGTTGAGAATAATAAATGACCAAGAAACCTTGCAAGAACGTATCGAAAGTAGAATCGCATCATAAGATATATTGTGCATGCTTTATAAGCTTTTGGTGTATGATCCAGACAAGACAGTAATGAGCCATTTTTAAGTCACGCGTGGAATTATATTGCGTCACTCACCACGCGGTGGTCCTATTTTTCCTTTGACTGGCAAGCACGTATAGTGTAATTCTCCTTGAATATTACACTTCCTTTCAATGTAATACCTGCAGCAAATATATTTTTATTCTTCAAAAGGAACATGAAATAGCTTTTCTTTTATGTCAGTATAAGGTCACATTGACTGATATGAGGTGTGATAAGTCACCTTACGTCACCATTTAAAAAAACCAATCCCGTAATCTGGTTTGAAAGTACATGCGTAAATTTGACGAAAATAGATTATAATGTTCACATTGTGAGCACGAAAAAGAAAATCTGAGATTAGTTGACCAGGAATGAAGAGAAGTAAGGATGTGAATCGCTAATGAAATGAAAACCTGACCCTAACACTTACTGGTTGCAGTGAAATAGAGCAAGGTCATCAAGTTTGGACAATGAAATTGAAGGCCAAAAGCGTTTAGTGTTGTGCATTCCTGTGTGGTAAAAAATATCAAGGAAAAGTAGACACAGTCATGAAAAGGTGGAGTAGATTTCTGACTTATAACATTGTAGGAATTCGTTTTCGTGAAAGAGGGAATTTCGCTTGAATTTAAAAGGTTCGAATGTGTTGCAACGGTGCAGTGCAGACAAATTTATTATAGTAGAAACGACTATAAAGTACACTTATTTTTTCATACGAAACTACCTCAGCAATCGAAGTTTCTTACAATATTGACCTTTTAAGCCCTCAAAGTTTCTTACGCGGAATAGTGGAGTGGAATACGCGGAGGGGGCTAGTCACACTGCTGTTAGTAAATTCACACTTCATTTAGGGCAAAAATATGTGTAATGCGAGAACAAGTGAAAGTTGGAGCTTGACACCACGAGAGCGGGCTGCGCTTAACTCGAATCGTCTCGCAGATCAGTGCTCCAGCCACCTTCCTATCAGCTGTAGTTCTGGAAAGAAATAGTTTTACATGCAATGTAAACATTTTTGAATCAGTTTGATTGTTAAATAGAGAAAGTACAAATACAATGTAGCTTTTCTGTAGGATAGTATAATAACATTTGCAAAATGACAATCTTTCTTCAAATTGACAGTAGGTTTTGAGTCGAGAGAAATTTAATGTACGAGATCAACTTTAAGAGGTACTTGACCATATCTGGATTATTTTTATCTTTGGTTCTGAAATTTTATTGTAAAAAGCAAGTTTTCAAACAGATGTCATCGGAAGTAGAAATAGGCCTACTGATTTTGTGTTTAATGATATGAAAAGAGAGAAACTTACACAAAGGACGTATTATTGATCAAAACTGAGCAATTTTGTTACATTGTCTAAATATTTGCAAATAAACACTTGCGTAAGTCCAAATCTATGCAATTTTAACAACAAAATCTAATTATTTAGAATGAGTTTCAAAATCAAGCTAATGGAAAGGAAAGAATTTTACGCGGAGTGATATTATTGTAAAGATACCAAAGGGTAGATATTGTTACGTAAGAAGGGATTTCTTCATTTTGGGAGACTGGGAGCTAAGGCGGAGACAAGAAAGTGGAGTACGTGATAGTCGAGGTTCAGAATAGCACTGTTAGCGGAGCACACTCCGAAAATGGTTGAGTGTCTTGCTCAATCCTTATAGTGAAGTATGCTATATTTTCTTCAGTTCCTTTTCGAGAGGTTTCCCTCGAAAATTAGAGCATGTTCAACGTCTTTAAATAAATATTTCGTGGGGTGTATTATTTTCCTTGGGAGCACAAGTGAAACTTACCAAACCTTTGTTGTTATTAACATACAAGGACACTGACAGAAGACTCAATACGTGCAGATCACACTTGTGTCTCTCGTATTGCAACTGAAGATGTAGGAGTTTCAGTTGCGTTTTCAGAATCGACGATTCATCAGCTGGAGTGTTTCCTTAACGTAAGATGGATGAAACGAAATTAACACAAAACACTAAAGTACCTAAATACGGTAACAAGCTGGTAAATATGATTAAAAGGCAAGGGAAATTTAAATGGCGTATGTGATCCCTAGATCATCCGTAACGTTGAATTGGTTAGGAAACGTTCTGGTCAATGGTTACGAAACCATTAATGTCACCGCCCCCTTGGCTGCTGAGACAAATCTTAAGTGCCCCTTGATGTTCATGTAGAACAATTATACGGCTCCAACGTGGTATTGTTAAGCTGCAAAGTTAACTCAGTAAATGGTATAACAAAATAAGCAGACCCTTGTAACTAACAAACAATATAATAAAATATAAAATGATTAAATTTGACCTTCGTTTGTACTTTAACTTCTTTTGCCCATCTTCTTTCATAGCCCTCTTGATGGTTCTAGACACCCCTAGGGGGGAGGGGCAGTACCACCCACTTTTCGAACCACTGGTTTAAATGTTCAAGCATTAAAGTTTAAGGCGGTCAATTGAAATTACAATTAAACTTAACTAGGAATTTGAGGTTGAATTCTTGTAACCTAGAAAACATGAACGTTACTTATTGTAAGATCGGCAATCTTTTATCAAGACGATCTTTATATGACTAAGGTTTACGAGATAGGTTACCTAAACGTCTAGAAAGGCTCAATATGTTTAAAAATCCATTATTCTTTGAAAGAAATTCATTTTCGGAACACTGAGCAGACAAACGAGTCAAAATTTCCTCAAAGCCACGTACATGACACCCGTGATCCCTTCGATCGCATTGTGCAAGCAGCTTATGCAACATGAACTTAGGCAGCATTGCCAGAATGTGTTCACAAAACCCGGCGAGAATCGGACCTATCAGTGGACTCCAAATGAAGACCATTAACAACTGGACCAATAATGCAATGTACGTGATTTTAAGTGAAGACAAATGATAACCATAAAGGACGATCATCTCTCAGTAACGTTACAAATACACCCAAGCAGGCACTTACCCCCGAAGTATGTCCAGTCGGTGTCAAGTTGGCTTGTTAAAGGAATCCTACGGAAGACATTGCCAGTTATTACAGGACGTACGCATTTATCCAGTTCAAACGCCTTAAGATTTACTATCATACGGCAAGGCAAATATTGAAGTATACTACACTTGCGCACATGCCACATATCTGATCTTTCCTGAGTGCTACCGTTACACATTTCTAACAGTATTTTAGTTTCCTATCTACGAAACAACGGCCATGTGCACCTACATTACGTGACAATGGGAAGGAACATGATTTAGATGAAAGGAACATACCTTGAAGCAAGTACCATGAGTCGTGGCTCCAAGCGTAGCCTAAAGATTTCCAATTGATAAAATTATATGCGTTCTCACATGAGATGGAGCCTGCGCAGATTGTAGTAAGCGATACCTCTGCGTAGTACGTTACAGTCCGCCGTTGCGAGTCGGCCGTTGCGACATCAAGTCAACTTTTGGACGGAGCAAGCGCATGAGATCTGAAAATCAAAGGCTTCCCGTTTGCGCCAGTATGACTGAAAATTCTTGGAAAAGATCTTAATTGAAACGGTTGCAAAGAAACAATGTTACATCAGACTTTCCAAATTGAACAAGTTTAAAAGCGATTCGTCGAGATCTTGAAATCTAAATCAAAATAGGGGATGTATTTCGGAAAAGTGTTAGGGAACGGGAAAATGGGTCTGAATGAACTGTATTACAGTTTTACTGAGACCAAAAGTCATCCTTACAGCCACGGCAGACACTCACGCCATAGAGAAAACGGGGCAAATAACGGGTGGGGAAAACTGAAGTTATGCAAAAAAAGAAGTGACGGCTGTCTTTTTGAGACACTTGGATTTCAAAATTGGGGAGTTAAGTCACGTACGGAGAGACTTGAAGAGGGTAAGAGGAGAAGCCCAATTTTAGCAGTTTTAGACCTTTGGTATGAAACTGAGAAGGTTTGATGCCATATCATCTGTCGTTAAATTATAAATCCGAGCAAGTTTTGTGCGTTTGAAGGCTTATAAAAATAGTTATATCTTCAACATTTTAACTATAATTGAAATAAGGTGTGTATGAATGGTGTTAAGGGGCTGTACACTTGCTATAAGCGAACGTTAAGGTGAATTTACGACATTTACATACACTTTCATAACAATGACGACTTTTAAGAAGAATTTGCTAGCCTAATTAGATTGAAGGCGTGGCAAAACCTGAATCTAAACATGAACAACAAGTAGTCTACGTTCACAGACAGGAACAAATTTGTGGGAAGTAGCTTGATTCTTACCTGCTCAGCTCCATCGAATGAACGTCTGCACCACACTCGATAAATTCGTCTAAAATCTCGACGGGAGTTCTAGGCTTAAGCTTCAACGGGTCTAACACTGTTTCAGTAACTTCTGTAGAGCCTCTTCGGTTGTCTGATGTACTTTTTGGCCACATATTTTTCTGCAGATCTTGAATAACATTGATTAGAGCAACGGGGGTGCTGTGCACTGCTTCTAATTGTGGGGATCCATCGCGACTACCAACTGGGCTTGGTCTTATCGGTGTAAACCCAGGCTCTGAGGTGTTATCTACCGGAGGTGTACCTGTCGAAGTGTTTAATCTCGACCCCTTAATGACCTCTCCATCAAAAATTGGATAACTATGGCGATTGCGCATTTCTCTATTAAGTAAAGGGGATACCCGTCTGGGATCCAAAGACGTCAACGAGATCAGCTTTGATGTAGCGTGTGAACGGTAGTTGTCATCCTTACCAATCGGTTTCGGTCGAGCTAATACTTGCGTTGGAGTCGCTGGCATCGAATGATACGCTCGATCAGATTCATCCATTAGTTCCGCAGTGTGAAGTGACGGCGCTAATGCCATTTGAAGCAGTCTACCGTGCCGTCTAACAATACTATCAGTTAATTCTAACTTGGGAGCAGAACCATGTCGTAAGAACACTGGGGATGTTTCAACACTATTATTTCTAGAAGGAAATGTTAGATGACCCCTGTCCTCACTGAGTGGTCTTTTGTCTCCTCTTGGTCCCGAAGAATCATCGGCTGCTGGGCTTTGTATGTCTCTGCCAGGATCGGAGTGCAAAGTCCTACCACCTGTACGCGAGGCCGACTCGCTTATCACCACTGAGTCTTCCATGCTCTCCAATGGAGATTGCGGTCTTGAATGTGGTGGAGTTGATAACCCACACACCTCTGACGGACTAAATTCTGAAGCTAAAGTTTGGTTTGACAGAAACCCTTTCTTGTCATCAGTCAGCTGATCCGTCTCATCCTGCTCTTTCTCCGTTACAGAATCGGTTCCACTGAGGTTCTTAGCTACAGCGCCGTTGTCTATTCCCGTAGATGTTGTTGGAACAGAGCCACTTGTGATTCCTTGGGACACCAAATATAAATGGCTCTCTCTTTGTAAAGAGGGGTGCGGGTAAACAGAATACGTTGCTTCTCGAACTGTATCCAGTGGATCCAGGGAAAGCTTTTGGCAATCAGCTACTATGTCATGTGGTTGGTAGAGCTTCCATCTAACAAAAAAATGAGTTGCATTACTGTACTTGCTGTCAGATAGCACAAAAAGCACATAACAAATTAGGACAGCGACGATGAACACAAACGCTATCATAAAGATCTTCGACACCCAAGCAGCTACTTGCAATTTCCATTTAATTTCTCAATCTTATCAGCAGCGATACTACGGCGTGATACTTCAAACGTCTATCTAGAGATATGAGTAATTCAATCTTCAAATGTTGGATCATAAAACTGTCTGAAAACTACTTTCATCAAATAGGCACAACACCAACAACACCAACAACACCAACAACACCTATAAAAACTTTCGGAGACTCTTGCTAGATAGGTACGCAGAATAAATTTTAATACACTTATTTAAGTTATAGTTAGTTAGGTACGCAGAATAAATTTGATAAACTTTCGTAAGTTATAGTTAGTTAGGTAAGCAGAATAAATTTTTATAAACTTTCGTAAGTTATAGGTGTTTCAGAGTACATTACTATAAAGTTCACTGGGCAAACTAAAACATTTTCTTCAGAAATCAATGAAGTGACAAAGTATATAATAAGCTTCGGAAATGAGAGAATTGTAGATAATGATACACTTTGCATTTCCTCTTCAAACTTCAGGTAATCGCCTAATAACGTGTTCCAATAACAAAACTAAGGAATGACGGAAATTGTTTAACAACAGTATCACCAGTTAACAACAGTATCACCAGCTAACAACATCAACATCATCGTCATCATCATCAACACCATCATCATTATCATCATCAATATCATCATAATTATAATCATCAATATCATCTAAGTTATAACTTTATAAAGTTATCACGGTATAACGATAGAATCAAGTGATCTTAGCCCAGTTTAAATACTCCTTGTATAAGAGCCCTGAAAAGCAGACAAAGAGCCGTGTGTTTATCAATTTCATGCAAACATATATCTTGAATTTGTTACTATCTCCTCCACAACTGTCTTACCATAAACTAACCACATCAGGACTTACTTTGCATTATCTGTCTCCGATTTCACGGAGTCAGTTAACAGGCCAGGGTGAAACTTCACAAAATTCAGCATTGGCTAAAGAAACAAGACCGTTGGCAAATAGTTACAAATAATGAATTGGGATACTTTTAACGTCAAAGATCCATGGAGACATGGCTCTTTCAACACCTTCTGCACCAACCAATCAAATTTCCTTTACAATTTTCCTTATTGATTTAGTATCTGCATCTATGATAATTCGTTGATACAAAATTTACTATGCAGTAGCTTGAGAATGGTACCCTTGCAGTCTCTCAATCAGAGACCCCTGATTAACAGGGGGGGCCAACATTGAAACTACCCTATATAAACAGAAAAAACACCAAACAGGCTAACTAATATATAAGGGTAGCTGGGGCGTCCAAGGGCGACGCTCCTCAATATATGCTACCGGGCATAGAAGCAAACCATAAAGCAGGCTCAACCGGCCAGTAGGACTGCCTCTCACAGAACATGGAAAGAACCTGCAATCAATGTGTCATCAATGAGAACAGATACCACACATGATCCTGGTCAGATGACCGTGAATGGTACCCTTGCACCTACTTAATCAAGACAACATGATATAATAGAAAATAAAGTAGAGAAACCATGCCCAAATGTCAAATCAGTTAACCGTAAGTTTCCACAGCTTAAATTTTTCTCTCATACACCTTTGATATGAAGGGCACTCTTATGTTGAACCTCAGATGTCAATGATCATGAAGTTTATAGGGACTTGCATACCTCAGAGATGCTCCCATTGTTCTTTGTACAACTGATATTGAAAATGCTCCCTTGGCCCTGCCCTTTAAAACATAACTCGAGGCTCGCAAGTCCAATTATTAGGCCTTAAACGCTGGCAAGGCCCTAAGGACATTAGTAATTTTATCAGATATAATTTCAATTGCTAAACACTAGTGTTCCCTAAAAAGCAGTAGATATGTCCCTGGATAATGGCACACCATCATGGGATTCCTAATACTGACAGTGAGCATTATTACATATGTTGGATTTATTACAACCTGTTGTAGACATTGTCGATATACTACTATTGTATCATATGACCATGTGTCACAATTTATTACACGTTTTTTACCAAATAACCTTGAGTATGTAAAGGTTTTGATCTCGAAGATACATAAGCAAATTACTACAACTGAATATCAATGGACATTGACCTGAAAGACATCCCAGAACCTTCTTACAAAATTGCTATCTGTTGTAAGCATGTGCTAGCTTCAATGATCATCCCATTTCACCTCCAAAATGCCTTGTGGAATGAACAATATCAATTCCATGTTTCTCTTTCCTAAGCTGAGTTGTATAGTTTCTTCTTACTGATGTAGAAGGCTTTACTTGATCTCCCAATGCTATAAGTTTGAAACTCCACCAAATAACCTCATAATTCAACTTGATTCCAAAATTAGGTATACAGTGTCATGGTTTCACCCCCCCCATGATTCTGGGGGGACCTAACCTTTTGAAATCTCTTATTTTGTGGGGGGACCTACGATTTTGGAAAAATGTGGGGGGACCTGAAATGTGTGGGAGGACCTGAATAATGTCACCCACTTCTGGGGGGACCTGACACAAAGAGTTGATAATTTCCAAAAGCACAGTGTTTGTTGAGAAGTCCACTTTAACTAACATTTCATTGTTGTGTGTGGCCTTCTGCACCAAACAGAATATCAACAGATTTCTCAATGTTACCCAACCAACAATTGCTGCGCTACGTGTCCGACGAGGTCTGGGATACCAATTGGAAGTGCCTCATGGAGAACTTCATGGAGGGCTATCACCTGTCATCCCTGCACCGCCGTACTTTGCACAAGCTCAATCCCACCGAGCTGTGCCGGCACTTTCCGGCCGGAGACCAGTACTTTGGCTTCTACTCGGGATTTGCCGAGGACCTGGACCGCGTGGAGAGCAAGAACCCGGAACTCGAGAGCGACGACATCGACCGCTGCGTCATGTTCGCCGTTCCACCTGGCTTGGCCGTCGGCTCGGCCAGCGACTACAGCTCGTTCATCTGCATTCAGCCCGAATCGGTCGGCCAGGTTCGGGTCCGCCTCGGCCTGTTCTTCTCCAACGACGACTGGTCCGATGCGGCGGTCGCCGAAGCGGTCGATCTCTTCGAGCGTACGGCGCAAGAAGATCGCTTGGCGCTCACCGGCGTTCAAGTCGGCCTGGGCTCGCGCTACCACGCTCCCGGGCCCCTGGCTCCGCGGGACTACGAGGGCTGCATCCTGGATTTCTACCAGTACCTGGCGCAGCGCCTGCAACCGGCGCTGAGGTGAGGCACGGCCGCTCAGATGGATAGGCGGCGGCGGGAGTAGGACCGGCGCGGGCTAGTCCTTGCCCGGATCGAAGGGATAGTCCCAGGCATCGCCCCCGATCAGCTTCGAGATGCCCGAGTAGTCGGTCTGAGCATCGCCGCCGTCGCAGAAGTGCGAAAAGATCGCCAAAGCATGGGCTGCGAGCGGGGTACAGGCCTCGACCGACAGGGCGGCGTTCTGTGCGAGCCGCAGGTCCTTGCGCATCATCTCCGCGCTGAAGCCCGGCTTGAAGCCGTCGTTGGCGGGGACCCCGTCAATCAGACCGGGCAGCGGGCAGTAGTTGCTCATGGCCCAGTTCTGACCCGACGCGTTGCTCATGATCTCGTGAGTCCGTTTGAGGTCGAGCCCCAGGCGCTTGGCCATCATGAGCGCCTCGGCCGCGGCGATCATCGAGATGCCGAGCGACATATTGTTGCAGATCTTGACGCCGATCCCACTGCCCTGTGGCCCTGCGTGGAGCAGTTTTTGGCCCATCACCTCGAGCAGCGGCGCGGCCCGTGCGAAGGCCTCCGGCGTGCCGCCGACGATGAAGTTCAGCTTACCCACCCGGGCGGCCATCACGCCGCCGGTCACCGGCGCATCGATCATCTCCAGGCCGGCCGCGGCCGAGGCGGCGCCAACGGCCCGGGAAGTTTCCACATCGATGGTCGAGGACTCGATCAAGAGGGTTCCGGGCGCGGCGGCGGCGATCAAGCCCGAGTCACCGAAGTAGACCGAGCGCACATGTTGGCCGGCGGGCAGCATGGTGACCAAGGCCGTCGCGCCCTTCGCGGCATCCGCGATCGACCCGCCGATCTCGGCGCCCAAGTCAGCGGCCCGCCCCAGGGCTTTTTCCGACAGGTCGAAGGCGCGGACGCCATGGCCGGCTTTCAAGAGCTGCTCGACCATGGGCAGTCCCATGTTGCCGAGCCCGATAAATCCGATGGTCTTGTCCATATCCCCGTTCCTGTGATTCCTGCCCGCTGCCGTGTGGTGCGACCGCGCTAGACCTCGGGGCCTGGCGTGCCCCGGTTTATCAGTACGGTTTTCGAGCAGGTGAAGTGGTTCAGCATGCTGTCGAGCGCATACTCCTTGCCGAGGCCGCTCATCTTGAGGCCGCCGTAGGAGACGTTCGAGCGCGGCGTGACGCATTGGTTGACCTGGACGAAACCGGCCTCGATGCGGTCTATGTACTCCAGCGCCCGCGAAAGGTCCCGGGTCCAGAGGTTGGCCGCCAAGCCGTAGGGCGTGTCATTGGCGCTGTCGATCATCCGATCGAAGCTGTCGAAAGCCAGGACTGTTGCCACCGGCCCAAAAATCTCGTCCTGGCAAAGCGCCGAGTCCAGCGGCAGACCATCGAGCAAGGTCGGCGGGTAGAAATAGCCCCGGCTGAGGTAAGGATCGCTCGGGCGCTGGCCGCCGAAGAGGATCCTCGCACCGGGAGTCTGCCGGGCGACCGCCATGTAGCGCTCGGTTCTCTGGAACTGCTCGTCGGAGATAATGGCGCCCATATCGGTCGCTTCGTCGAGCGGATTGCCCAGCTTGATCTCGGCCAGCTTGGCCGCGACCCCGTGAACCACATCATCGTAGATGCTCTGATGTACGAAGACGCGGCTTCCCGCGGTGCAGGCCTGGCCCTGGCGCGTGTAGCGCATGCCTTCGATGATTCCGGGAATCGCCAGCTCGAGATCCGCGTCCGCCAGCACGATACTCGGGTTCTTGCCGCCCAGTTCCAGCGTCACCGGGCAGAGCTTCGGGGCCGCATAGCCGGCGATCGCCTGACCGACCGGAAGCGAGCCCGTGAAGGTCACCTTTCGTACTGCGGGATGCTCGACCAGAGGCTTGCCGCAGGTTTCGCCAAATCCGGAGATGACGTTGAGCACGCCGGGCGGCAGCGTGCGGTTCATGATCTCGGCCAGCAGCAGCACGCAGAACGGCGCCTGCTCGGCGGTCTTGATGACGACGGTGTTTCCGGCCGCGATGGCGGGCGCGACCTTGGCCGCAAAGAGAAACAGCGGCGCATTCCAGGGAATGATACCGGCGACCACGCCGATCGGATCGCGTGTGGTGTACTGCAGCACGTCGGGGCTCGCCGCCGGCACGGTTTCGCCTTTGATCTCCCCGGCCAGGCCGCCGAACATTCTGGTCAGATCGACGGCCGAGGCCGTCTCCGGTCTTGCCTGGGTCCGCAGCGCGTTGCCGGTGTCAAGGGCCAGGACCCGTTCCACCAGTCCGGCCTCGTCCTCGACCGCGTCCGCCGCCTTTTGCAGCATTCGGCCACGTTCCCGGGCGGCGGTCTTGCGCCATCCGATGGCGGCTTTTCGCGCGGCCTCTACCGCCGCGCCCACATCCGCCATTCCGCAAGAGGGTGCCCGGCCGATCACGCTAAGGTCGCCTGGGTGAATGACCTCGAACGTCTCGTCGGTCAGCGCCTCCCGCATTTCCCCGGCGACCAGCAGATGGCTCGATAGCCGCCTGGTCGCCGCAAGCGCATCGGGTGCAAGTTCGCCAATCGTCCGCCCTTCGGGCGCCACCGCCGCCTCAGTCATCGGTCTCCGTGCCTCGCCAATCTTGAGGAAGATGAGGGCAGAGCCCCGAGGGGAGGTTCCCGGGGACTCTGCCCGAGGGGCGGCGTCCGCCGCTCACCCGCGCTCGCGAAACGCGGGGGATCAGCCTTTCCACCAGCGCCGCGGCTCGACGTTCTCGACCAGCATATCGGCGGGAATCTCACGCGCGATGCGGTGGATTTCGCTGTAGGTGTCGATGCCGCCGGCCCAGCCGTTGATCCGTTCGCGCCACTTCTCCCAGGGTTCGGGAACATATTCCGGCGCGCAGAGCTTGGCCGCCTTGAGCCGCTCTTCATCGCTCAGCGGGATGAACCTGGTGCCGTTCTTGACGAAGATGGTGTTCGGCAACTGCGGTACCGAGTGGCCCACCGTGTTCACCAGCGATGCTTCGTGGGCGCCTTGGATCAGGGCCTGGGTGAAGTAGGCCGACTCCATGACATCGTCCTGCAGGTCGCTGCCGAGCTCTTCGAATGCGTCCAGATTCATGGCGGTGTGCTCGAAGCCGGAGAAGAAGCGCAGGTCGACGACCTGGCTCACCACCGGTGACATGTTGGCGTAGGCCACCGCGGAGGACCAGGTCTCGGCACCATCGATCAGGCCCTGCTTGAGGCCGTCGAGGGTTTCTTCCCAGGCGATCGGCGTCGGGTTCAGGTTGAGAAGCTGCATGGCGATTCGGCCGAGCTGCGTGCCGGTCACCCGGTTCTTGGTTCCGAACAGATCTTCGATCTTGGTGACGTCCGGCTTATCCTTCCACTTCAGGCCGAGCTGGATGCCGCGCAGCTGGCAGACCGAGAACAGGAACTGCAGCTTGTGCTTCTTGCGCAGGGGCTCGCGGAAGATCGTCTCGCTCGCCGGGTGATAGAGGAAGTAGTACTCCGAGGCCCGGTTGGGGAACATGTAGGCATAGTCCAGAACATTGTAGAACGGCGCGCCGCCGGCCGTGTTCTGGGTCGAGGCGGCGAAGATGTCGACAATGCCTTGCTGGGTCTTCTTGACGCAGTCGAGCTGTCCGCAGATCTGATTGTTGCCGATGAACTCGATGCGGATTGCACCGTCGGTCCGCTCTTCCAGGTCGCGCACGAACTCCAGGCAGCCGGCGCGCTCGATCAGCAGGTTACGCTCGTTGAAGCCGGACGCACCGAATTTCAATGTGTGCTTGGCTGGGGTCTTGAAGCGCTTCTCGTAGCTCGAGTTCGCCGCTTCGGCCAGGCGGGGCAGGGTGATCGCACCGGTCAGGGCGGCACCGCCCAGGAGCGTGGAGGTCAATCCATAGCGGCTCGCCACCCGTAGAAGGTCGCGCCTCGAGATTCCCTCACTGACGAAACTGTTGATCATTGTTTTCCTCCCTCCTTGTGTTGCGCTGGTTTGTTGGTTGTCCTGCCGGTCGCGGACGCTAATCCCATAGGGGGATTTCTCCCGATCTCGAGCGGGCGCCGAGCCACCCGCCCTCGATCTTTATGTCGCTGCCGGTCACGAAGCTGGAGTCGTCGCACGCGAGGAACACCGCTGCGCCGGCGATGTCGTCGGGCTGGCCCCAGCGTTCCATCAGGTTTTCTCGCGCCCAGGCCGGACCCGTGTCCGAGGCCTCCGCGAAGGACTGGTTGAAGGGTGAGGCGATCATCCCCGGTGCGATCGCGTTGACGCGAATGTTCTTGCCCGCCAGATCCGCCGCCATGGCGCGGGTGAGGCCAAGCACGCCGGTCTTCGCGGCGACGTAGGCGCAACGGTTGGGGCGACCCATGAAACTCGCGATCGAGGCCAGGTTGATGATGCTGCCCGATCTTTGTTCGAGCATCTGCGGGATCACCGCCTGGGCGCAGAGAAAGGGGCCGGTCAGGTTAACCTGGAGCATCCGATTCCAGTCGTCCAGGCTGTGCTGCATGAAGCCTTTGATGATCCGCGATCCGGCGTTGTTTACCAGGATGTCGATCCGCCCATGCCGCTCGAGAACCGACTGGGCCATGTTGATCGTGCTGTCGGCCTGGGCCACATCGACCTCGAAGGCCGAGGCGGTTCCCCCGGCCTGGCGGAGCGCCCGGGCAACCTGTTCGGCGCTCGCCATGTCACGGTCGGCAACGGCGAGCCCCGCACCCTCCTTGGAGAAGGCTGCGCAGATGGCGGCACCGATCCCCTTGCCGCCGCCGGTCACGATTGCAACTTTGTTTTCGAGCCTCATGGTCGGGCAATTCTCCCCTTGCCGCTCTCGGCTTGGAGGTGGCATTCCTCGGGCCTGGGCGATGATGCCCGGTTCGGTCGAAGGCAGATCCGATCCCGAACCCGCAATCACTTTCGAACGGAGACTAGGGCAGCCGCTGCGCCGTGAATGTCAGATTTCTGACACTTGTGGCGCCGGAGGGCGTGACCACACTTTCCTTGATTGTCGTGCTATCCGGCTCGCTGCGCGACGCCCTGGTGGCTTGAGAAGATCTCGCCGAGCCTTTCGGGGTCGACGATTCGGATGTGCCGGCGTCGGTTTTCGATCAAGCCGTTGGAGACGAAGCCTCGCAAAATCGCGGTGACGTACTGACGCCTGGAGAGCACCAGCGTTGCAAGTTCCTCGTGTGTGATCGGCACGACCGGCTCGGCTCCACATGGGCATCGGGTTGCGACTTCCGCGTGGAGCTGCAGGAGCACCCGGGCCAGGCGCTGCTCGACGCTATGACCGGTAACGTCACTAACGCGGGCGTGTAGCTGCTGCTGGCGCTTCAGGAGCACGCGGACCAGCAGAACCCCCAATTCGCCATCGCGCCGCATGTAACTGAAGAACTCGTCGCGGCTGAAGCAGGCGGTTGCTACCTGTTCGAGAGCGATCCCGTTGGCATCTCGGATCGCCGAGGGCCGCAGGGCCGAGAGACCCAGAAGGCTCCCCGGGCCGTGGATCTTGAGCAATGTCTCGTGACCGTTCTCGTCGGTGCAGGTCGCCTTTACCGTTCCGGATTTCAGGACGTGAACATGGAACGCCGGATCGCCTTGAAAATAGAGATGCTCATTGCGTTTGTAGAATTTCTCTTGGCCGAGGTCGATGAGCTTGCGCAGATATGCATCGTTGAGATCTTGCTCCAGATCGATCCCGTCGCTGAGGTCTAGCCGAGGCATGCTTCGGATCAAAAGCTCGTCACGGCCGGTAGCTGATCCGGTAGATCAGTCCGGCATGATCGTCCGAGAGCAGGAGTGAGCCGTCGGGCAGGTCGGCGAAATGGACCGGGCGGCCCCAGGCAATCTTGTAGAGAGATCGCAGTACCCTACGTGACCACCAAAATACTTTTGTAAACTGATACGATGAGGTTAAATATCATTTCCTGTTCGTCCAGCCCTTAAAAATACGCAGTTGGAAGCACATGATGGCATCGAGTTTCCCAAAGCAGATGTTGGCTGCCGGAAAGAATATTATTTGACCCTCGGTCACTTTGTCATGTATGTTACAACAGTCAAAAGAGACATCAGATAGATTATCCCATGAGCTGCACTACAGGGAATGAAGAACTGTGAAATATGGTGGCCTTCATGATTTAAGAGAGTTGTAAACACTTAAGACAATTTAAATAATTGTATTGTATGTAATACGAGGAGCAATAATTTATAATTGATGTTGACAAGTTAACAGGTTAGGAAATGGTATCGGATATACAGTTTTGCACTCTTCCCAAGAGGGCGTGTACATTTTACCATCTTTTTCTCAACTTTAATTGTGGAGGTGCAGGGGTCTCTTGAAATCTCTCCATTGCCATGGATTAGACCTAAATGATAGGATGTTCATCAGGGGTCTTTGATTGAGAGACTGCCTGTTCATACCAACTCAATTTCAGTTATATTCATTCTTTCGGATGTGTATTTATTTTTTACTCCTACCCTTCACCAATCACAAACATGTAGGCCTACCTTTTAAAAGAATATGGAATCATAGGGCTTAAAATGTTACTAGATCTTTGAAAGAAATGCGTAAAATGTTCTTCATTTGTTATAAATGATACAAAGCTTTCGTGTTCTTTATTTTCTAGTTTCGATATACAGAAGGAGGTCAAATTTACTAAAAAGTAAACCCAGAAAAAGGAATAATGACAAAACGTCCAGGATAACATCCTCGCACCATTTCCACCTATTTATTATTAATTGTGTGTTCATTACCTTTGCCTAATAATTAACAGAACAAAATAATTACAAATATATGAAATAGATAAATACAGATAGGAAACCCGCAACAGTGTGACTAATTACTGCGGGTCCTTCAATCAAAGCATAATATTTAAAAATAGGGAAACGCTATAAAAGGGGATCATACGTTACTGCAAAGATCGTTTGGTTCCATTTTGAAAACATGTCGTTTATGCATAAACAGAAGGAACCTCGCAGTGCAAGAATTGAGGAATTTGAGGACACGCCAACGAAAACTTGAATGATGGTTATCTTGCGGTTTGGTTTTGTTTTCTTTTGTTTGTTGCATTTATATCCCCTTATTTTCATCTTTCCTTTTCAACTAATTTATATGTGCGTGTTATAATGTGTGGTGGCAAACTAAAACAAAAGACAAAGTATAACTGTTTTTAGTAGCCCAAGTTCCCTGGTAGTTTCCTGGAATACATTCTCATTATCAATGTTCTTTTCGAAAAAATACGTGTAGGAGTCAGTGATCTACTGATATTGTACATTTAAACCGAGCTGTTAAATATTGTACATTTAAACCGAAGCCAAACGTCCTGACCGTCTTACCGAGGGCGCCTAATGCTGGTTTGAGGGGGACCCGTGAGCATTTATGACACTCAACGACCTCCCCTATTTCTCCGTTGCGGACCCTGAAGATGCTACGTACTGACGCAAGACAATATTAGGGAGGTTTAGATCCACGACGAGTACGAGTACGAGTTTACCACTGCGCACACCTTCTGCGCACTTCCTGTAGGGAATCATCTTTGAAACTTGGCCTCAACAACTCGTTCAGTACGAGTTTTTGTGACTATACTGTTACTATATATATATATATATATATATCTAATTATTAATAATTATTAATAATTATGTATATATATAAATATAGTAGCAGTGTTTAGTATACATATGCAGTATGTTGTTGGTTCTTAACTTCTTAGCTGACTTACAAGCTACTCCATCTTTTCCTGGTTCTTTTTATTCTCACTGTCAGTTTTATCATTTCAAATCACCCCAAACCATGTCTAACATGGTCGCTCTCTAACCAAACGCTTATCTAAGATATAAAACACTTAGTGTCCTGTATCTTCTAGGTCGAGTACTATCTTCCATATTTGCTAATGACTAAATGACTATACCCTTGCAATCGTCTAGACTGCAAAGACTTGTCTAGACTAGGGAAATTTCTTAAAAGCTGTCAGTTCGTATGTCACTCAAAAGGCCCTGTGAAGCCTATGTTTTCCATAGTAATATGCGGGTCCAAAAAGACGCATTACATTTACATTTATGGCACATATATGTATTCAATATATGTTCCTAGCAGATGCATTGCAATTTTATAAATTCCCAAAGCCTGAAGCTTCGCAGCAATAGCTTTCAATAATAGGAAGCGGACGGGATTTGAAACCGCGGCCTCGTGAATGGAGTTATATACGTAGAGGGAATGTGGTATTATTTATTTCTTTTTTTCGTCATTTTACCGTAGATTTTTTCCTTACGATCCACGCCCGGAAGCACTGAAAGCTAAAACTGATGCTGCACTATCTCTGTTGAAAGTCTTTCAAGACGTTAAATATGATCCAAAGAAGCTGAAACCGCGAGAGTTGCGTGTTATAGAACAGGTACGTTTAATACGGGATATGTTTTTATCTTGCTAATTCGCTATCCTTAATCTGTGTAGTTGGTTATATCACGAAATTTACTAATAGTAGACACGGTGTCAATTTACTCCTGCCCCTACATCACCCCTTTAATAAACACAACGTCAACTGTATGTAAGCGGATGAAGGATTATCACGGTCAACTTATATATAGCGTCCTCCCCCCCCCCCCCAGGAAGTAGGGGGTATAAAATTTTCAGCTCAGAGGGGCCGCAGACTTGGACCTGAAATAGTGAGGGAAAAACAGATGCAGGGAGAATGCATTCATTCAACAAATGGGGGGGGGGGGGTAGCTGATAATATCTGGCCATCTAGAACTGCCACTTTTCAAAGTTTTGCCATCGGCGCCGACCATGGTGATGCCTCATTGAAACACTAAATTGAGAAATGCTTAACAGTTTGGTTCTGAACGTTAACAAGTCATTATGCCAAAACGTATACTACTACTACTCTTGTCTCACTTCAATCTTTCACACGGAGTACAGCTTGTTTTCCATGAATGTGATTAGTTGAGTGGATTTCCTTTAGTGTTTCACATGTTAAATATTGTAATCAACATCCCTCAACTTCTCAATCTCAAAAAAGCAAAAGTTAGCATTTGGTCAACTTGGGATCAACCGTTAAGGTAGATTGGAGTTTCTCTCGATATATTTTATATTTTCCGCAAATAAACGTACTGATAGATCTATGTGCATCACCTGACCTAACTCTAGTTTTTATGTATGTTTCTTTACAGCCGGCTAAAATTGCGGTACCTAAGGTCTCTCCTCTTCTCAGTGCAGACCACTTGAGTACCTCTATTTTAAGTGCAAATTTCTGTTGCTCTTACCGCTCATTATATCTCGCAAAGTATGCCTGGAATTGCCCAAACACTGACCTTCTTCATTACTCTGATAGCCCCTGCTGTGCAAACATACAGTGCCATGGGCCGCTACGACTTACAATGCTTTACTGTTTATATATCCTAAAACTTTTCCGTAACCTACTCAAAGCTCGAAATTGTGTCTATACGATTTCGAGAGATGGTATTGGGCAGCCAAAATTTAGTGTTTTTTGTATGTATATATTGTAGTATATATGGCACTATATATACACTACGCTAATATCTAATGTAAAAGTTATTAAATCAATTTAGTGCAGTTATATTTGGTGTCACATTCGGCATTGTTTGTCTGACTGCCATGCATATATATATACTATATATGTAGGAGGTATCAGTATTTTTGGTTGGGGGGGGGGGGGGGGACGTTCATGTAGTAAGATGGGGGAGAAGGCCAAATGGTGGCGATAGGTGACAAAAGGGGGGAACCAACCCCAGAGGACGCCGTGTTATATATCCTTTTAGTTTTTCAAAGACGAGTTTATTTGCTGCAATGCAGAAGATACCATCTTGTTAATTAAAAAGTACAATCGGAATGGTTTCTCGAAACATGCCTCCCTTTTCCAGCACATTTCGGGGTTAGCTTGCAATTAATAGTTTCGCCATCGAATAGGCAGACATAGTTTAACTGGGAGGCTGACAGTCTGCAAAGATAAGGTAGCATAATATATACAAAGAGACACACAGGCTGTAAGCAGCTAGTCAAAGACTCCGATTATTATGCTTGAAAAATGTATCAAAGGCAATTCTACTGATGCTGCTTACAATATCTTTAAATCACTGATGATCATTGATACACCCCGACGGGTTCACGATCATAATTGCATACAATGTTCACACGGAGCTAAAAGTACAACATATGACTATGGTGTGTTCTGGTGGATATCTAAATTTAGCTAGGCTGCCTCGCTGACACAATAGAATTTATTGCCAAACACCTACAACACACCAGCATGTAGCAACGACAGGAGATGCCTTTCCCGTCCTCAGACCACTGGAAGTTAAGTATCTAGTACCCTTGTATGCTTGCGTCTGTGGTATTACTGAGCCAACAAACAAGATCGTTAAGAAGATGAGTTATCTGTCAAAGTAGGACTGGAATTTAGGAACGTCTCATTGCAATAAGCTGTGGTGTGCACGCTTAGCTTCCCAAGAAAGATATTGATAACATAGATTAGAAGAAGGGCTGTACCGTAGCCTTAAAATCTAATGAATATCAAGAGTTAAATATTCTAAGGTAACTCGACGTAGTTATTGCCATAGATGGTAAAGATTATCATATCTTGGGTGTCGATCCTTTGGGAGCCCTTTGCTACCAAGGTAGTCGCCATCGTCAGTTTTTCCGTCGAGCAGATAGTAGTAGGTGATTCATATGATGAACTGAAGCTTTTGTAGGGTGGGAACTGGCGAAAGTTTGTTGGTTGCTTTTTCTTTGGGAATACGGGCGTATTTGAGAGAGAGATATGTCACACAGAATTTGGACGAGATATACTTGGACTATAAGTGTATATCAATAGTGCACTCTCACTTTTAACTAAAATATTCTGTCTATCACCAAATTATACTCTGAATTCCTTTTCTGATATTTTCTTTGCCGTAGATAAAACACTTTCTTCGACAAAATTTTGGAACACCTTACGATGAGCATTTTTATGCAGGAGACTGGATGCTTGGTCCGAATTATTTTTGTTGGCAACCCATTTGTTCAGTGTCGTATGATGTGCAAGCCTTGGGATACTACGTGAAGCCAAAGAATTTGTCTGATTTTGAAATCGTCATTAAAAAGCTAAGATCTCACAAAGATACAATCGAGAATTACATGTAAGGCACTTTTGGTCTCTTAGTTTTAAGGGGTGTTTTGATATCCTCTCGTCATTTTTGATGTAGGCAATGAAACTCATTTTTCGTACAACAGTATATGTACTAAATAGTTGAACATGAAGGGTATATTGTCAAAGTTAGCGTAAAGTAAAATGACAGAAAAAATCGTGATTATATTTTGAAGAACGGCTTATTGCTGAACGTAACCGGTTACCAAAAGTAGCGGAAAGTTTGATAAACCGGTTGTCAATTGAGTGATTGTATGTACTTATGTGAGAAAGTATAACGGAAGAAAATGTGGCATTACGTAATTATTGAATACACTGAAGTAGTCTAAGATGTGATCAATTTTTGAACTATCCAATACTCTTATTTTTTTTGTTTATTTTATGTTTAGCAATAACATGAAAATGGGCATTAAAGCTGGCTATGTACGAGATAAGATTGACTGCAAAGCGGGGAAGGATGCCTTCATTGAGCAATACAAACTCATCGGTGCAAGCAGAAGGGCAGATTCAGTCCTCAAGGAGTGGTTTGTTAAGCATTTTACTCACAGCAGTTATCTTGCAGGGGTGGATGCAGCAAGCAACAGAACGTGGAAGTCAAAACACGGAGAACTGTCAATGCAAAAGAGTTTAATGACTGCACTTGTAGAAGGAGTTGGGCAGCCTATTTTGGATCTGATTCATTACATGGAGTTCAATCACTCGAGACACTGTCTTCCGAAAGGCGTAAGTAGTGGACTTGGTAACCTGCCAGTAGATTATGTCTACGTTGATGGTGTTCCAGATAAGACAAGGAAAACGACTAAAAAGTTACCTATCACAGGCACCACGTTAAGTGGAAAGGAGACGTACAAGCTGATTCTTCCGTATTTTACTACATCAAATATCACACCGGATGAAATCTACAGAAAGGGACAGGAACAATTAAAGATATTTTATCCAATGGTAATATTGAACTGTTTCTTATAGATCGAGAGTGTTTTGAGTTAGGATTTGGTTTGATAAGTAATGGTTTTGGAAAGCATAATAATCCCCATTGTTGTTTTTAGTAACTGACGGTAGTAAGATCAAGACCTAGATCTTTTCGTATAGAAAGAGTAGGTCTTTTAATTCTGTAGGATTATCATTTTTTGGAATTGGTGAAATTCTCTGAATTTTCCATGATTCCGGAAATACTACATCCATTCCGAGAAATACCACGTGATGCCTTCCTCCCCCAAACTGAAGGAGCTGGCGACGGGCCTGCTGTGACATTGCAAATTTTGTGTGCAATTTGTGACTTGACGCTTCGGCGTGAAAGCCTCCTACGTCTCCAACGTGTTGTTTGGAAATGGTCACTCAAATAGTTTCATGCTACTCAAATTACAATATCTAGAATTTAGACCATTCATTCCTTTTCTTTTTTATCCCGTTCCCCCTTTGTATAGAGATATAACTCCTATTCTAACTTATTATTCTCATTGTATCAATTCACATTACTTGTATAACTACAATAGAATATGTAAAACGTTTAGTGAATCATCTAGCAAATTTTAAAGGTTAAAGTGTACATCCTTGCATTCGAATAGGCAAGGGACCAAATTTTTCATTCGAAATGATGAAATTTCGAATTAAGTAGCATTCGAATTAGCAGTGAATTTTTATGCAAATGTCAATTCCTAACACCCTTGCCTCGTTTGTAGAGTTTATTCACGCCAGTGAACTCTTTATAAAGGTCCTTTATATAGAGTTCGGATGATTCACGTACGCCCAAAGAAAACTTAGCAACAACAGAAAGCGTCCAGCATCGCTTATGCCTTCGCCTCTGATTTCCCTGCCTTTTCTCTATTCTGTGCTAAAACTAAGACGTCTAGTTACGTTTAATTATGAGAGGAAGCTCATAGGAGGTAACCGATTGATATTTTTTGGTGTAGGTTTGTAGGTTTTATTGACAAACCTGAAGAAAGCAAGCTAAAATAAATTAGTAATATGCGCTAACTTGTCAAATATGCAAATGTGATGTTAAACATGGAGAAGTTTTATATTATTTGTTAAGCTTCTAAAGACTAAATCATTACATGAATTCAAAGTATCTAAAAAGAAGGACTAAAGTAACTTGAATTCTTGATGGAAGAGTATTCCATAACAACACAACATAACGTTTAGCTTTAGTTATGTTTTTAAATCATTTCTTTAGTATGGAGAGACTAAACTTGTCATTGCTGTAATAACAATTATCTAAGATGTTCTCCTCCTTATAACGTTTGAGGTTGATACCAGATGTGATGGGGCCTGTGCCACCGTGAATTCAGTTATTCCATTTCCTCCAGACCGGCTGAGAATAGATTATAGAAAAAATATAAATATTTTAAGAAATTCTTCAAAAAAGTGTTTTAGGTACCAGTAGAAGGACACACAAAGGCAGAGGCATTGCCCGCCAGTTCAAATATCCACTCTTGCCCTCTAGATACATCTTAAATACACATTTCACATTATGATACCGGCTCCCGTTCTGCCATTTTATTATTATTTTAATTTATTTAAAGAAAAGTCCTTGAATTATTAAAACAAACATCATGGGAAAAGATGGTCCTGGAAAGTAGTGAATCTTTAACTGATGTTACTGTAGCGACCGTGATTGATGAAATTCACAGCCCAGTGACGATATCGCTAAACTTCAGTAAGGCGTGTCGTTAATAATTTTTTTCAAGGCAGACGCATGTTCAACGTTGCAAAATACATCTGAGCAAAGTCCCTGGTCTGATAATGGTCACTACCGTCAGCGGCAACACCGTAGTTGGAGGCAATACTGCAGTAGGAAGCACCACCGCGGTAAGAGATAAGACCTCAGTCGGAGGCACCAACATGCTCCTTGTTCATTACCTCCTAAAGCAGGGGTGACCAATGTTTTTGCCTCATGGACCAGATTTTGTTTAGCGGAGTGAATCAGGACCGGAGCCCATTTTTACAACAATCCTAACACGAAAATATCATTTTACAGTAGGCCTTGTTAATTAAGTGATATTTCTATACTACATGCACATCTTCATTGATAATGAATTTGGAATAACATAGCTCATTCAAATATCTAAAGAAAATTAATGCCTTTTCTGGCACTGATGAGCTGCAAATAACGATGCAAGGTCTTGTCCAGATTCGAAGTTGCAAAGCGCAAAGCCATTCGATTTTTCACACATTTTATCAAGCGAAGAGTTGCTCGGATGTGTAAGTACTTCCACAAAGCAATGATATAATGAGGGCGTTCTTAAAAATACATGAAACTGCTCTCGAGGTATGGAAATTTTGTCAAAGTACATTTTTCTGGTTATAAATAAGTATCATACTTGAATTTGTTTGCTTCCACTTAAAGATATGTGTTCCAGAAGCATTTTGCATTCACAGCGAATAATGATGACAATATCTTAAACAGCCAGTTGAGTAGATGAACGTCCACAAACATGTTGTGAATTCATAATTCCGTACAAAGGCCTTTTAACACGAGGAGGCTGTTCCACAGCATCGCCAAATGTATAGAGGTATGATTTTCCAATTGATGACGTTGAAAATCAAATGTTTTGTATAAAAAGCTTTGAAGCGGTCGTAAAACAAGGTGATTAGCTGCTTTCTACCTTGAAGTTTCAAATTGAGGTCTACCATAAACCCGAGATCACGCAGCCACTTCCAGCCCTTTCATTCTTTTACATCCTACACCCATGCTCTTCCTGAAACTGTCAATTTCAAAACCCTTCTAATGCCTTATCTCGGCGGAGGTAGCGAACGACCCACAGATTTTGCACAAGGTCTAGTGTACAATGATAGCAGATGAATGAGGAATTCTGTGCTGTTACAGCATCAGTTCCCAGTGGAGGCAAAGTATAGTGCTTTTCAATCATTAAAAGAGCCTCATCGACTATAACTGTAGAGTGTAGACCCTTTAATAACAATAATGTGCATATTGCTCATCCAGATAAACAAAGCCATAAAAAGGGTTGCAGGGGCTGCCGGGCTTTTGCTTGGGATTAAATACAAACGAGCTTTATTGTGTATGTGGATCATTCATCACTGTCCACAGCATTCAAATTGAGATTTAAATCAAATCGGAGACTTCGAGGGTATACGCCAACTTACTGCAAGTTGCCTATACCTTTATACAAAATTTAGCAATCCTTCTTATAACGTGTTGGAAATTCAAAGTATACAGCTTTGAATTGCTACGAATTGCCTCGTCTACCTTCACTTGGAGTCCGCTCAATCGATTCGCAATACTAGTTTAATACAGGCACAGAAATAGACTTATATATTTCCCAACCATTCTATGTTATAACTGCCAGCAACCCATGATTTTACTGAAGTGGAACTTTGCAAGGTCAATGTCAATGTCAAAAACCCGAGTACAATCACGTATGAGTATGTTTACGTGTTTAGTTAGGTATTGGTGAACATGTAGCAGTATGACACATACTAAAAATTAATTGTTTTATTTTCTACGGAAGAGATCGTTACAACAAAATACGATTGGGGTAAACATATAAGCTAAAGAAATACTTTAAATTGCAACCGACTCATCCTCCAAAATGTCTGTGCAAGTTATTTCCAGGTAAAATGTCACAAATATCAACGATTGACAATTTGGGTTAGGCTCCTATTTTGTCGTGCAAAGCTGTTGAACAATTTAAAATACCTCAGACGACACTAATTGTTTTAATCCTGCGATTTATTTCTTGTCTTCTTCATACTTGACCTTTTACTTATATTAGGGTGTTTTAAAATGTCGACATTTGTACAAATAGAACGTGCGATGCCTTAACTTTTTTCTGCCTTACCTATTTGCTTCTTCTTCCTCTTTTCTCTTTGGTTTTTCTTGTTGCTTTCTTGTGTTGCTAAATATACTAATTAAACATTCCTGTATATCAAATCCTGCTGTCCCATGTACCATGCCAGGAGAAAACAGCAGGAAATGTTATTGTATCATAAAGATTACCATTAAAGTCATTGAGTTTAAAATTATTATTAT
>JAAAKM020006971.1:124436079-124469197 GCA_010016025.2 Alatinidae sp. Z8VKAUB7J3 | reverse complement strand
CCAGGAGAAAACAGCAGGAAATGTTATTGTATCATAAAGATTACCATTAAAGTCATTGAGTTTAAAATTATTATTATTATTATTATTATTATTATTATTTAATGTATTTTTTGTTGCTAAGGTTGTTCTTTAAATAATTGTTAGTGTTTTTTCATGTATCTCCGGGCTTAATGTGTATCGTAAAAGCTTTGATATGCCTATTGTAAGTGAGTATCTAACTGTGTTTTGGTGTTATACTCAGATAAAGAATTGAGTTTAAGAAAATTATTACCCTTTGAGCTTTCATGCACTCGTTAAATAAAGTAACTTACGAAGTGACTGAAATTGAAATCACTATTATAAAATATTACCGAGAAGAGAGGATTTGCAATGTCATATTTGAAAAGACACTACCCACGCTATGGCGGCGGATGCTCTATGAACTGAGTCAAGTAACATTGATCGCAGGTTCAAGGCCAGGGGGTGACATATTTTCTATTTCTCTAGTGTCTTTTGAAACTTGATATGAAGTACTATGCAATGTTTGTTTTGGAAAATGGAATGTTTTGTATTTATGCCAAAGTTACTCAAAATTAGCCCTTTAGTGTCCAATTATATACCGATGATCAGAAGTAATACTGATGACCAATGTTGATGTGTAATGTGATATTCGGGGCTACAGTCATTGATTGATTGTTGTAGTGTTTGCGCCTGGCCCTGCTTGAATTCTTTGTAGCACTGACTAGGAAACACCACTCAAAGTATCACACGATGCCGTTAAGTACTATTATACTACAATTGCTGAAAATTACAAACAGTTCTGATGTAACTAAATCTAAGGATTTGGGAATTCTTTCAGATACAGGTAAAGGAAATAAGGCTTAGACGTGTTGTGAGGTAATGCGCCTTTATTAAAATTTCCTTTTTCCATTGTGCTACGTTCAAATACGGACGGATCACTGGATTTCAGGAGTGGCAATTCCTTAGTCGGACCCTAGGAGGACAAAAGTACCTTCGAGATGGAATGGAGTATTTTAACAAGCATGAAAAACTATGTCCTTCATATCATCCGTTATTCACATTCAGGATTTGTATGGACTGGATTATACTGTAGTGACAGCAGTTATGCCCCAATTTTAAATCAGGTAATTAGCAAATCGAGACTATTACATCCGTAGAAAACGTACATAAGATGAATTGTTGGCAAAAACAAAAGGGAATCTAAGAGCGTTTCACAAAACTATTGTGACCATACAACAATGCCGTGGAGAATATAGAAATAAGCGTAGGCGAAGAAACGTTAACGTTTTACAAAGCAAGTATAGAAAGGGCTGTTGCGTAGACTTAATCCAACCAGAACGTTAGTCTTCGTCCTAAAATGGCGGGCAAAGTGCGAGGTCGTCAGTAATGTAATAGAGGCCTATGTGTAAGGTCTAGCTTACACGTTAAAGTTGTGTTAAACCTTTATCGACTCAAATACAGTTTTACAATTATATCCGCGACAAATCTTTCGTCTGAAGCCAATAGCCAGGTTGATTCGACGGTTACGTCATATCCACGATGCTTTCTTATATAATGCAAACAAGTGAAAGTGGCTTTAGGTGCAGATTTATGTTGGATTTGTGGGAAGTTCAAGTTACTTGCACTTGGAGCTAATCCTAAAATTTAACTACTTCATCTCAAAGAGCACGCTCACTAACACTTCTAAGTCCCCTTCCAACAGCATTGGTTTGAAGTGTAGAGTGCCATTAATGCCGAAAAAATGTTAGCCTTGGATTTAGTATAAATTGTGAAGTAAAAGGTTTGAGACCTGAGTGAGCTATTAATCAAACTAAACTCCAGCAAAATTCAACAACATATCCACGTCTAAAGCCATTTGAAACTTTGTCATAATTCTGTTAGATTTATCTTAGGTCCATTTGGAATTAAATTTTACTCAACAAAGCTTAGATGTTTAAATAAGCCTTAGGTTTACTTTACATTATACAAGAAAAGTTCATTTCACGTCGATGTGTCAGAATTGTTTTTATATCAGCCATGTTTTGTATTTTGCATTTATAAGATTTATAAACAGATTTGAAAAAAATAATTTAAGTAATTAATGTAGTAACTTTCCTCGTTAAACTCAATGCCTTTATTAGTATTACATTGACATTGCTGCTGCTTTCTTTGGGGAACAACAGAGGACAGCAGGATTAGTTTCAAAGGAGCGGTTACAGAAAAGAAATAAATAAACGAGACGAAGGACAAGAAGCATTAAAGCATATTTACATTCCATAATTTGTATCAAGGTAACATAAACACTGTTATAGAGATCAATGCTGCTAATTATTGACTGATTGCATCTGCACTTGCTTCTTATATGTTCCTTAGGACGTAACTACGTAACTTGGCGCTTGGAATATGACAGATTTATCGAGTATTCAATTTTTGGAAAGTGCAGTATTTTGCATATTTAACAATTAATAGATGATGTAGAAGACTCTCTTCCTTAAATCCTACAAGAAGATGATTCTACTTTCTTGCAATAAAAGAGCGTGTAAAATTTAGATATACTGTACTTTAAGTTTAACTCAACTAAACTCTTGTAATGGGCTCCTCGATGACAACCAAGGATATTCAGTTGTCCTTCACGTAAATGTTCGGAACATAGATTTAATATATTCACACCAAAAATTACATATTTAGTGCAATGTAACGCCTCAGCGTGCACATTTCAGAGGGTTCTGCAAAAAGAGTGTGCACAAGATGAAAGCATCAACAGTGGTCAACTTATCTATTATCATTGAAGTATGTCAAATAAGTACAGGCTAGTTCTGTTATCAGAACGCAGAGGGAACGGTGATGGATCACAGTAAAGAATAGACTCTATCCTGCTTTTGGACCGAATTCAAACCGTAGAAGGCTAGATTGTTGAGAGGTAAGTAAAGTAGGTAAATAAACCACGTTGATCTAATATCCGTTACAGCGGTGCGAATGTCTATGTGTCACAGTATAGTGGTACATCGGAAGCCAATGTTTGACCATTTCATTGATCTTTAATTTGGTTCCCTTCTCAAGTCCATAAGTCATGAATATCGACATTTTAATGATAACTATGGGTTACTATGCTGTTTGATACAACTAACAAAGCAATTTAACAAAAACACTAATCACAGCTTCGACTAACCAGGAAAGTACAGTACCTTGGCATCGAATTTACGCTGAGGTCTTTCACGGCTGTTTGACTCGGGAAATAGAAAGTTTTCGTTCCAAATTTGAAAATCGCTCTTACCTACAGGTAATAATTTGACTATTGTGTAAAATCTGCTACATATATTTTAAAACAAAACACACAGTTCGATTGCCAGGTAAGTTCTGTATAAGACAGCTACGCATTGCATTGATATGATAGCTTAATCGTGTACACACAGAGAATTTTTTATGTTTCAAGTCACAATTTCTAAGATCACAAAAAAAAGTTGCACGATGAAGAAGCAGATCGGTCACGAAGATAGAAATGATGATATCTGAAAATGTAGTACGAATTTAACAGTACATTTTGCATATTTTTATAGAATAAGTATCGTAGAACTGACTTATTAAAACTATTTTTCCGTAATTCCAGGGTATAAAATTTTTTTATTTTTATCTAATTTATATCCGCGACCACGAGGCTACTTGAAATCCACCATGTTGAAGATTTCTGTTGTGATCCTCAAGCAAAAACGTAATTATCATTTAAACGATTGCAACAAAACCCTACCTAACAGATCCTAGATTATTCTAAATTTTCCACTGATTTTACTGGTACCAAACGTCTTTAATTCGAATGTGCAGTATATAAAAATCTGATAGTTATTTGAAATTTCATCTTTCTGACAACATTTGGTTTCTGACCGTCACAGGTTTCTTTCCAGAAGATAAAAGACTCACGATGAACGAGCATTGAATAGCCTGTGGGTGATCATTGAAACGACATTCTCATCAGCAGTTATCAGTCAAATGCAGCAGCCGGTGTGCCACAAAGGTCAAAAAATACTGTAGTAGGTGCCAAACAAGTTGTCGGCACTTCCTTATGTTGAGATAAAATGCAAAAATAATCGTTCAAAACATTAGATAGGTGATTTCTATGTATCGTTTGGGTGGTTTATGCCTTGAAATCAATCTTTCAGGCAGAGCAACTGCTTGGCAAAGGTCCGAAACGAATATTTTAGTAACTTGGCAACAATTGACCAATAGTTGCCTGCGATTCTATTGCAGCCTCTATGTCAAAGTAATTAATGAAAAAAAAAATGAAATAATTATCTTCAACGGTGTGCAAGCGCCCGAAGGAAAGAAGAGTGCTGATTTTCACGAAAATTTTCTGCTACAAAATAACTTACGAAAGTTGGGTCTCTTTGGAATTTTTTTATAGAAAAGTGGAACAGGCTATTGAAAAACTTTAAAAACAGGTATGTAGAAGAATAACTAAACTATATTCATGATTATTTTGACCCCGATCAACGGAATTTAAGTTGGAGAAAATCAATTTCTTAAACTGTTGAAACTTTGAGTTGCGATCAGATTTCCGAAATAACATCGAATTTACCCATTTTCTATATCTCTAACAACAATAGAGCATAACAGCCGTGCTTTGATTTCGAGACTGCTAGCTGAGGGGAAAGTTTTCTTTTCGCTGAGGGTAGAATAGCTATCAATATTGAGTGACTCAAAACTTGACGCAATTCCGCTAAGCAATGGTGAATTACCTAAAGGTAAATCATTGTGTCTTGTGAATATATGCCAGGTGTGAGCATACTCTATTTCACTAGTCACGGAGCTAATTAGCTTGCAATCAGCCATAAGTGGACATCAACATCCAACTCAATGCAATTGGAGGCCAGCCTCTCTGTGCCATGTTACTTGACTGAGAAACAGCTGCCATCTGTCTTGACTATCTTTCCAAAGCCCATTAACATTCAGAAAGTGTTATCAAGAAGAGAGGATTTCAAAAGTTAGTTTTGTACAGGGATGGGGGAACAGGGGGGGCAGACAGGGCCATGGCCTCCCAAATATTTGCTAAATCTCAATTTTTTGACGTTGCATCACATTCACAGCAAGATGTGCATATCAACACAATACACCCCTTTCCACACAATGACCAAAGGCACCTTGGTGGAGTGTGAAAAAATAAATTTGAACCCAGCCTACTTGCCCCCCTCCCCCCAATCCACCTAACCTTTCCCTGTCGCTGTTGTAAAGACACTAGAGAAAAGGAATATATGTCATCACCAGGAATCGAACCCATGGCTCATGCTATCACAGTGTGTGCTCTGCCAGCTGAGCTGGGTGACTTCTGAAGTTAATGTGAGCTGGTGAAGTAACACTTTACCTTACGCAATCAAAGCCACAGATGGTAAGGTAAGGTAATTATGTAAATGAGCCATTTAACTAAGGGAACACTGATCACTAGTATATAAAAATGAGATGATTATGAGATGAGTCTTTTTGCTAAGCAATTCATAAACCCAACGTGCGGCAATGAAGTCTTGCAGTATGTCACCCACTTAGCTTATTTCAATTGCATTTTATATTTCAGTTTTGTGACCACGTGAAGCTGCTTCGTTTTAGGGGTGAGAAAGATCCAGTTTTGATCATAGTAATCAGGATGGCTGGCATCTTTCATCCAACAAGAGGTGGTAACCGTGGGGGGAAAGATCAATTCAAATGGGATGATGTGAAAAGTGATAAGGACAGAGAAAATTATTTAGGTATGATATCGTTTTTATGTTAACATGTTCGTTAATAGTACATATTGGGAGCAAAATAGTTGATTTGTTTTGAAGCATTAGGGCTAAAGTAGAGAGCTTTCTTGTGGTTCAAATTTGTACTGGATGCATCTATGCATATGACTAAGTTTTAAGCTGTACTTTGCTTCCTTTACGGTAATTCTTCTTAAGTTATAGAAGCACATGTATAGGAAAGGAAACAGTGTGAGGGTATTATTAGAGTTGATTGCCACCAGTGCTAGTATTGATCCCCGCCTTGTTAAGAGCCAGGAGGGCTCACAAAATTTTTTTTCAGACTACTTACAATGTGCTGGATAAATGATTAAGAATACTTACCAAGTCCTTTCAAGTGCAAAAGTACAGATTTGCCTTCATTTTATGTAATTGTCTTTGTCAACAATTTCATTAAGTTATCTTTATGATGGTTTGCCCATAAACCCCATTTTGAGCCCTGACCTATGATACCATAAAATCCTGAATGTAACCCCCGGGCTCATAGAGTTTCATAAGCATTTGTTGGTGGGCTTATATTTGGGGGCTTATATTCAGAGGGCCTTTTGGGTTAATAGGTCACTTGTGCAAACAAACAATAGTAAATTCAAAGGCTCTATATGTACTCTGTCCATGTTCATTCAGTATCACTGCCTTCTGCATTACCAATTTCAGATCCAACACACAGAATCCCAAGTGTAAGCTCTGGGCTTATATTGAGGGGGGCTTATATTCAGAGGGGTATTTTGGTTAGTTTAGAGGGAGCTTATATTCAGGAGGGCATATAGTCAGGATTTTTTACTGTATATCAGAACCATAGGAGACAGGGTACTAACATCCACAGAAACAACACAGGTAGTAAGAGTAGTATGTTACTGCTCATGTTAATCAAGCAGAATGCCAATTTCGTATAACATTTCCCTTTCTTATTATGGTCTTATTTATATCGGTTTCTGTTGTAAAGTAGCTAGAGAGGATATGCAGCACATTTGATGGACAAACTAAGTTTCCTTCGTTGTTACAATTCCATAGGGTATATGCACTGTTAAGGAATTTAGTACATTCTTGATTACCCAAACCTTGATAATCTGGACCTGAAATATCCAAATGCCAAAAGTTGCGGTTAGCAGAATACAATTGATTAATTTATAAGTAAAGATAAGGTTTACTACTGTATCATTCACATCTTGTTGTCATTCGGCATAATAACAGGGCAATGATTAGGCAAATCTGTGACATCAGATATGACCAGGTGCAGACAACACCTTCAAGCCAACTGCTGTCCAAGTTAGGAGTAGCCAACCTGGGAGACTTAGAGAAACATGGAGTGATGTTCTCCAGGATGACATTTCAGGCCCCATGACCCCATGAACAGAGCCATTTGGAAATCAAGTGTAAAATCAACCATGCATGCAGCCAGCCAGGCAACTGGAGGGAAGCTCGCCGTCATGGAGGGTGCCTCCTGACCTGCGCGATAATGAAAAAGAATTGTTAAGTAGTAAGTAAGTAATCATGCTGTCCAAAACTTTCCAAGAGTGCTTTTTGCAGTCAACTTGTTATTGCTTTTAACCGTTAAATTGCTGTATAACTGTTCATAGACAACCACCTTATAATTCTTGTATGGAAAAGGATAACATAATTTCGAATGCAGTGTACCGGTATCGACTTTTGTCTTCCAATACCCAATAATTATTTGCCAGAGATAAAAATAAAGTTTGTCGGAAAAATAATGTAAATATTTACCCTCCTTTACCCAAATTTTCTATATATCTAAAGAGCTGTAGATATGTTGTTCATATACGTAAGGATACATTGTAGTTACTGGAATTTTCAACAAACATTAGTTAGCTGAGAAATGATAATTACAGGGGTTTAAAGTCATTTGTTCTTTTTATGAAACAGGTCATTCTGTGATGGCACCAGTTGGAAGATGGCAGAAAGGAAAAGATCTGACCTGGTATGTATGATTTTTTTATGTTATGATTTTTTTAGACCGATTATTGTGGTAATTTGCACTGTTTAAATTTTGTCGATGCTGCAAAGACTACAAGGGAAAATATAGGCTTTGATAATGACTAATTCACTAATATTAACACTAAAATTTACTAGAGTGCAAGCAAGTGCTAGACTATGCAATGCTTAGTAGAGGCAATATTCATAACCATTGCTATAGGAGGTAGTATACATTCCATTTGAAGGGCCACATGCTACACAGAGTAGAATTGAGCCATTAAGATATTGAAAGAAAACTGGAAAGGAGAAGATTTAAAGAGAGACACTGGGTGACATTCTAGGGTGCATTGTGAAGAAAATAAGTTGAGAAAACAAAACTACTATAATCCGGAACAACAATATCTGAGGGCTTATTAACATTGATTGACTTGAAAATTGCAACAAGCACATGAGAGAATCATGATGAGCCTGACATGGCATGATCGTAACACAGCGTTATGCATCTGTGAGCAGACCAAAGTCAGAGACATCCTTAAGACAATTCACAATGCAAAGCTCAAATGGGCCGGACACGTTGTACATCAAGACAACAACAGATGGTCAACACGTTTAACTCTGTGGCAGCCCTGAGGTCACATGCGTTGCCCAAAAATTCGTTGGTGCGATGAGCTAGACGTGTTACGAAGACACTTGGGGGCAGCTGCGCGGGATTGGATTGGCTGGCAAAAGTTGAGAAAGGCTTATGTCCAACAACGGACAGCAGAAACCTGAAGAGAGACTTGAAAATTACTGTTCTAGGGTAGGAGAAGGAAGGTTATCCTTTTTGTTCTTTACCATCATTATGGTATGTAACCTGATTAGCAGCCTAAATTGAGGGGTCTGATAGGAAATAATTCCTTCTTCAGAACAGACGAGAATAATATGTCGACAACTCAGCGTATTGTTTGAAATGTAAATGGAGATTTTTGGGCAATGTTGCTGTCTATAGTGATTACTTTTGAGTATGATGTAACATACAACATATGAATTACAAACAAAGTGAACACGTTTTGACATCCCAGTACAATCTAGTTCATCTGTAGAATTTCTCCCTTTCCTGATCAGAACATCTTACTTTATCTTTAATAGGCGCAACAAAGACTGGACTTCCCCGGAACTATTACTTTTCATGTAATTAATTTTTTTCTCTCTTTCCCTTTTTTTTTCCTTTGGTTTATGTTGTTGCTGTTATAGTCATAAATATACTAATTAAACACCCCTGTATATCAATCCTGCTGTCCCATGTACCATACCAGGAGAAAACAGCAGGAAATTTTATTGTATAGTGAAGATTAGCAATAAAGGCATCGAGTTTAAAAAATTTATTTTACAGCATTCAAAGTGCATCACAATTTTCTGATAAAGTCATCAGGCGTACAACAAGCGCGATGAGTTTTTTAGAAACGTAAATAGTTTTCACTGTCATAAATCTTAAAATCAATAAAGGTTACTTAAAGAGAGATCGCGTTTTGCGCAATGCATTCTTTATTTATATGAAACCAGCTTGTTTGTTTCTAAATTTCTTGTCAATAGCAGATTTTATACAAAAGCTCTGCTTTATAATGAAGGTCCTCTGCTAAGGTACATAGGCCTACATTACCGTATTTCCTCTAATTATAGATCCCCTCTAATTACAGACCCCTCCAATTATAGACCCCCTTTTCGCATCATGTCAAGTAATTATAGACCCCCTCTAATTATAGACCCTCTTTTTTTGGTGCCTTCATTTAATTACAGACCCGTTCTATATCTATATGGAAGCGGCAGATGTAGATTTTGTCTTCTTGGGACAGTCTTTTCACGAAAATCATTCTTAAGTCAATGTATAAATTTACTTTCGCAGTTTTTCTTGAAACTCTATATGCTCTTTTTTTCTTAATAAACTTTGTTCTGGAAATTAAAGACCCTCTCTAATTATAGACCCCCCGTTTGGTGCCCTCAATTAATTATAGACGGATTTATAATTAAAGGAAATACTGTATGTTGTGCTCACTTTTTCACTAGCCTTTTACTGTGATAGTAGTTGTGTTCTTCTTTTATCGATTCTATATGTTATTATGTATTCAATATCTGTTTTTCTCTTCCTTTCTTTCTTTGATACTTTTCCAGATATTTAGTATTATTCTTAAAGCTATGAAAATGTTCTGCTGTTTCATTGCACACAATTCCGATGTTTCGCTATTACCTTATGACAATCGCTGGTCTTTGTTCTTCGAAATTTGCCAAAACATAAAAATTATTGTTCCAGATCAGCAGCTAATTGCATATGACTTCAGGCGTATTTAATCCAAAAACGTGATTAAAGTGACTTGTTCTGTTGACATTCTTGAAACATAGCTTTACTCCTAGCGTAGCTACTTCGGGGTAATTGTTGAACATTTCAAAACGCCATTATGAAACAGAGATCTTTATTGGAACATTATCCATTATCGAATATATCTATTATAACGAAAGATGTATTTTCCCCACAAAGTTCAAGCGAATCTAGACTTACAACTCGACTTCTCTATATTTAAGAGTTGTAAAGCGATCAAATTTGTTCTCATCGGATGTTGGATTTAAAGTACTCTTGAAATTTTGTTCAATGAGGTCATAACGATGAATCAATAAATGAGACTAGCTAAAGGTCTAGCTATCCATGTTAGATGTTAGGCTAAATATTAATTACGAAGTTGTACTTTTTGTGGGGATCACGAAATAGTTTATGGATAAAATTCATTAACTCTCAACATGTCTCATTATTTCAAATAAGCTAAAAGAATTTACGTAATTTGCATGTCAATTCCTAGAACTCTCTTTAACTTTAACTGCGCACGTGACCTCACGTATGCATTTTAAGGAACCTAGGAAATAGGCGCAGTAGCTGCTGCACCCCGAATAGTTTTAATATTCAAAGCATGGTGTAGGTTTACGTAGTGGTAATTACAAGAGGATAAGAACCACTATATATGAATGAATTTTGCCAAGTTTGTGTAAACTGAGTGTTAATCAAAACAGAACTTAAAAAGGTCAACGAACTCTCGCTTTGATTTAAGATATTATTTCTGCAGGTGAAGACTTTAATTTAATCTACGGCGCCGTGTCACACTATGTTTCTATAAAAGATTATCAGTGTTTCACTTTTGAGCTTTTGGAGAACGAATCTAAAGATTTTGTATATTTGACCTGCATATCTCATATCCAGAGCCGGATTAAGGGCAGGGCCCACGAGGCCCGGGCCCTGGGTCACCAACCAAGAATGAGCCTCCCACAAATAAGAGGTTTGTAGTTTGAACTTGTCAGTCAAACTGGCCTGAGAAAGGAAGCAACAGCGAATGACTACAGTTTTGAGCTTTGTAATTAAAACAGAAAAATGCGGAACAGAACGTTTCTTGCCTATTATTGTTATTATCGCTTCTCTCAACCAACATCTGCAAGCATTCAAAGATTCATCTAGCCAATTTAACTGTTTTTGGACGTGATTCAGGCTACAGTACACCATTAGTCAGGACTTATCCAGATCACTTGGACATAACAATTTCTTGATGAATTGTGTCGATCTCTAATATTTACCAATATCTTCACAAACGAGGAGCCAAAAAGTCTCAGCGCCTAGCCTTTTCTGTACAGACCAATTCTAGATAAGGGTGTGCAAGGCACGTTCCCAAGCATTGAGATAGCATTACAGATATACCTTATTTTGGTAGTATCTAAACGCAACGGTGAGTTGCTTCTCAAAAATGAAAAATTGGAGACCTGATTGCGAATGTCCATGATGCAGAAACGATTTGTAAATTTGGCATGATCATGAGCATCAAGTCAGATATAGTGCTTGAGTTGGACTTTAGTGACAACATCAGTGGCTTTATTGCATGGACATTTCGAAAAGTGTCTGGATTCTTATGGTTATAACTCAATCGATTTTCTGGAATTAAGCATGTCAACTTTTTAGTTTTGATGTACATTTTCATGATAAAGTAAGAAATCGTAACTGAATTACTCCTCTGTGTTAATTAATTTGATTAGTACAACTTGAGTTCGTTTCGTATTGTGCTTATTGCTTGTATATTATAGAATTTAAAGAATAGCCATCGTTCAACATTTCCTACCTAAAATTACCCTTTGAATATACAGCTTAGCATTCTTTGGTGCATGAGGTTGGAAATAGGCCTCCATTTCAAGCGGGCCCCAGGCCTCACACCGGCTGAATCCGGCCTTGCTCATATTATCGAGTTTCTTTCAAAAGCATATTGCGTGTTCCAGTCTCAAGAATATGTCAAATTACAAACGTATCAGTGTGTGCCAGAAGTGCCTGGAATATTTCATTAAAGCAGCGATTAAGCATGAGACAGTACATGTTTTTCTGTTTTACATGGGTTTAATGCTTTTCAACTTTATTGCCAGTGGATTACTTGCATAAGATTTTGTGGAATTGATTCTAAAGATATGGCATATTTGACTTAAACATCTCCTATAAGTGAGACCCATATTTTTTAAAATACTGAAACCGTATTCCTATCTCAGCAATGACACATACGGCTGCCTCACAAAAGTGTGTAAAAGTGCTTTTAATATTTTCAGAAACAACATCTTAGCAACAACAGCACAATGTTATTCCTTCTTTACAAGTGTTATACTCTTTAAACCCTATGCAGTAGGGGGTAAATACTACTCCCCCCTGTCAAACATCTCAAAATATCTCCGGTCCAGTACACATTAGATAGCTGGTTTTAATTGACTTTTTAAATGTATCTTTTGGAAACACATTAGGCAATTTGGAACGTCAACCTCGTCCCAGTTCTGCAGACGCAGCCAATTTCTAAAAGCTGGTAAGCACAGAATTCAAAATTTTCTTCAGATCCGTTTTTTTAACGCTGGAAGGAAAGGAACACGTAAACAACATCTAAATTAGTCTTCATTTATCATATAACTGATGTAATCTGGATATTTTGCTGGGTCTTATCGATACGAAACAGTTGCTTGGAAAAGCTACCATTAGAGAAAATGAATAGTTTTACAGACTTATATTACTTCCTATATTAATTTTCAAGCAATTTCTTTTCTTCATTTAAATCTATAAGTAATTTAAAGGGTGCTACACTATATTCAATATGTTGTTATCACTTTTCCTTTTTCCAATTTTCTAGAACATCAGATAATTTTCTACTAGTTTTCAAGTCTCTAGCTGGACTCCTGCCGATTTTAGGCAAGGGAAGGTGACAAACCAATATTAAATGGCTATAACTTGGCGTTTCCACTAATATTACTATTGTTTCTGCTTCATTTTACACACTTGCAGACGCCCATGCTACCAGCCCAAACATTTAGTTTCCAAGACTGACAGCAGATAGGTATTCAATAGATGATATGAAACATCAAGAAATACAGGTGTCATCATAAATTTTACAGGCAAGTATACGTTGTGGAAGCTTTTACCAGATCATCTATCATGCTGGCAGAATTATCTCTCAAGTTACGGCCGTGAAAATGGAAATCCTGTTTGTTGCTTTACCGACCTTTAGGGGGCTGCACTAGCCGTCCCAACACTACTTCAGTATTTCGTAAGCTCGAGAAATCTATTCATCGGGCAATCCATGGTTTCTTTTGAAATCTCGTTCAGGGTAGCTATTCAATTATGGAATGTCCGTCTTGTCTTACCTTACCAGACGAAATAACTAAAAAATTTCACTTATATCATACTCTATAACCTTGGAGACTTCTATCAATTTCCTTTGTAGATATTTTTGCGAGAGAAAACCACTGTTGTTTCTCTAATCTTTCCATGTTTTGGTATCTCTCCTGGCCACCAAAGGAGTAGTTATTCTTGTGTGAAAATAATAACAAGCTGAGTGACCAATGATAGAAAAATGAGATTAGAGCATATTGATTTAAGGTGTTAGAAACGTGTCACTATAGTATGCATTTGGTAACTCACCTGTTCATTATTCTCATACTTATGACGATTATGCTCTCCAGCAATAACCTCAATATCTGATGGCCTCTTTCCATCAACACACTGACTGGACGTCAATACCCATTTTGGTGCTATTAAAGATCCACCACAAAAGTGGTTTGTGGTCCCATAATAGTTGATGGACACCACCCAAGGCCAAGCTCCATGTTCGGCATCGATTCCATAAACTGTTTTGACTTGACTAATTACTGACGAGCCACAATGCCCGGCTTTGGTCCCCACGACCCTAGTATGTTGGTTTGTTACTCTGGCTGTAGTAGGTGGTTCTGTTGCTCTGGTTGTAGTAGGTGGCTCTGTTGCTCTAGTTGTTGTAGGTGGCTCTGTTGCTCTGGTGGTAGTAGGGGCTGCTGTGGTAGTTGTTTCGGTTTGCGTACCTGTAACAACGGTTGTTAAAATAGTGATTAGAGTAAACATCCGGGGTCACAAATTTATTGAACAGTGCCATATTTCGCTCTGTTTTATGATGATCGTTGAAGCGTCAAAGTCAGCAATTTTTCTGTTTAAGCTTTCAATATGTTAGTATTACGCACGCTTTTACTGTGTAGAGCCTTGAAGAACCGATCGTGAACACCATAAGGTGATCATATCAGACACAGAGAGAACATGGACTGTATACGATCGAAAGGTAGGGCTCACATAATTATGGCAGATCAATCAGGACTTTAAAAGATGGAAATTTTAAAGCTAGAGTAATAAGATAAGTTCCTGAAGCTTTTATTGTAGACTCTGTTTGCTCTTGTCTCGCCTATTCTATACGTAATGAACCATAGCCCTTTTCTGGATAGCATGGAATGCACTTTGGTCATTTGTGTGTTAGTATTTGCTACAAGAGCCTTCTCAATGTCATATGCTTGACATTTTTTTAAGGTACTCAAGTAAAAGCTACTGACAGCTTGAGCTTTTACTTTGATACAGGACCAAGCCGTGAAACACCTGATAAACGAACATTGCTAAGGAGGACATAGTGTTCTTCTATTCTGGATTGATAATTGTGATTATGATGTATGTCTTGCTACCTCTAAGATTACATGTCCTTTAGCTTTGTGAAATACATTGCGACCTATCTTTATACCTGCAAAATTCTAAGAGTAACATGACCACATAATGATAATGATAATAAATGTATATTTAATTTCACACTAAGAATTGTTTTCTTAACCTACAACAATATTCACTCTCCTTTACGCGGCATGGTACATCGAACAACAGAAGTACATTTACAAGAGTGTTAAAGGGCGACAAGATTACATGAACCCTAAAAGCTCTCCGGAACTCCTTATTTGTTGTGACATTTGGATGCAATATCATGCTCTAATAGAAATCTCAGAAGAAAAACAATGTAATATGTAAATATAATGGAATATATATATATATAATGTAATATGTAAATATAATTAAATATGTAAATATATTGTAATATGTAAATATGTTGTAATATGTTAATATATTGTAATATGTAAATATATTGTAATATGTAAATATAATGTTTCATTTTTTTGATGCTTTCACTGACTGGTGCATAATTCCCAATCATGACTGCATGACACGAACAACAACTAAGGAAGATCTTGATCTTCAGCATTAAACACATGTACCTCATTACCAAGCTGTCCAAAAATTTTCACTCCATTCTGTTATTCTAGTTCTACTCTTCCAGATTCTTCGCTTCAGTTCTTACATATTTTGCTGTCATAAAACTATTCTAAACAAAGCCAAAACAATATTCCCATCTCTTTTTTTCCAGCCTCGCTACTTTTTGATTCCCTCCATTCATCAATTGAATGAATTTCCATCACCCTTAATAGATTATTCGATACTATAGAGTAAGCCATAAGCTTACTATAACTAAATAACAAGGAGATATACAAATGAGATGACAAATAACACTTGATGCACTTAATCACATGGCAGAGACACGGTGGATCTTGACATATTTCATACCTTTTGCTGTAGGAATTTCAAAGACTGTTGATTCAGCACATCGACAAATTCTGATTCAAAGTCCTGATCGCTGTACCAGGCTCCACCAGTAACAGAGACGTCGGGTTCCAAGTTAAAAAGCATATAAACCCTTTTCTTGCCAGCCTGTAGTAAGTATAATGCCCGTGTTGTAAGAAAAGCAAGAAAATGATATTTAGAAAGTACCATTTGGTATATAAAATTACTCGTGGCAGGAATATGACACCGGAAGCAAACAGGACTGTTTTCTAAATATTTCTTTGCCTTGTCAACATCTAGTACGTGATTGAGTTGATCCAACGCCAAGGAACCTAAAACAATACTTATTATTTTGGCAATTTTACTACTTTCTTTCACGTGACCATAAAATGTTTTTCGTGTTGAGTTACGTATAAAAACAGGTGGTCACACACCAACATATTCTACATCATTCGAAAGCTCTGTTTTGCACTAGTAGAAAATCTCTTCAACTAACATTGCTCTTAAAATAATTATTTTGCTTTTATTTGTGTATCTATCTATGCTTAGATATATCTTTTGCAAGTGACTTGCAAACTATTCATTTGTTCCATTCAATATACTATTCAATATAAAATATGAGTTTATTGTTATTTTTACAGTATTTTATTCACAAAGAATAAAGGAAGTAATGTCAAATCCCATTAGACAGCACTTAGATCGTAATGACCGAGTGCTGCGTGACATATGAAAACTTACATTGACTGCCTTTACAGCCTTGATTAGCTTCTTGCTTTCCAGGTTTTTCAGTATCTTGTTGACCTGTGTTAGCTGTAGATTGGACTTGTACCGAATTTCTCGGCTCCAGATGCCTTTGACAAGAAAAAGAAGAAAATTCAGGAGCGTGATAGCTTTACTGTGCATTTATCAATATATCTATACACTGCCAACAAGATGCCTCTTTCTCTACAGCGCCATATTCCTTTTAGGCAACAACGGCTCATTGCACTGCTGTACTTTTAGGCAACCCAAGCAATGATGACTCGTTTATTTGTACTCATAATTTCTTGTACTGTTTAGCTATAGTATCTCCCCAAAAGAGATCATACAGAAACACCATTTTGGTAGAGGAGATACAAAATGGAATAGATGGCACATTGTTGACTATTGCAAAGCAATAATTAAGAATCAACAGACTATTAATGCCTCGAGTATCTCGTGTGTCAAAAAACTAAAATGTGTGAAAAAGGGGTCGACTCTCTGGGGATATATGAAGTAAGGATTCAGAAATACATAATAATGCCATGGGGCAACCTAGTGGAAGCATTGTAGTCGAACCTGGGCTACTTTACAAATATGAAAACCATTGGTGGCACTAAGAGGATCGAAGTATAAAGGGAATTATGCGTCCAATCATTGTATAGCAATAACTTGTAACTACAGAAATCGTAAAACGGGCTCTCTACATATGTTAGACTTTCCATCTATATAACCTTGTATCCGATACTGAAAATTTCAAACCAATGCACAAGAATCCAGAAAATATTGCCATGGCTGGTACACTTCCGGTTAAACCGATATCAAAACATTCGTAACTTTCCGCAGCCAAGTATTCGTTTATATTACCAAATAGCAAAAATTTTGTTCAGTATATCACATTATACACTGTAAAGCAACAAGTGCGTGCCGAATGCATGCTAAGATCGAACTTTCAGCATAAAATTGCTACTGGTATTGGATCCAGAGACTTCTTAGCACTGATAAGTATTCAAACTGATTTAGTTATCGACGGCTGCTTTCCTGTGGGATCTTTTTCCATATTCTTACATATCAGATTCTTAATATTGCGGTACAATAATTAAATCAGCACTGTTAGGGCTCAGTCGAATTACAAACCATCAAGCGTAAATTCTGGGCTATGCACAGTATAAGTATGTGTCTTCCAAGTCGATTTGTTGTTCACATCAGTGATCACATACCACTTGATATCATTGCCGCCATTTACGTGTAAGGGGTCACTCACAGCTATCGTGATATCGACCTTCTTGAATGCTCTCTAAGCATCATTACTACATACATTTAATATGTGGGAGAATAAAGCTAAATCCAAAATAATACATGCCATCAAGATAGTGGGCCAGCACACCAACAAACACTAATATTAACTGACTTTAATTTATCGACAAACATACACTTTATTCGTTTCAAATGTGATTTAGGAATGAAATGGCGTTCATGGTACCTGGAATTTGGAGGAGGAGGCAAGGATTTGGGCAGTGTCATAAGCTGAGAAATCAGGTAATTATCCTGCTACTGAGAATTCCTAAACATTACCCGGCAATTAAATGTATAGCCACAAATTTTTATTGTTCACTCCAACAGATTTGCCTAGGAACTGTATCTAGAGAAAAGCAAATCCACTTACTTAACGCAATTCGTCAGTATTGTGCCACAATTCTATGCTTGAAAGATTTAAAAATTGGTAGTTAGAGTAGTGAAACAAATAACAGTGTTAAGCTGTATCTTTTATGTATTGCCTGACATTGTGGTGAAAGTTTCAAACAACGACAACCAAGCATTATAAATTGTTAAAAGAGAATCCTTTCACAGCATTGAATACATCAGTCTTCAAACGCAATGCTCATGCAGTAAGCCTGGTATAACGTTTGACGACAGGTTTAAAAACTTCATTTACAGCAGACTGTTGTCATATATAGAAATTTATATCTCACCTGTTTTAAACTTTTCAGTACTAATACTTAATTAAACAATATCACCTATTGAATTATGTGAAGTACATAATTCAATTATTGATGGTGGACTATATAAACTGAGGTTATTATAGCCTGTGGTGAATTTTAAACTGTGCAGAGAGTATACACAGAAAATGATCACCGATGGCAAACGCTCTTGTTCTCACATGACTTTGAACCTAAGGAATTTGGGCTGAGGAAGTAAATGCTTTCCCAGCCCTGCTTTCTAAAATCCTGACCGTGCCACTTTTTGTCTCAATGTATATCATACACCTTCGTTTTCAATTATTGAGACACTCACCATGAAAAAGAGTTCCATCCAAAGATTGCTAATTGTGTCCATAGAAGAGAACATGATATCGAAGTGTACAGTTCTCCATATCACTGTTCCCTTCACTGTGATTATTTTATTTGCGCTTTAACTTTACAGTATTGAGAACACTTCCCAATTACAAGATCTACCTTAGAGTTAATATCTCAGCAAGTAGACATTAAACTTTCATTAGTAGAATTACCAAAATAATTGTAGCTACTAGTCACTTCATGAAAATTCGGTGGGTTCAAGCTACGGCATGGCTATTCTTAGAACTTGGAACGCTGCAGTAAATGGAGTAAGCTGACGTCATGTCATCATTGTGCTCTGCTAAGCCTTTCTTTCGAATATAATGCCTGCTAATTTCTCACTTTTTCACCTGTCCGTATGTTTATCCTTTATATACAAAGTACTTGTTGATTAACGAATGCTGAAACTCCACAGATCACGATTTTGATTGTGGTCTCTTGGTGCAATGGAGGAATGTCTCACTGTTATAGGTGTAAGGCACAACGTAACCGAAAGTGTAAGGTATGCTTTCGTTGGCTTGACAATTATCAATTTTCCTCCAACTGTTGTGCTCAACATTTTACTACTGTACCTCATGGTTAAAAATAATCTACACAAGCAAGTTTCAAATCTTTTCATTTGCATGCTATGTGCATCCGATGCTTGTTATGGATTATTTGCGCAGCTACCTGTCATCATCCTCAATATCTTGTATCCTACTACTCGAACTTGCTATGCCGAAACGGTTATTCAATTTGTAACGATCCTACTATCAAGAATATCGTTAAATGCCATAATGGTGATAGGAATTGATCGCAATCTTCGCATGCGATACCTGTTGCGGTACAAAGTGTTCATGACAATGCAAAATGGTGTACGTATCATCATTACTGTTAAAGTTGTATCAGCTCTATTTGCTATAGCTTACACAATCTCAACGATTTATGACTTTTACGCTGTGATGAATGGAGTTATTTCTTCGATCGACACAATCGTTGGGTTTACCACTGTGTCTCTTTACCTCTTAACATATGTTCAGGTACACGCTCACGTGAAGGAATCTAACACCACTCTACGGGTGCATCAGAAATCGAAACATGTCAACAACAGTGCAAAGGCAATGTCACGAATGATCTTTATGGTTGTATCTGCTATGTGCCTATTTTATCTCCCTTATGTCTGTTCAAGTCTGGTTGAAACCTACAACAGGGTATACGTCAAGAAAGAAGTCACATCTACTCTGCATGGAGTATTGCTTATTTCGTACTGGCTCACCTACGTTAACTCAAGCATCAATGCCTTCATCATCATAATAGGGCATCAGCCTTGCTGGCAGTATTTACAGAAGCTACTAAAAAGAGATCTTGAATCAAGCCGAACTCATTCAAGGGATAATCATTTAGGCAAAACAGAAACACTACCTAAGCACGTAGTAGATAATTCTCGTGTCTAAGATCAAAAGTTTTACCTACAATACGAGTAGTTTATTTCGAGGTACATTCGGATTCTATCAGGGAGATGCCTTTAAGGAAACTACAAGTTAGACGCCGTTACGTCTTTTCTTCAAGACTTCGTCAACTCTTGGTACACTTGAGGTCACAACGCACAAGTTCATCAAGAACTGAGGCGAAGTCTTGATGAAAAGACGAAACATTGTCTAAATTGTAGTTTCCTTCTTGGTGTCTCACCTATAGTTTGTCGGTGTTGTTTTCATCTTAACATTTGGATTCTGTACCATGAACAGTCTTTTCAAAATCAAAAGTAATTATATTAAATTGGGAGAAAAATTCAATGAAGAATGTGGAGCATCAACTGCAAAAAAAAAAGTTTGACAATAGATGGATCTCGTACATTAAAATGTCATCAGGTAAAACATTACTACATTCATGTATAAGAAAGAAGAAAGCCATGTAACAAAGATGCTTAATTCCTTTAGCGAATGATTAATAACTATAGACTAAGAAAATTCGAAAGGCGAAGATTGGGCTTTTGTGGAAGGACTCTGTTCCTTTGCGACACTATTGGAAAATATATAGGAGAGTAACAGGTCATACTTCTTATCCATACAGCGTATGATGTTTAAAACAATACGATAAAACCTAGCTACGGGCGAGCAGCAGATACAATTGTCCAGCTACTGCGGAATTATTTTAGCTGACAATGGATTAGTTTACCAAATATAATGGGGCTCATCCGCAATACCACGGACAAAAGAGGAAAAAACATAACTCGTGGTTTCATCCATAGTAGATATTCATTAAATAGTAACAAGTGGTAACCTATGATGTCATACAGATGACGCTTTTGCATATATTTGATACTATGCAGGTTTTCGCAATAGATATATCAATTGCTACCTGTCTAACGAGCATGAGCATGACCAAGATCATCGCTACATCTCCATCATGATCACCATCGTGACCACCATCACTGTCATCATCATTATCACCATCATCATCATCATCATCATCATCATCATCATCATCATCATCATCATCTGAGACCTATAAGGATACCTAAAAGGAGTTGGGGAATAAGTACTGTACAAGAGGGCCTTTTCGACGCTTCACTTTTCATAATTGTGAAATGTAGTCCGCAAGTTTACGTCCTAGCTATAGATACTTACAAAGAGTAGCAATATACTGTATCTATTTAGCCAATACGTCTACCTGTGTATCCTCTTTAAAGTCTACTTGTACATTACGCTTTTGTAAAAGAACTTTCTAATATATGAGAAGATTGCTGAATATGAGCAAGCACGTCGTAGTGTACAATTGTTATAAAGTTGTACAGCCATGTAATGTCACCTGAATACACTGTAAAGTATTTACCAGTCTTAAATGGTGTGTAGATTGCTGATTTGAAAAATATTTCTATGAAATCGTGAACATTTCAAAGCCCTAACACTGAAAGGGGGATGTTATGATTAGAATAATTGGACAAAGCCTGTTTAAAGTCTTGACAACAAGTCTCCTAAATTTGATAATCATTGATACTGTAAAGAAATTGGAGACTCTGTAACATCAATCCTCTTTCTCAAGTGATACAGACCATTTTCCTTGAATAAATTTTTAAAACGTTGTCTAAAATTTCTGATGTTATTTAACAATACATATAATATCATCAGGAAGGGAGGGTTTAAAAAAACAATTTTGAAAAAGACACTAAAATTATTAGAAAATATGTCACCACAAAGACTTTTATACATGCCATATACATTTGCAGAGAATGTTCTACTGATTTAGCTCAGTGACCTGAGGTTAACATAGTCTATTTCTCTAGTCACAACATTAGCATGTTATCATTAACTTTTGGACATCAACTTCAAGCCTAATGCCTGGTTCATATGGAACACAAAACGGTTTTAAAGGAGCTTCAAATAGATATAAATTGGCTTTTAGGCCTTAAAACCAAACTGATTCACATGATGGCACAAAACAGTTGTAGTTGCTAGGCATTACAACCATTTGATTCACACGAGGGACCAAAGTGTTTCAAGGTACCTTGCAACCAAAACGAAATACTCGCAAAGGGATTAAGAATATCAGGAAGGTGGTTGCGGAAATCAGCAGGACTATTGTCAAACCAAGGATTACTCATAAGTCACAAAAACTTGGTAATTGCCATGTGATGCAGAGTACTTACACATAGTGTACGTAGACAAGGCACACCGGGGGTGGTTTCTTGAAAACATGTTTTAATGGAACAAAAAATTTTGTTCCTTTAAAACCGGCTAAAAGCAAAACAATCTTGAGGGCATTTCTGATTCACATGGAGAACAAAACAGTTTTTAGCTCTGGGGACCATTTTGCACTAAGCACTAAGCACTGGCCACCGTTTTGTTATTCTCGCAAAGAACTGGAAAATTTTGATTCAGATGGAAACAACTTTGTTTTCAGCCACTACAATGATTTTTTTCTTGCTACTTAAAACAATTATATCTTCCATATAAACCAGGCATAATGTCATTGGTGGTAGGCCTTTCTCTGCCAACTGGCTTTACTTACAACAGACTACAAAGCTACCCATCAACCTGTCCAAAGTCCATTGAAAGTTACAAAATGTCACTGAGAAGTCTTGTCAAAATGCATCAACATATTACCAATTTTCAAGATGTATCTAGCAAAAAGTGTTCACAAAACTTTAAAGGATGCTTTTCTACTTTTTCTCGTTCCATAACAGTGCTTCCCTGGATTTGTTATCCTTTTTTGCAAACTACTACGTTATCTGGTTTAGCTGTTGTGTTTATAAATAGGAAGTTTCATATAATTACAAGACCCATTTAAGGAAAGAGCTCAGTCTCATTTGAATGGAATACAACACTACCATGTTTTACCCCACTGAACAATTGACTCCATGTCAACCTCTAGTTTGGAGGCCATTGCCACCACATGACATACATGAAATATAAAATATTTGATACAAAAACAATTTTTGTGTAGATATAAAGACGTCATTACAACCATAGAGGCTACTGTCATCTCTCCAATACTTGATGCTCATTATTGGGCAGTTGGAGCGTAGTAACTATACGCTTTCATCAAATTAAGATGATAGAAGTATGGTGCACATACTTTTGTCATCCTTAGTTTCCAATTGAAGGATCGGACACACTCAGACAAGGGAATAAATATCAAAGAGAGTCTGATGTGAAAATAAAAACCAGTTGAAGAGACTGTAGTTTAAAGTATACTTCAAATATAATAGCTGTTCCTACTCTACATTTTTACTGATAAAGGCATGTTATGTGATTATTCATGATTCTGGTCTAAGAGTGAGGTTTCCATCAAACTGCCACGTATATATAGTTACAGATCTAATACCTTACACTTATTATCTCATGCGAAGTAAAACAAATAAAATCCCTAAACCTCGCCCTGGAAAGTCACTTACGAACATACAAGGAACATGCTTGCATCTCCATTACATTGTATTGCACCAGACTCTTTTCAGAGTGGGCAGGTAGTTGAAAAGCACACAGTGACACGGCACGGGGTACAAATGCGTTCACAGGTACAGCAATAGCAATGAAGGCCCCCTCTGAGTCACATGGCCATTAAACAAATCACCCTAGTACAGTACTGGGTCTCCCGATCTTACACATCTCAAAATAAAATGAGACCCACGTGGGCAGGTCTTATGAGCCCGTTGTGTTATTTATTCATAGGGTACATGGCAACTTGTGGGCAGTTACAGAGTTTCCATCAAGAGTGCACATTGATCTGTAGGGTTAACAAGCCCTTTGTACGCAGATGTTTGTTGCTTTCAGTATTAGGTGAGGATGTTTATATCCATTTAACGATGACCAAATGACGTGCATGTAATTTAAATTTAACAAATAAAATCTCAGCAGGACTGTTTAAGACAGTTAATGAACTTGCCCTAACGGACACGAGATCTCGAATTCTTAGACTCAAGAGTCAGAGCACAACAAAACGCAACAGTACAATTTTCTAAAAACTGCATTATACGCGCCAATGTTAGCACCCAATCCGAATGTTCAGAAATATTAAGTACCTCAGACTTAAAAGTGGTTAAAGACACACCAAAAAGAAGGGTTGAAAAGTGGGCAAGAAAAGACTGTACTGTCAACAGTAACCACGAACAATTAAACATCAAGTAAGAAGTACCTATCTATTATTGTGCATGACCTGGAGACGAACAGAATAGGCCACATACAATTCAAAAACAAGCTTAACTCTACTGATTAATTACAGTGTGACTGTTAAATAGCTCACCATCCACTTTCGGGTCGTATTTCCCACGACGATGGTTCAGGAAAGCTTGACCTAGTAGATCTTGACCTTTCGCCTCCATGCTTACTTGCAGAGAGATGGATATGCAAGTGATCTGAACGGGTAAACAAAATTTTGACTGAGCCGACCTCGATCCCAGACGAAAACAATAGGAGATCTACAAACCAGACCGCGGCGCTCACATGATTTTGAGTTCTGGCGAGGGGGGTAGTGCACGGATAACCCCCTTTTCTCTGAACATTTTCACTGGAACGGCATTCCCATACAAACAGGGGCAGGGAGTGATACAAAGTTTTCAAGCAATAGGCTCATAACATGTCAATAACATGAAATATCGTATTTGTTCAAATAAGCGCAGCGGCGCTTTCTAACTTTTGGGCGTGTCAGACGCGGTGGTTATAGCGGGGCAGGCGTTATTTGTTATTATGATATGTTTATTTTCAAACTTTGCAATTTCTCACTTTCTTAGAAACCCTGTTGTATATTTCATAACTATTTGATTTCTTATTCGTTAAGTGTAAACATAATCACAGAGGAACCACTTCTCGATGAAGTCGAGTATGTATCTTGCTATTCTTACTTATTCTAGTGTACTTTGGAAGCATGTCATTTTCGCAGCAGAATTTGCTGAATTCTAAGTCTCTCTGCACTTTCACTAGCTTGCTTGCTATTCTTTTTAGGTTGATGTACGGCTGCAACTTTTACTAACCAAAACATTTACCCCTGGACTAAAACTTTACAATTCACTTTTATCATGCTTGTACCCTTTTACAAATAGACTAGTAATTTAACTATTTCCTTCATCATCACACAATCGTTTACCCATAGTCTTAGGCACGTAATATTTCATTGTTTTTAGAACATTCCTCGCTCAAATAATTTCACGCATGATTTGGTAAGTTTGTATTTAAACAAAAAAGGCTATGTTACCTCACTTGACAATGGCAACAGTGGGTGCCGAAACGTTGTGCTTGACTGAGAAGATTTTACTATGTAGTAACAAGATGGTTTTCATTCGTAGTCTTTAGGATCTTGCAGGACAAGCAGCCGTACAGAAACCTAGAAAGAATAGCAATTAAGCTAGAGAAAGTGCAGAGAGACTTAGAATTCTTCCTAATTCCCAAAGTTTGTTGTCCTACAGCCTTTGTCAACCTAATACATAAACATAATGACATAATACTGATAATCAATAGTTTTTAAGATTTAAACTGTTTTTAAGTTAATTTATAAACTTGCATCAGTGCCTTAACACGGTTTGAATAGGGGGTAGGGGGCAAATGCATCCAAAGGGAACATGGCAATGAAAAGTGTGTTAGACTATTAGCAATCAATCAAAGATGGCCTGAAATGTACATAGCTGAGCCGTAACGTCGACCCACTTATCAGGGAGGCCACAACTGGTTTGGGGTGCAGGTTCATTTAAACCATAGTGAACAGAATTTCAATATATTTAGAAGAGATATTATTTGATAATTAGATCGTTCGTTTGATGGTTTTACTGCTCATTTTGGGTAGTTTCAAAATTTGGCCTACTGCTCACCAGGCGTCTATGATTCTTTGATTTCTATTGGTAGATAAATAGTGAAAAATATTTGATATAGTGAAACAAATTCATTGTCCACATTCCATAAATCCAAAGCGTCGCTGAGAACTTTATAGCAGCTTACGTCTAAAATGGTATTAAGTCTTCTCTAGCTTATTGTAAGGGGAGACACCTCTTCGCTCATAATTCTTTTTCACCTCTTGTTTCATAATTTTCACGCGACGCAGCCAGCGAAAGCGGCAGGGTTGCCACACCTATCTTACTATACTCCCGTGATTGTACATGTAATATTGTGAACTGATAATAAATTAATCCCCACAGCAATCTCAATGACGATTCCCTCCTAGGGAAATCCCTTTCCCTTTTGGAAAGAACAGACCCTGGTGAATGGCCCCACTGCTTTGCTCCTTTCTCTAATAAAATTGACCTGTCCTGTTTTATTAGTAGCTGTTGTATTCACAAGTAGTAGTTTGCAAGCCTTAATGATATCGGTTCACTATAAGTTCAGGGACTTTTAAATCATAGTATCTATTAGATATCTATATTATCTGTAGATACTATTACTTAGAAGTGCATGTATAAAGTTAATGTCATTGATGTCATGAAAAATCCTACTGACTTGTAAACAAACAGCTATTCAAAAATAGTAAATTTGTAGCAGCTAGGGTTCGTTTTCTATATGATCAGCATACATGATATAGAGATTATACAGTACTTCAATAAAAGGTTTGCCATATATTACATTGAGGAATAGCGATTCAAGGATTGCAAATGATTATAACCAAGCTGATCAAAGAGATCTATTGCTTCCATTGATGCTGTAATATTGCAACACTGAGGAGTTAAAATATATTTGTAGATGATCATTTTAGCTTTTTGAGAATACCATCGTAAACATTCATGTACAACGAATTGAATAGTCATATTTATTCCACATTCTTTGAATATTGAGTCGTTTGTTTATGTATACATTGTGCCATGCTGGACCACTGTGTCTTAAAATAATTAAACATTTCCATCACTGTTCATTAAGAGGAATATCTTTATTGTCAAACCAACCAGCACTGACTATTGACAGACGACAATATTTCCATTTCCCGATAGTAAAGGAGTATGGACCTAACTTGTTATACAACGACAGCCCAAATAAATGTAAAACTCCTTTATTTAGGAGTCAAAGTCAATTATTTTTTACATCAGTTGTTGGGGTCTGACCAGTCGTATATTCAAGAGGGCGAGAACTTTATTGTTATTAGCCCGGCGTTTCAGGGAGCTTTCACGACGAAGCGACACGGCGCAAGTGACATGCAACGTGTTATGTCACCTGGAAATGAACTTATGCAAACACATCAACCTTTCATATCGAAATAGTATGTCACGTGGCAAATGCGATGTGTCACGTCCGTGCAACTCAAGAACTGGATCAGAACATTTTTCGAAAACATGTGGCACAATTGCTTCTCGCCTAATCAGGATAGTATTTGTTCAAATCATATGATCACTTTGCCACGTGAGGACTAGGAAAAGGCTCGCACGTCTGGTTCTGTTTGTTTACAATGGCACTCAACTGTCAACAGTTTCGTATATCCATGAGCAAGTCCAATGTTTTTGGTTATGTCAGAGAAATGCAACGTGGTTAGGACGTGGATTAATTATCGACTCCGGCAATTCTCTATTTGGGCAACCGACGGGAAAGATTTTGTTCCATTTCTCGATAAACTCTCGATCATACTCTCGATGATACTTTCTCGATAAACATTATTTTTCCGAATCAATCCTTAAAGAATTTCACTTTCTGGTTATGTAGATGAAATTTTGTGACTTATTCCGTTTATATCCGGTTTGAATTCAATCCAAGCATGTTTACTAAACGCCGCTCGTCGTTCAAATTGCCTTAGATACTGTCTAGGATAAGTGACTACAGACTGATGCAATGACAGTAGCTCCCGAGAAAGCTTAGTTGATAATACGATGAGGATGATAATAAAGAGCATTAAAGTGTAATGACAATGATGATGATGATAGTGATGATGATGTTAGTGCTATTGACGACGATTGCAATAAGGATGACGAGAGCGAACAGGCAATGGTGATGATGATGATGATGATGATGATGATGATGATGATGATGATGATGATGCTAACAACAAAGTAGATAATGATAATCTTGAGTATGCTGATCGTGATGATATCTACGATGCAAGTATAGGTAAGGTAACAACTATGATTATAACAATGACAACCGTGGGGGTGAGGGCAACAACTATGGTGACAATGAAGATGTTGGTAATGATAGTTATGTGCAGACAACCCAGGTATTTCAACTTAGATCTTTGAAAGATGAAACGGTTGATGACTACAAATTAAATGCAGGTTGTTTAAAAGCGACCGTGGAATGCGTCGGAGATTTCTGACTGCGCCTTTGCAGATACATTCATCATGAAGACCACCATGAATGACGCAACTCGTCTTCAGGCTTCCAGGTCAGAAAAACAAAGCGCAAACTCTGCACAGTAATCAAATCCACCTTTCTTTATATTTCACGGTTACTCTCACTTTATTTAAAATTCAAAATATCTTAATATAAAACCTTATACTTAAATACAAAATGAGTACACGTTTGAATATTTACAATTTTACAAGAAATAAATTACAACTCATGTGTGCTTCAAAAATTCGAAACATCACTTGAGGCATTAAAAGGATGACCCGACATATTCATGACAATTTGTGAACTACGAGATTCAATTACAAAGATTCAGTCTTCATTACTATGGTGAACATTAGGGCTACAATATACCGTATTGTCAAAAGTAAACTATCGTTCCGGATTGTAAAATTTGAGCTTTGAAAGATTAAGACGCTGAGAAACTACGTTGCCATAACACATAAATTGCTAAGCAAAGTAACATATAAGATTGTTAGGTCGTTCATCAACTAAAACTACATTTATGACGTCATCATACTTACTGATTCTCAGGTCTCCTGACTCTCTTTATACATAAAAGACCTTTGATTTAATTGGTCGAGAGTATCAAAAACCTACTACTGCTCATTCATGTGGACGTCACAATGTAGGATCCCAAAACTATAATCTAACAGAGTACTAAAGTGTGACGTCATGATTTAATGAATATCAGAAATTTGATAATTTTGTGGACTCGTTCCTTTCTTCTTGTTGAGAAAGACAACCTGTCCAAATCTGAGAACCATACCTTGAGTAATCGATGAGATATGCCCTTTCAAACTTTAAATCATGCCTATCAAAACCTTGTTACATGAACCCAATTCATAATTAACAGTGTTTCCTTCAGGACTTTTGCAAATTCCAACAGACGTTTCTCGCAGCGGATATGAGATTTGAACGCGGGCATGTGGTGGCATGGTTGACACTGTGATATAGTTATAATTGCGATTCCTCGAAAAAAGTTTTTGTGACGTCATCACTTTAGTACTCTATTCAAAATCTACGAAAAGCGAACGCTTGTTGCCATGGCATCACAAAAAGCAGAAGTCACTGACCACCTCTTTCTTTCCCGATAACTTCGTCTACAATCCAAAGAGCCTCTACGAACAATCTACTGGCTATTGATCGTCCTTTGAGACGCTCTAAAGAGACAGTTGTACAATTCTATGACGACCTCATCAAAAACTTTCAGGGGTTTTCTTTTGCTCCTTTAACGATGAAGAGGCTTCTTTTTAAGCGATTGTAAAACGACACTTCCATAGTGCAAGAAATTTCATCTCTGGGTTTACTCTCCGAAAATCGCGATATCACAAAGACAGCATTTTCAGGTTTTGGACCTTTTGATCACAAAAATGATCTTCGAGAAACATTACCGCGAAAATTTCCTAACCTAAAGTAACCAAAAAATCCTAATTTTGTACACTTTTCTCTCTATGGTTACGCAAATCTATTAGACTTAACAATAAATTCAATTAACTAACACAAGTACGCCTTTGAAACATGGAAAGCATAAATCTTCTACATACGCCTTACCTTTCGAAATATGCCTACAGCACTTAATAACTAAACTGTTACATTTAACTTTATCTTAAATCAGTACGAAATCCATAAAAATGAGCGGGCCTGCCCGCGCAAATTACAATTTATTTCCTAAGATACCTAAAGACTGCAATATCTGACTCTCGACACCTCGTTAAAATGACCCTCACGATCTTCGTAAAAACAATAAACTCGACAACGCCTGCTAATAAAACAAAATTCCTACAATAAAGTCACAATTTATATATCAGGGCGCTGATAAAAATAGTTCAGATGTACTAGAATTATCAATACTAATAAAATGAATCACTAGGTCGTTAAATAAAGAGTAACGTGTACAGAACGATACGGTTGAGTTGTAATGCACGAGCTTTTAAGGACATTCTCCTTCTTAGGGTTGCTTCAAAGTGCTCTTTCGTTAATTTTTATTCATGTCTATAAACTGTTTAGGAACGAGTTATCCATACTAGTACTTCTCTACGAGTCGTTGACATGAAAATAGTACAATCACTTCTTTTAGAAAACGTGAAAAAATGTAAAACAATTCCCATAGTTTTCATACAAAGTTTTAAGGGCTGATTAAAACAGCTTCCAACGGGCTGACCTGCATTCTATTGCCTGGGCTAGCCCTGCGTAAGCCCTGGTGAAGATCGATTGGAAACTAACGTCATTGACATCCGTTCCAGTTCTTGTCTACGACATAAACAGAGAACGTTTAAATGACAAAAAGTACTATGAGGTTCACTTCATTAAAACCCTTCGTAAGAGAGATAATCAAATCAAAAGTGAAAACATTAACTAGAGCTTTGAAAAGATACTGCAGATATAGAAAATAAATACGATAACAAAAAAAACCAGGTCAACTTTTAATTTATTGATCCCAGACATGTTTCGAAGAAACATTCTTCATCTCGAGCGGTGATTTTGTACAAATCCTGCACTACCTTTTCATACGGACATCAACAATGACATATTTTCTTGGGTAGGTCTACCCGTGTGTGTTGAAAAGAAAAAGAAATGAATACATAGAATTTTGTTTACAAAATGCTGTGCAAACAAAGAACATAATGTATAGCGTCATAGAAAATGTTATGTCACCAGGATTCCGGTGGTGACATAAGTTTTATTTCTCTAGTATCTTTCTAAACATGATTATTTAAAATTCTCCTTTGTCGATGAGACCTTACCAAGTAAAACAAATTGGAACGTGGGCATTCTTTGCTCTAAGAGTAAGTCATAGGGTAGGTAGATATCTTGCCTAATATACAGATTAAGAGACTCATGAGAACTCGTGATACATTCGTAGACTTTAGGCGCGATAGTCAAGCTCTGCAAAAATTACATAGACATCTGTTACAGTACTGTAACATGTGATAGCCCTGATATTTTACACGTCCCGTAATTATTCGATTTCTTGCACTCCCTTCGAATCGCCAATCTCTAAATTAAGAGCCCTGGTGAGCAGTGGGCCCGATTTGAAACTACCCACAATAAAAACTAAAGCCATCAAACAGGCCAACTAATAAGTAAAGAGCAGCTGGGGCGTCCAAGGGTAAAGACCTTTAATTTAGGATAACGGGCAGAAAAGTAAGCCACGAGGTAGGCTCAACCACCCAGTAGTGCCGCTTGTCAAGGATCATGGAAAGAAGATGTCATCAATGAGAACAGAGACTACAACCAGTCCTTGCCAAAAGACCGAGAGCCACACTTCAAAATAATCGCACACTTTTCCTGAAAAACATTTGTCATAGGCGCACCTCCTTGACTAAGCGGACCCTCAGATAATAGTGGAGGACAAACACAGTAGTTTACATTAAAGAAAGAGTACAGCCTGTCTTTCGCTAGTTTGGCACCATTTTTTCTTCAAAATGATGCCCTTGAAGTTTTTATTGGTATTTTCCCAACATCTGTAATAGGCTCAGTCCTCCGAATAAATGGACCTATTAAGTGTATAAGCCGACCTTGACGTCAATCGAATAACTACTCTATGCCACGTTCTTGGAGTCCCATACAAGAGTGCTCACTTCCTTTTGAAGATCTTAATTGCAATTTAAAACTGTGGAGATGCTTATTGGGAGTGGTCACTTACCGAAGATTAATAGTCTGTGGTAACAGTAATAGATTGAAATTAATAAAGGTGTTGCCTCGAATCGTTCGATTACTTCTCTTTGAGAAATGCAGGGGGCAGCATTCTACATATAACGCAAACACCCTACAAGCTTTTTATAGGCAACTCAAATTTTGGGTTCAGCCTGTAGCTTCTTGAGGCATTCACCAACTCAAAGCTGTTTAAAGGATACTTTATTTTCTTGGACGTCCTATCGCGTCGCTTTCGAGTTGCCAAATTAACGTACACACAAAATGTCAGTTTCGTTTCGACCGTAGCGTAATAGAGTTGAACTTCGGTTAAGTGCTATATGGTTAACAAAAATAGTTCCAGGTGCAAGTTGCATTATCGTTTCTTACCTTAGATGTGTCGGAAGATCATCAGTATAAAGTTTATAGCGAATAACTGCCATCTTGCACAGTGTCTTTAAAGTTGGAGCTAAACAGAAGATAAAGGGGCCACAAAAAGGAACAATTAAAAATGTTAGCATCGTTGATTATCTTGAACTACATTTGAGATCAGACCTTTAAGCTACTTAGAAGGTCTTCCTCCAACTCTCTCATGCCGAAGTTTAACAATTTGGACAATTTCACCACCTTTATCATTTTGATATGACTCTCTAATACGGCAATTTCACCAAACTACCAATTCCCCTTTATCAAGACCCCTCTATCACTGGGTATGCAAGGCAAGAAAGAGGGATATTTGACACTACGAATGTCACGGAATCTTTTACACGAGAGATTGAGATTTACGCATTTAAGTCTATTTGTCATGCGTAATCACAAATTATCACAAACAGGTCTCCAATTTGCTCACCCCTTAATTTTCCTTTGCAACAGCTTGCCCCCTATATTGACCCCCTTTCATTATAACTTACAGAGAATCGCCAGCCTCCTGTCATTTCATCCCCTTACAAGTAGGCACGGGAAAGTACGGCGTTATCTGCTTGTATATTCTGGTAAGGGTTTGGATTTGATGCGAACTTTAGAATCTTCCATTCGCTTCTAAAGCAGGACAGTAAAATTGCGAAATTTTAAACCTTTCTG
>JAAAKM020006971.1:124420035-124435979 GCA_010016025.2 Alatinidae sp. Z8VKAUB7J3 | reverse complement strand
CTATCAAGATCCATTAATGGGGCTTTTCTAGAAGTGGGTTTTGGTTTAGGTGTCCAATGCCTTCACAAATGCTCGAAAACGTATCATAACATATTATGGTTGATATGTTGCTTTATTTATTGAAATCTGAGCTGAAATCTCAATTTTACGGCAACTAAAAAGTTGAAAATTCACACTCTTGCACCGTTCGCACCAGCTGTTTAACTGCGGCTCAAACTTTAATACAGGTCACCGCCGAACCTAAGTTTATTTATTTCGATTTCTGCTATGAGCTACGACAGCATATCCACAAGTGCACATCAATCAAGACGTTTGACATTATAATTATTGGAACAATGGCAAGAATTAATATTCTTGGCAACAGCCCATCCACAAGTGGATATCAATCTCACGACGTTTAACATTACAATTATTGGAACATTGGCAAAAATCAATATTAGGAATCGTTTACATAAAATTATATTAATTTAATGTTAATTAAGGCACATTGTCCTATTGCAACCATTGCAATACTCCCTGAGTCACTGTTCACTTACCGAAATCCAAAATATAAACATCAGAAAGGTCTTGCAGCTTGCTGTCGTCATCTGTTAGTACAGTACTGGAATCATCCTCAACCGGACTGTGCAAAAACAAAAAGCGCAAAACAACGTTAACAACAATTGTTGCTATGCTACGTTACGGCTGCTATGAATGAGCAATGAACAGGAATTCAGTATACTATTCATGAAAAGAACATGCAAGGACTTCGATAGGATTCGTTCGACAACACCTTAGCAAGCTACTTTCTCGGCAGCCATAAGGAGGACCGAATGAGCTGACCGTCGAAACGTGATGTCTTCTGTAAATCCTACTGCTATGGTACTCGGTCTCAGGACTGGTTTTCACTACTAAACTACTTTTTTCCGACCGCTCCAAAAGAAATAATTATAATAAATATTATCTACAAGTACAAGTGTCCATGTAGGTAAAGGTACGTAGGTTGCACATCCAGAAGTTGTAGGAAAGACAAACAGCACAATGGCCAGACCCCTACGTGCAAGACATCGATATGAAAGAAGGTTATAGTCACTTGAAATTTTCATTTCTTGCCTATAACAAATGTAAAACAATGACACTAACAATGAGGTTGTATCATTCACATTTGATGGTAATGTAGAGGTACGTTCTATGGACGCCAACATGGACTGTCCGTTTCGAATCAGAGTGTGAGATATGCTTTTTACTTTTGATGCCCATTACTATAACAAATTTAAAACAATGACATGAACAATGAGGTTGTATCATTCACACTTGATGGTAACGTAGAGGGACGTTCACTGGATGCCAACACGGACTGTCCGGTTCAAATCAGAGTGTGAGATATCCTTTTTCATTTTGATGCGCATTACTATAACAATTTGAAAACAGTGACACTAACAATGAGGTCGTATCATTCACACTTGATGCTAACGTGGAGGTACGTTCATTGGACGGCAACAATGACTGTCCGATTGAAATCAGAGTGTGAGATATCCTTTTTCGTTTTGATGCGCTTTACTATAACAAACTTGAAACAATGACACTAATAGTGATCTCGTATCATCACACTTGATGGTAACGTAGATGTACCTTTATTGGACGCTAACATGGACTTTTCGGTTAAAATCAGAGTGTGAGATATCCTTTTTCGTTTTGATGCCCATTACTATTACAATTTTAAAACAATGACACTTATAAGGAGATCGTATCATTCACACTTGATGGTAAGGTAGAGGTACGTTCGTTGGACGGCGACACGGACTGTACGGTTTAAATCGGAGTGATAGATAGTCTTTGTCATTTTTATGCGCATAAGTTTAACAGATTAAGTACAATGACACTAATAACGACGTTGTGTCATTCTTATTTAATAAACTAGAGATACCTTTATTGGATGCCAACACAGATTGGCCTATACAGTACATAGTGACAGATGTCTTGCTTTATTTCTTCGAGCCTTTGTGTTACGAAGTGAAACCATTGAGCTTGATACCGCGCTGGTATCCTTCATACGTGCTGGTAACGAAGAGATTCGCTAATTTATGGCAGGACGTTTCTCGTTCAATTCCAAGCGATATATGTATTTTTTTCATCATTAATATTATATTTTTGTTACAGCACCTATGGAAGGAAACAATAGGGAAACTGAAAATGGTGATAAGTCTTCGTCCCGATTGATCTCATCGTTATAGTGCAATTTTGTAACATTCTCTATGATGTTTTGTCTGAATAAAAAGAAAAGTCATAGGGGTATATTTATGGAAATCATTAGAGTTATTTTCCCGCCGTTTTTTTAATAATCATGACAAGAACGTGATAGCTCTTAAAGTTGTGAGTTTTAGTTGAGTGTGTAAAAGGGAAGGCAGTTGCAATTTTCTTGACATTTCAAATCCAGGATTAAAAAATCGTTTCAAGAGAGCCTTGACAACCATCATGGAAAGAGTGGAAAAGCTTGAGTAGATCTGGAAGGCATTTGATAGAATGGATTGTCTGGTTTAAAGCTAGCAGTGTTTTTCTTCATTTACTATTTCGTTAAACCTCTCCTGATATTGCTTTTCATCAAGTGACACATTTTTTTGTTTGTATTAGACCAGTTATTGGATAAGTTTTGGTTCTGAGTAACTACCATTTCATTCCATGGATGGACTAAGACGACTACTGAGCCATGCGAACTACTGAGGGTCGGTCCAGACGTCACCATTTTCTTCTTGTTCTTCTCTTTGTTCTTCTTCTTGTTCTTCTTCTTGTTCTTCTTCTCGTTCTTCTTCTTGTTCTTCTTCTTGTTCTTCTTCTTGTTCTTGTTCTTGTTCTTCTTCTTGTTCTTGTTCTTCTTTTTCTTGTACTTCTTGTTCTTGTTCTTCTTTTTCTTGTACTTCTTCTTGTTCTTCTTCTTGTTCTTGTTCTTCTTCTTTTTCTTGTACTTCTTCTTGTTCTTGTTCTTTTTCTTCTTCTTGTTCTTCTGGTACGCTCTTCCGTTTGACGTCACCTTGAAACATACAGGACAATAGTTAACAAGGGCTCCCAGTTCCCTGCGTTTATTACAATAGCCCGTATTTTAAAGACATAAAATGTTAAAGTAGATCCTATTAGATCATGAAGAAGATTTAACTGAGCACAAAAAAGCCATCATTAGATAGAAATATAAGTTGACTGGTTAATTCGGGAAATTACAATTTTTTTTAAGACATTTCATCTTCAACGTTGGATACCAACGATAGCGACGTGACTAAAACTCATTTAGGACAATGAAGTATTTGTGTAAATTTTAAGGTTTTTTCGCTTTAACTTTACAATTATAAATCATTGTTTTCTCAGCTTTACAAAGAATTATAATTTTATAAAATTTATCGAGTTACTTTCTGAATGACTTTATAGTATCAATATTCTGTTCTGATACACTTGATCCTCTTTTCTAATATGACTGACAGTGTGGTATAGGGGAATCTTAACGAATTTGAAGACCAAACATGTTCCACACTCATTGTTATTTGAACATACTTTCATGCTAAGTTTACAAAGGTTTAATTCAGAGGGCTTTAATGGATTGGCTACATTCAAAGCTTCTACAGCTAGTTTGCGATACTAAAAATTTTGAGAAAGCAAGGTGAGATGATTACGTTACGTAGCATCGTACAATAATGTAGGTATCTTATTGAAATGATACCATTAATTGTAACATTTTAATGCAATAATACAACAATAAGTATTTTCAGATGATAACATAACATGAAACAATTTGATTAGTTTCTTTTTGACTCAAATGTCAGGGGAAGAATAGTGTTGGCCTGTTTTCATTGCATTTCTCTTACTTCTTCTGGAAAACAATCTATCGTTTTTGAAAAGACCGTTTTCTTTCTTTTATTAGGATATTTACAACGTTAAAGTTTTGTTGCATCAGTTATTCTAAAAAATATTAACGCTTCCTTTTAATTTGAGCGGCGTTTATAAAATTTGACGATTTTTATAGCGGCGTTTATTGTAGGTGAGGCGTTTATTGTAGTTGCGGTGTTCATTGTAGGTGTGGCATTCATTGGAGGCGCAGCGTTTATTGTAGGGAGACATTTATTTCGTAGTTGCAGACCTTGGACTTTTCAAGGTTTGGGGGAGAGATACTACAAACAAGACAGGCGCAGATTCCAGTCTGAACTATTTTAATAAATTATTGTGCTATTTTGCCAGCATCATCGCTTCTTCATCTACATAAAAAATGTGGGAAGTTTACTACACGTTTTGGTGCTGCTCTATTGGACGGTGGTGATAAAACGTGGAAATACGGCAAATTTCTTTTTCCAAATTTTTTAGAATGTTTGGATTGAAAATCGCACAGAATACATACAAAGCTCCACAATCAATAGAAAATCAAAAATGATGCAGCATAGCACCTACGTCTTCCAGATAACTTCAGCCATGTCCAGTTTTGTTCTATTTGATTATATATCGAAATATATTCAAATGATAGGCACTAACATTCGAGCTGACGTTTTTAAATTATTTTCGGTGGGCTCATAAAGTGTCCAAGTACAAAATATTATTGTTCATTGTCATGGAAGAAGGAATAGAAAAGTGACAGTGTATTTTGTTGATCTTATCTTTGATATTTGACAGAATAGTCGATTGTATTATTCCGATTAATAATAAAAAGATTATAGAAAAGCTGTAACCTATTTTGTACCAACTGTCCCTGCACCTATATCCATGTACATTCAAACATTCAAGACGTGACCAATAATCCAGTGACACGTCATTTCGATCGACTATGGCTTATTAAAAGGGAAAGGTTCGCTCTCATGCTTAATAGATTTGTTACGGTCGAATAAAGAGCCAATGTTTGTACTTTAATCAATTTAAGCAAAATCTTACTCTCTTTATGTTACAAAATTTTATATGATTGTTCCTTACATTCGTCGTGTTTTCAGGTGAGCTATTTTTATTGTATGCATTTGAGAAGTGGATGTTTGCTATGACGTCATAAAACAACTTACTATGGATTTAATGAAGTGGCCGCGTATCATATTTTTAGTGCTTATATCAAACAATACATATGAAACACCGCAGCAGCATATTTTTTTGTAATTCGAATCTAACTCTAATTTAATGAATCTATTTCAAGTACGGTATTGTGATACAAAATAGTGCTCCAGTCCTTTGCTTGCTGAGTTACCGCATGCCATTAAACGGGGGTTAAGTCGCTAAAACTTTTCCACTAAAAGATTGCTTGGTCTTGAAAGGAATCTGTTTCTCCCCAAGAACAAACAATCCGTCTCTAACTAGATTCATTGTTCCTTCCATCAGTGGGATTCTTGGGTCCACACAAGTTACAAATGTTGTCGCTTTTGTTTGACCCAAATTCAGTAACACAAGAGCGTATTTTGAAGTTCTAAAGAAAACAATTTTGTAAGCGTGTCCATCATTGCTTTAAAAAATCAAATCTCGTGGCCATTCTGAATACAAAATAGCATTCAGAAAATTATTTTGACGTCATAATGCTCTGTGGCCTCTTATTTGTAAGAAAGACATTGTTGGCCTGAAGGTTGCAGTATTTCAGGAATGTTGGGGGCCTAGGACCTACTATGTAGAAAAGGCGCGAAAACTTGTCTGAGAATTTTCGATGAGAAGTTGAAAACAAAGTTATCGTGATTTCTGTAAATCTTAGAAGCGCATGTTCCAATAAGGTAGGTACCCACTCGAATTTATCCGGTCTTTGTAACTTGTAACTTTAATATAAGGCAATGGATTCTGTTGACAATGCTTATTTTGAGTAATACTTTTGGCAGCCAGATTTGGCCTCCTCAAACTCACGATCACCGTCGTAGCCTATCCTAACGTAAATTGGATCTGCTCAAGTTCAGAGATTCTGTAATGAAATACCGGTACCTTGTTTGATATTAGAGCAACCAAAAAAGGAAGTCGAGCAATAATTGTATTTTCAAACAAGACCGTATAATAATAAGCTGTAAGATTCAGTTATAGGTCTAGGCCTGCAACTAAAAGTTGTTACATGGCCACACAAACTTATCTTACTTTCGCAGGCTTGCAATCAAAGGCTCCTTGTGGGTAGGAAGCCTGATATTTAAACTACCCTAAATACGCTAAAAAGTGAAGCCATCAAACAGGCTTACTAACAAGTAAAGCATAGTCGGAGTACGCCAGGGCAACGACCATAATTTCAGGCCCATGGGTGCAGCTATATGAGGCGCCTTCAACTGACTACCAGCTAGCTGCGTCTTTGCCCCAAGACTAGACCCTTGCTATAGAAGAGGCTGTGGACTGTATATGTATATGCTAGTCTGCTTACAACTTCGATCATTATATATGTTAACAGGCACTATTATACATCGTGAACTCCAAAGAAAACTTTCTATCAACCAAAATTGTATAGGCCTATAGGATTTTAAAAGTTTCATTTGCATTTCATTGATCCAAATATTAATAATATATTTCTGTTATATCATGAGTTTGTGAAAATTTGACCGGTGAAGGCGGTTTTGATTAAACAGCTTCATGTTCGAAACTTGGTGTAATAGCAAAATTTGTCCAGAACAAATAGGTGGGGTAAAGTTTCCATGCAACATGGTTCCAGACATATAACTATAGATGGTAGATCTATAGATGTCTTTGGTTCCAAAATGAAGTCCATGTTTCAGTGAGACTGCTGCAATTCAACAGCTTTCTTCAAAGCCATGAAATCACAAAAATGTACGTGTAGTTCACCATATTCCTAGTGCATTCAACCCTTGAATATGAAGCCATTATTTAGGACCTTGTAGTCCTCCGTCCTCAGTCCATTATAGACAAGTAACCCAGATCAGGATATTAGGGATGTATAGAGCGTGTTGCAAGATCTTGAGATCTAACTACTCTTCAAAAACATAATAGAGAACTACAGGATGGCTATTATTTCTCTGAAAGGTAGTTGAAGTCCTTGTTCCAGCTATACCCCCAAGAGATTTCTTATACCAGCACAGGCTAAACATAGAGTGGTTACCACCAAGTTACTCGTCATTTCATACCACTCTTAGCATCATTCAACTAACCAGACATAGGCCTAAGGTATACAAGTATTAACCTGTGTGGTTATATCAAAGAAACCATGCAAGTTGGCTGGATTTAGACAGTAAGCAGGTGATGGGATGCTGTTAGAGCCTCTTAACCATAGTTTGGACCCCTTCCAGGCAGGTGGGGGTGTTCAGCATTTTCCCCAAATTTTGTCTAGGTGGGGGTTGGCTCAAATCCCATTTACAGGTGGGGGTTGATATTTGCAGGTGGGGGTTGTCAACCATAGTCTAAATTGAATTTTGTGCATAGTGGTATCCACCACAAATTAAAAATTGTATTAGAGATTCTGTTTCACCTAACTTATGAAAAGTATTTCTCTCAAGAAGCTGGGTGTTTGGGTGTTTTTCTTGAAGGAAGTGGCATTGTGAAACATTTCAAGTGATGAAATGAAGTGGCATTCTCTCGTCGCCAATTATAATGTTGTAGCAGAGCAATGAAGAACAACGTCCACTCGTATCTGTAACGTAATCTATTCTCGTCTCAACTGAGAACAATAACATAACCACACCTACTTTACATAACAATACGAATAAATGAACACTACAGACGCTTGCCTATAGCGCTGAGGGTTTTTTATTTCTTTCTCTCTTGTTGCATACGACAACAGAAACTTATATAAAACACAGACCACTTTTGTCGCTTTGTTAATTCTAAAGTCTTCCATCATCTTTTCATAATTGCATGCCTTTGATCTAGTCTCATAACATTGCATTTTTTCAACTTTTAAAACTGTAAGATAAACGAACAGGTCGTACATGTGGACAGATTTTGTTTCATTAAACAGCCAGGAAATGAACATTCATAAACTCGATTCTACGCAAGAGGTTTCTGCTTCGCCGTGTAGGACTCGACTGGGCTTAATTACAAGAAAGTAATGAAATGATACAACCTAATGCAGACTATTCCATCTTTCAAGTAATTATTTTAAGGTTTAGCCTTGTTGTGGCCTCGTGTATATGACTTGAATACCGGGAGTCAATCCTTTACCAAATGAGGCACCTCTCTTATTGCTTTTGTAACAATATAATTATCAAGTTTCACAGAGTTTAGCTCTAATCATAAGGCCATTGACACAGTAAATACCAGTGGTTCCAAAACATTTTATACCATCGCCTCATTGCGTGTTCAAGCACATACCTACTTCATATCTCGTTTAAGATTTAACTCCAGTTGCCCCGTTTCTTCCACCGCTCCATTGAAAGCTTCCAGCGCTCCAAACGAAGCGATACCACTGGCGCATGGAAGCACTGATATAAACAAACGACAGGGGAGTCTACCGAAAGGGAAGGAAAAAGAGCACAGAAAGGTAGGAAGTGGGGAGGGTATCATACATTGTGTACGTAGAAAATTTGTAAAGCATTCAGATCCTCAAATACTACTTCAGGTGTATATGAGTGCCAACTACTGTTATGATTGCTTTCCTGAATGCTACAACTAACCCTTCACCATTCTCAAATAAAACTCTCTACAGGCAAACAACAACACTCTATTTTATTGAACACGACTGTGTTTCCCAACCTTCAGGCTACCATAGCTGGAAGACCAGATCAGTTTGATTGCAGGCTACCTTAACTTGAGAACTGATCTGGTCTGCAAGGCAGATCCCAGTCCTAAAGGTTTCCACGAAAACTGAAGAGTGTCCACAATATTGTAAAGGGTCCTCGACTGTTCAAGACAACAACAATTAAAATATTTGAGACATAGTAACATTTCATTTGATATTTGGTGCAATACTTTTGGAAGGTCAATCAGGCTCAAGGAACTCCAATGCTGGACAGCTGTAGACAAGTTCAGTTTCTCGAGTGACGAAAATCAAACAGGTGAAGACTCAACAATTTGCCATATAGGATTTTGCAGCGTAGTTGATGTAGAGGCAAAACCCCACAATAATGTAGAAGAAAGTGGCACCATTCTTTATGTAGATACAAGAAAGTTACTTAGCTAAGCTCAGTTAAAATAACCATATAACGCTAAGTGAAAAATAAACAAAAGCAGAACGTTTATCTTGGTAACCGGCGAGGCACGTATAAAAACAAGGGGTATGAAAGAATATTTGCTCACAAGCGAGGAGCACTTGAAAATCTTGCACATTTTTGTTCCATACTCTATGTCAATGGCCCCTAGGCTAATTGTTTATAACGTTGGCACTGTTCTTATTCAGGATTACCAAGTAACGCTAACTATGACACCTCATCTACATGATAGATGTAACTATGCAACTTTTGAGATGTCTATGTTAGCATCCACAATACTATCAAAATGCAATTTGATATAGAAGTTAACCCATACACTCTCCTTCTCAATAAGAATAATATCTATAAGAACATTTACCAGCATTATTAACTTATTTTAATCTCAATTTTCAACAGCAGAGTATTTTGCGATGCTGTTAGTTAATCACGACAAAGATTCACATGACACATCTCGAAATTTCTTTGAAACATTCTTAGTTGACCATGTTCGTCTTAAACGTTATCAGTTATCTCTTAAAAATATAATCCAGCTAAAAATAAAAACTTCGTTAAATTACTGAGGTTTGAGAAAATCCATTGTATTCTTGTAGAAAGGAAAGTGTATTTGGCTGTTTATAGTAAGTAACGATAAACTGGAAATAAGTACAAACAATTATTCCTCGAACTGCTTTCATTTCTCTTCAAAGAGGATTTATTGTTGAAGTTAGCTGATTTACGCAGGAGTGCAACTAGAGGGGGAGAGAGGGGAGGCTTCCCCTGCCCTAATTTCTCTACAGAAAAGTGTGCCCTCATCTTAAGCACAACTAGAAGGAAGGAAAAAGGTATATTAGACTTAAGAGTGTAGAGAACGCGTTGATTTTCAATAAAACGAACACCTACGACTTCGTCGCTTCAAACAAATAGATATGAGAAAATCCTGCCCTAATTCTGATAAAGCTCCCCTGCCCTCAAAAAGTTCTAGTTGCACCCATGTTACGTTACGGTGTAGAACGATTTGATATAATACGCAATTGATAATACGCAAACGAGTTACTGTCTGTCCTACAAAATAGTACACCACGAATCTGATTTTGGTGGTTCTTCATATCTTCGTGGCGGCGAATACGTTGGTTGTGGTGTATGGCTTATTGGTGGCGAATAACTTCGTGGTGGAGAATAACTTCGTGGTGTAGTGGAAAATCCATAGTCAAATCCGAGTCCTGAAGAACTCTCTTGACGATATCTCTGTGCTCTTTCCTCACTTGGTCGATAGATTTGACGTCCTTGAGCAACTGGTACTTGATTATTTGCATTTCTATTCTTTTTACCCCTTCTTACCTTAATTGTCAACCCTCCAGTTGTAGTTGTGAATCTCTCGTCCCAAATTTCCTTTCTGACTTTAGTAAACACAGCAAAGTCTCCTATACATTTTGCATACTCTTTAAAAACCCAGAGTCGTCTGTTGTCCAAGGACCACCATTTCCCATCTCGTAACACAACACATATCTTGGGAATGTCGCTTGGGTCTAACACACCAGATTTAAGGTCCTGTAATGTCTCTTCTAAGGTTGTTCCATCCTTAAATTCATTTAAAATTGAATCCTGAGTGTAATATATGTTCGAAATACAAAGCCTTCTTGTCATGGCGCCCAGCAAGTAGAGACTAGTAAAAAAATGCGAGACAGAAGGACGCTATGAAATGGAACAACGACTTCACCTTTCGTGTAAGCACAGTTTTCTTAGAATTCGCATATATTAACCAATAGGATTTAACTTATACTGACCGGATGTAACCATAACCTCATTCCCAGGTTTCCTGATCCGTTTGCCTCCCAAAGAGAGAACTTGAGACTGGAAGAAGTCTCAAGTCTCAAGTTAAAAAAGCTAAAAACTGATCTCGTTGCAAGTGAAACGTAAATGTGTAAATGCAGTTATAACTGGCTTTTAAAAGCCCACGCTGTTATCTGACTTTAAGAGCGAGATTGAGCTTCTAAATTTTACCTTAGCCTTTTAATTGTTTATATGAATTTTTTCCTGCTATATGAAACTCATAACATTCCCATCAATTGACATTTCTTAGCACTTTAAAATTGTACTAATTAGAGTTTCAACAAGTATGTAAAGCAGCATAAAACCATAGTCTACTATTTTCACGTGGTCGTCCTTTTGAATTTGTTTTGAATGAACGTATTATGGAAACTGCAGAATAGAGAAAGGGAGGATGTATCTCACATTAATAAGAATTAATTAAATACTCTGATAATGTTCATTACTTATCATCTGTGGTCATACAATAAATCATTCCCAGAGATTTCTTCAAAGCAATCAGCTGTGGCTCCCAAGCCAACATTGATAAATCCTTAATAGGCATGTTGTAGTATACAAGAATGGAAGACATTTTGAAAGTATGATACTGATGACAACGCAGTGTGGACATAATAGTGTTTGTCTCGAATAGTAGGTGAGTTTTCATAAACTATTGTTATGTGTTGAAAAGGACACTAGAGAAAATATATCACCACCGGGGATCGACCCGATTGTACTATGATGATACTGATCGGAAATAGATTGGGTCTAGTCAGGTGACTAGCCTGGAGCTACTCCCTAGTATTATCTTTAAGGAATTGTCAGAGTTTGGTTTTATTGTCAGAGTTTCGTGTGAAGGTATAGAGTTAGGTTTTAATGTAGGCCTATAGAGTTTGGATTTCGAGTATAGACGATCGCTAAATGATCGAGTTTTGAGTTATTTTTATTGGAGTGAAATATATTGAGTACAGGAAACTTGGCCTATTTTCTGAGTATAGTTGACCAGTAGTTTCGTATTCTTAATCAGATACTCTTATTATGTGTTTCATAACAATGTTAAGTAACGGTTGTCAGCGTTTTCAGCGACACCAATGGGTGAAGTGGGAAGGCTTCAGTTGCTCCACTTCTTGCTAAGTAATGTTTTCCTATAGCAAAGAGGACGAAGTGAAAACCTTTAGTGACATCGACGGTGCCGTGACATTGGAGGGGGAGGGGGGACCTTGAACTTTTACACTTATTTTGCCAAATGATTTCTTTCTGAAAAAGAAAGGAACACAGTGAAAGAAACAAGAAAGAGGCAAAGAGAGTCCTTTGTCAGATCATAATGTCAAAATTGTCTCCGATAATCAACTAAACAAAAAATCCAGAAAGCTTTGGTTAGATCCCGTCCCCCACTTTTAACTTGCTGTCGGCGCCCCTGTTCAATGAAAATAACTATCATCTCAAGTTTCCCTTAATCAAAGCTATGGAAAAGTGATGTGCAGGCAAAGTGTGTCGGGAGAAGAAAGGCTGGGGTTCGATCAATGGGGGTGAGGAGGGGCTGTCAAGTTATTTGAGGGGCAATCTCAAAATGCAGCTGTAAGTAGCCACGCAACCTTTCCACTTAACTTGCATGACATAGCAAATGAATGCTTTCATAAGTTAAAATGTTATATTTTATCTGTATCCCATGGTATCTAACTTTTTCAATGCCGGTAGGTATATGTATTTATATTTTTATATGTGTATTTAAGTACGTAGAAGTATTTTTAAATCTTTAAGTGACGTTTTTGCATTGTTTGCGACTTTTGGACCTTTATTATAACTTTTGCCTCACAGCGCCCAGCATTTTCTTAACAATACATTCACTCTCTCCCTAACTCACAGGCGACAACAATTCAACTCCCTCTTGACTGGATTGTGGTTAAGCCGGTTTAGTGTCTGTCAATATCACTAGCATTTTTTCTGCTGAGTGTAACCAGAATCTGGTTGTTTAATTTCACTAGTATCTGGTTGTGTAATGAAATTCTGTTAATGTTTACCATTTTTTATCTACGGTTTTTCATTTCTGCTTAATCTACCCTCCACGGTCGTCGCTACTAGTTACCAACATAGCGAAGGAGATGCCACCAAATTGCCGTAGATATGGGGCACTTCATCTCCTCCTAACCACTAGTAATCAAAAGAGTATGAAGATTTTCTCAAAAATTATAATCAGAGCTCCATTTTAGGGGTGAAACCCACGATGCCATTTTCAAGGCAGATGCCATGAAATAACTGCATCGTTTGGGGATTTCTGTTGTGTCTTGTTTCACTGCTATTATGACCTGACCTCGTCTTTTGCGTCCTCGATATCCCTCTAAAGTCTTTCCCTTTTCAATGCAGTCCCTGGTATATACACCCTCTTTACTGCCTTGGTTTTCGCGATAAAGCAATGCATTATCATTGGACGTCTTTCAGAGAACAAGCCAGTTCACTTCTTAAATATTCAAAAAATATTATTTTCAAATTTATTTCACTCTGCTTTCCTCGCTGTAATTTTGTTTCTGAGTTTCTGGTAAAACAGATGGCTACTCATGAATAACATGACTTGTTATACCTGTTACCTAGTATTTCTTGATCTCAGTGAGTATCTTTCTTTGTCTTTCATGTTAAAGATGTCGTGGACAATAGGGGGATATCGCGAGTTCAAAGAAGTACAAAATTACGCAATAGAGTTTTCTATCCAATGAACTGTAAATAACCAGTCTTCATATTTCTTGGTTTATTGGTGTCTCGTAGATCAAGAAATCGCTACAAAGAGAGAGAGAGGGTCTGCGTTAGGAATTAACAAACGAGAAGCCTTAGGGATCGCGGCCAGATTTATGATGGGACTCCGGTGCTGAAACTCCAATGTCCACTGAAAAATGCTCAATAAATTTGTAGTAATTCATAAAAAGGGAGAAATAAGTATGTTGACCATAAAGTACCCCAATGTCAAGACAAGAGATGTAAATGCTGTGACCATCTTTTATTAGACAACAACTATAAATTTAAACAAAGTCACTTTCTCTTTGAGTATTATATGTATTTGATAAACTGGTAGAGTGTAGCTCATTGATAGACTATATATATATATATATAAATTTCTGTTTGGTCAAAAGTATCTGCCATATCTAAATCCTGTCGCTAACTCACAAAGGATAATGACACATTTTCTAAATACATTCTACATTTCTAAAATTCTTAAAATATGTACAAGAATGCAGACCTAAACAACTTGTGAGCTGGTTGAGTAACACTTTGCCTTACGCAAGTTGGAGGTTTACTCCCAGCCTCTCACTATGCCCCCTGACTCTCAATTATCGTCTGTTTGTAGTTATTTCTTTATGCAACATTGTATGTTTGTTTATGCCCACAACTGTGACGCACACAATAGCCTGTGATGTACTGGCATAAACATTGCATTACAACAGTGTAATCAAGATACTTCGTACCTTGTAGTGTACAGTTTGAATACTTTGTTGTGCAATTGGAAATTCCTCACTCTCTATTTGTACAGTGTAATCCAATAAAACATTTTCAGTTACTTGTGTTGGCTGCAGTTTAGGCTCAGTCAGGATTTCATTTTGCAATGATCTCGTTACTGTTGTTCGAATGCTGTTATTCTTTTAAAATTGATTGGAGTACAAGTGTCAGTGATACAGACTGCTAACAGCAACGTGTGTAAATTGTTGCTTCTGTTGGCCCGCCCGCTGCAACCCTTGCAAACTGAAAAACTAATTTTTGATCTGAAGCATATCTATCTTTATGGCAGTGGCTAGTTTTGCCTACAATAGAGAAGTAACACGCCTCCTTCCCTCCACTAGTCCATACTCCATAGATACATGGCTGGAATCTCTCGGTGAGGGAGCAGTCCAGAAGGGATTGTGAAGCATCTTATAAATGTAGCATCAGGTGGCCACCTTGGGCAAGTGGTAGCACACCTTTAGCTTCCCTGGCCAGGGGTTACCAGGTGAACCAGCAGCAGCAGGCTGGGGATAAATAGTAGCAGCAGATGAATAGTAGAGACAGACTTCTGTTCTGGTGCTACTATTCTGGTGGCCTTGTGGAAGAGCCACCTGTTGGCCAACGGAAGGGAACAACTGCTCCTGATTAGCTGGAGTACTGTCTTGCAGCAAGCAACGGGAAACCACTGTGTATATCTTCCCTAGAACAATTGTGTTGGAAAATTCCAATAATATCAGATTAAACAGTGCAAACAGGAACCCAGCACAGCTGTGGGTAGCTTCACTCAGTAGCAGGGTAGCTGGTGAATTGGGCACCTGCAACCATTATCGTCTGACGACACAGACTTTAGAATTTAGAAGAGTTTAGAATTGGAACATGGAATGTTAGAACTTTGTTTCAAGTTGGAAAATTAGATAATGTGAAGAAATAAATGATGCAATTGAAACGTAACATTATAGGTGTCGCTGAAGTTAGATGATCAGGTTCAAACAAGATAATTGCAGAGGGACATACTTTTATTTTCTCTTGCAATGAAAATGTCAAGAGCGTGGAGTTAGTGTACTACTTGATAAAACTGCGGCAAAACATTTGCTCATTTTACCTGAGCAGGAAAGGAAAGCAAAACAACAACGGATGAATGCTGACATCTTGGGGAAAATGGAGCAGCACAGAAAATGTAAAAGCAATCCTCTCCAATTCAAGTGGTTGAATGAGGAAATTCGGTTAGGTTGTCGCAAAGCTAAAGAACATTTCCTCCAAAAACAGTGTGAGCAAATTGAGCACCTACAAACTCACCATAAGTCTTCGCTAGCCTCAAGCAAGGGTGGAATTTGGTGGTGTTAATGAAATATGTTATTAAAAATGTTTTCCCCTTCATCGTCTTCAGTAATGCCAAAACATCTTGTAATAAATGCTTATGTTTAAGCAATTAAATAGTAACTTAGAATGGTGAACATTCTGCAGTTTAAGCTAGAATGAAAAGAAAATATTTGAACATAGCCAAACAGATCTTAAGAGATATGTTTATTCAGAGAGAGTACTGGAAAGGTCACCTTTGTCGATCTCTATCTATCTACCTATAGCTTAGGGCAAACAGATCAATGTTGTGTATGATGTGCAGGGTGCATCTGACTGATCAGA
>JAAAKM020006971.1:124386991-124419935 GCA_010016025.2 Alatinidae sp. Z8VKAUB7J3 | reverse complement strand
TCTATCTATCTACCTATAGCTTAGGGCAAACAGATCAATGTTGTGTATGATGTGCAGGGTGCATCTGACTGATCAGATATCCATGGAGACACCCTTTAAGTAGAAAACTTAATTTTCTACCAATTGAGACCATAATGAGCGCTTCTCATCTCAAGTAGTTTGGTCATGTACAATGTAGTCAGGATTGGATCAACCTAGTAATATCGCTTCAGGTTGCTGGCATCACTCCAAGGGGGGCAGACCGGTGGGGCAACACATGGATACCATGACTTAAAACAGTATGGCAAGGCTAGGCAAAACAAGAGAAAAAGCAAACTAACATCCATTAATTCAAATTATGGAACCATACATGTACCAGCTCACACACAAGCACACACATATATACATTTAAGAAATACTTATAACTATTAAAAAATCATGATATGTGCAATATTTCAAATTATTGAACATTTTCTATGACAAATTCTCTCAAGCCTACATGAAGACTAGGCCTCAATTGGCTCTGTTTGGACACTGTGCTTGATATGCGGATCTAGCAGTGGGCAACCTGATTAATAAGACCAGCTACATGAGTGGCTACATGTTTTGAGACTGCATCTCAAATTTGTTGGCAAAGTAAGGTTTGATACAAGACTGAGTTTGCAACTGAAATCAAGTCATAATTGGATGAAAATGAGATCTAGGATACTATTATAGCCCAGGGAGACCTCATCTACATACATTACAAAAAAAGACAAAAAGGCTGGCTGTGTATACAAAATGACGGGGTAAAGCACACTTACTTGCACCTGATTACACATTAGTTCACATTGATAAACCAAATCTGTCATAAGTAATATTATGGATACTTTGAAAACCTTAATAATTAATATTCAATGATCTTTTAACTTGTTGATAAGAATGTAATGTAACCATGAATAGAAGCTCTCCGTATCAACCTAGTTTCACTGCCAATTACACGTCTGGTAAAAATGTCTGAACAAGTTGTAAGTCACTGACCTATTCAACTATATCAGTATTGTTGGGGAGAGAGGGAGGGACAAACAATTTGTGAAGATACTGGATCCTGATTTGCCATTGTCATAATTGTAAATTAAATTCTTTATAGCTTTTTCCATTCCTTCTGGTGTTAGTTTCAATTTATGTGCTTCTGCTTATTATGGGTGCTAACAAATAATGCCGGGGGAATGTCTTTATTATACAAAGGGGGGATATTCTCTGGCCATATAGAACTGCTAATTTTCAACAACCTCATGACTCATTGAAAAACTATATTGAGAAATGCTTCACACAGTTCAGGTTTTGAAAGTTAACAAGTCATTATGCCAAAATGCATACTACTACTATTGTTTTGCTTCAATTATTCAAATGGTGTACATCTTGTTTTCCATTCATGTAAGTTCATTCGCCTGGATTTCCTTTAGCATTTTACATATTAGATATTTGTAATTGACATCCCTCAACTTCTTAATCTCAAAAAAGCAAATATTAGCATTTCGTCAACTTAAGATCAACTATTAAGGTACACTGGGGTTTCTCTCAGTATATATATATTCTAGACCTTTCTACACTTAAGTTACTTAAAGATCTATATGCATCACCTATCCTACCTCAATTCTTGTGTATGTTTCTTTACAGTGGGCTAAAATTGCTGTACCTACGTTCTCTTCTTTTTCTCAACAACAATCTCTCAAGAAGCTCTATTTTAAGTGTAAATTTCTGTTGCTGTTACTGCTTATTATATCTTGAACCTTGAACTGCCCAAATACTGGCCTTCTTCACTAGTCTAATAGCCTCTGTCCTGTATATGTACAGCTGCCATGGGCTTTTACGACTTACAGTGCTTTACTGTCTATCTATCCTTTTAAACTTCTGAATCACCTACTGAAAGCACAAATTTGCATCTACAAGATTTCAAGTATTGAGCTGCCAAATTTAGCATTATATGTATGTACATATTGTAGTATATATTGCAGTATATATACATTACACTAATATGTAATGTAATGATGATTAAATCAAATCAGTGCAGCTATATTAGCCTTCACATTCCCCATTGTCCCCAAATGGGGGTGACAGGTGATAAACGGGGCAACCAAACCCAGAGGATGTCATGATATTTGAGAATAGATATGTCACGACTGTTCTATCAAAGGGCGGGGGGGCACCGTCTGTTCTTTGAATGCTCCTCTTCTTACTAAACAAATAAGCCAGGCCCAAGTAAAATTATCTCACTCTAGCTCTGTCAATGACCTCCATCGGGCAGGAAGCACTCTACAGGAAACGTTATAATTTAAAACATCAAGCCCTGAGACTGAAAAACTTCATGGGGTTTCTGAAGTCATAACCATGTATGAGATATCAGCATGTTGTGTTATTGTTTATATAACTGTTGTTCTGGTCACAAAATGTTTCAAAATAACAAGAGTGTGATGACGAAGGTTGTAAAATTAATGTTGAGGCCTTACAAAATCAAAATAACCGTTGTCTTTATGCTTTGGTTAGAGTTGATTGAATTTATCTGAACAACTGATGATAACTTTCCGTTGCATGCTAAACCAATTCCTCTTCCTTGTCACCGCTATGTAACATTTGTTGAATTGAAATAAATTGTAGGTCCCCTCATTATCACATCCATGTATGGTGCCTATGAAACTCTGATACTTTGCATACATCAATAGAAGAGTCTAAATTTTGATCAGTCTATTGCTTCGTTTACCAAAGAGTGATTACAATGATAAAACTAAAGATTTATGGCACAAAGTAGGCCTAACTAAGGGAAGACATAAGTATCCAAAATCAGTAATAAAACGTTTGGGTCTCTTACAATGAGCTCCGAGTGCATAATCGTGAAATAAACTGTGCTTTTTCCTTTACAAAACGAGTCATCTTTCAATCAGACGACGCAATTGATCAATGATATCAGTATTATGTCTTTGTAGCAGATCCTGAAGTCATCCAATACTTTCAATTGTAACATGAGCATGTAAATATTACGAACTTTAAGTGTCGTTGGTGGTTATACTGATGACAGCTGAAGTAACAAGAAAATGAACACAGAAACCAACTAAGTAATTTAACTATCAAGTACAACCAAAAACGAGAGAGGAAAAGGGCATTTACTCACAAATGGCGGAGATCAAGCCCCAGATACGAACGACAACTCGAGGTAAGCCAAGCTTCTCATCAGTGCTCTGACTCTCCACTTTCCCATGACCTGGTCTTCTTGATGGCATTGAGGCGTCAATTTCAACCAGGTTCAGATTTCAGGATATATTTTCAAGGAGAATTAACTCTGACATTTGATGAGACTTCCTAGTTGAAGGTGAAATCAGATCGATGAGCATAAATTGTTAAGCTGCTTGGATCATCTCTGTCATGGCATGATAATAAACGCCACAGACGATGAAATGGGCGACAATGATGGTCAATCCATTGTTGGTTGCGCGGGATATTTAAACTGCAACCAGTCAAATGAAGAATCTTGCTCAAAACTAAGCCCGCTGTGTCGGTAATCCTTGTCTTATTCTTTTCTACCAATTCAAAACAAAACAAGGAGTGTCACGGAATGTGCTGCAGGAAACCACAGTTACAGCCAACAACCGGTGTAACAACGTGGTCGTGCCTAGTTCAGCTGATCGAACCACTGACAACTACAAAGTGAGATGACAGACTTTCCAGGAATAATGAAACGTTTTCAACAGAGGACCCCGCCAAGACACTCTGCTTGTTCGGCCAACTCTTCATACCACGTTTGGTTATTATCACTCTACAGTACAGTACGCATGATCATGCATTAACAATTTACAGACGTGACCTTATCCCCACCCAAATTTGATCACGCAAGTATGCTCCACGTGTTCCTTAATCCTTCATGTCAATTACTGATGCCAATTTTGTACCCGTTGGCCTACATATTCATTTAAAAGTGTATTTCTTCTTTGAGTATAAAATGAGCCCATTAAAAGTTCGTCCCCCCCCTTCCGATTTGTCACATGAGTTCCTATGACAAACTTGCTTAAGACAGATTCGATGGTTTCACTCAAAGGGCGTTACTAAATACTTGTGGATACCTTATGGTACCTATGCCAAAATACCTCAAGTAACCTTAGGTAACGACGTATTACGAATTAATTTCTTTATTTTGTCATATTATGACTGTTTTAATGTTGATGATGAAAGTCCTGAAACACTCCTTTCAGCATTATAACTAAATAAAATAACCATAAAACATAAAAAATATAACTCTTAATTCACTGTTTGTGGAAAATTCATCTTAAAATGTGATTTTCTCACAATTTCTGTGCATATAACATCATTTCTGTTTCTCTAACGAATTTCACTATATTGCTGAACATATTTTATCTTATTTTGTTGAACATAAAATTACTTTCATTAATCTCTTATTTAATTTGAAAATAAGAAATAGTTAGTACAAATTAAAGAAAAAATATCTAAGCTTAAAGATATATATAATGACCAAAGGTTTGTGAGAGAGTAGAGGAAGGGACTGAGACATAAGTAAAGGTTTAATTTCCTTTATTCCATTCATTCTTCAGAGAATTCTTATCTTTCACAACAAAAAGCTCTCTTTGCTTATTTTCTTTGTTGTTTCATTGTTTCCTTTTTTCTCTTTACTTGGAAAAACTTCCTTGAAAAAAGAGGAGAGCCTAAGTCTCCCCAGCGGCCAACAGATGTATACAAAAACGACTAGAACTAACAGAGGGCAAAGATTTAACTACGTTGACTCCTACTGGTTCACTTGACATAGACCTAAACAAATCATAGGTAGGCCTGTCTAGCCTGGTGGTGCCTTCAACACTTCTGAATAAAATTCATTCAGACTTAATATCTGGAACACTTACTAGGTACGAGAGTACCTAACAGTATACGAAGACAACTATTCTTTGACATACCCAAGGATTACTTGGCAGGTGCCTTATATATATAGACGACTTGTTTCCTCATCATACTGCATTTTCTGTCCTGTCACGCAAAGATAGTACGTTTTCTTATCCCAGCTGCGTTCTCAGTGATCAATGAATGCTAATTTTCCGCTAAAAGGTCACTAACCATTATTTGGAGGGCAGCAGATCCGAAACAAAGGTCTATCACCTGAGAATGACACCACTTCACAGATCTTGGATATCTTATAAGCCTGATGTTCATAGTGATTAGTTGTAAATACACCGTTACCAACATAACGAAATTACTAGGCGCAAATCAAAGGCTTTGTGGGTTGCTCACTTGTCTAACTGTAGTTGAAACAAAAGTAAAATACGGTACCTGTAGCTTTTCACTACCATCAAGGATCAACAAACTCTTCGGGACATGGTTGGAGTTCATAGGACTACTGGCTGGGCTGCTTTTTCTTCGTCGATTGTCAGGTTCATCAACTGTATGTTTCACGTTAATAACAGTACTGTTAAATTTACGACCATGTATCTCTAACGTTGAATCAACACCATTTTGGAGTGGCACGGCTTTGTTTTGATTGGCTTTCTCCGTATACTTTTGTGGCCCAGCTGAAATTCCACCGATATCTTTTATAGTATGAGCACTCCTTGCATGGGCTGGGTTATGGACCAAACCATTACACTTAAAACAGAATAATTTGTCACACTCATTACACACTACATCAGCTGGTTGCTTGTCCCCAGGACAGAGTTGACATAAGAAGGAATTAGGAGAAGATTTATCCTTCTTGACATCGTTCACTTGATTGTGGCCGGTTGCGCGGCGTTGTTTGGACTTCAAGTCTCCAGTTGCGGATGACGCAAGGCAGGCATCTTCTTCCATAGCGTTTGCACCGCTAAAGCTGAAAATTGTGTATCATAAATTTCCACGGCATACTGCAAGTATGACTAGGTCATACGGACCTTATCGAGATAAGTGAATACATTAACATTGTGGAGTTTTCCTGTGCATCTACTATTACAAGGCTGTTCACCTGAGCCTCGGTGGCTCTAAAAAATTCACTGTTTACATCGAAACTGCTGAATAAGCAGCGATATACGCATGCGTTAACATGCTCAAGGGCACTGGTGACAAGAGTCGTCGTGTAAAAGACGCAGCGTCTTCTCCTTGGATAAACAAAGTACAAAACCCTTCAGAAAGTTTAGCGAAATCGTTGGCGCTGCCAATAGACATGAAACAATTGGAACGAGAAGCAGAAAACTGGATATCGTTGTAACTTCAAAGAGCCCTACCTATCGACTTTAACTAAATGTTTGATACAACTTTAAATGACTTTTTCAGCAGCCCGCTTGCAAAGGGGGCATGAAAATGCAAATGCCCTCATTCTTGAGTCCGGCAACGTGCCACAGTAAAGAGAGTAACGTGAAAATGCTCTTCCAAACATTTTTCTATCATTTTGTATGAATGTTAACTTTGGAGGAAGCAGGGATGACAACACCTTCAGCATCGAAGACTTTCTATGAACATCACCATCCCAGCAAAATTGTGCATCACTCAAATAGGCTCGACAATATCTATCCTACGCTATCCGTGTTTCTCCCGTTATTTTCATAGGTAGGCCTACATAAAAGTGTCATCGCATAGACTAATTAAGTGAGAATTAAATAATATGAACTTCAATTAACAGTAGTGAGATAGGTCTACCAATTACCCCTTCGCGGATCGATCAATACATTAGATATAAGAGGGTCCTAAATTTAAGCTGGGGATTCAGTCTGTAGAAGGCTTTCTTTGACTTGGAGACCGAATTCAGGGAAGACTGTGGCAAGAGAAGTAATGCTTCAATTATCAGAAGTGTGTGGCACGGTCGATCGAGTGTGAGCGAATACTAGAGAAAGAAGGGTTTGGAGAGACTTGCTAATCAGAGCCGAAACATCTAGATAATCCGAGAAATACCTTAGAAAATGATGGATAGTTTCACTTAAACTTATGGCATTACACCAATAGTACTTAAAACTGAATTACTTGAAAAAAATGTAGAAAGAGGGAAAAAGAGAGAAACATAAACCATGTATTTCCATGAACATAATCTATAGAGCGAAGTTTATCTAGTAATCGAAAAGGGTAGCCATAGTTACACACTCAATCTCAACTTAGCATAAGGTGAACAAATATTGAGATTTCGAGAACAAGATCGTTCTTATATTTGAATGGTAAAAAACTATTATACGGTGGAAATAAACCAGTAAACCAGTGGTGGATCTAGGAATTACTCCAGGACTGTTTCAGCTTACAAGTGAAGTACCTGCTCCCAAGCCCAAAGTTGCCTTTATAAAAAATTTGTAGCGCCTAAATGCATACGCAACTCGGAATTGCATCAAATATGTTTAGCTACTTTAGGGCTGAAAATTGTCACGATGACAATGTCATTTCTGAAATTTGAAATTATGCACCTCTCATAATTGAAAGAGGACTTCAGGTACTTCGATAGGGATTTAAAGGTAGGCGGGGAGTGCCAAAAATCTCTGTCTCCTGATGAGGATAAGCCATCCCTCAAAGCTAAGGGTGTAGTATCTGTTCACGCTTTCCATGATCTGTGACAGACCGTTCTCCTTGGTGGTTAAGCGTGTCTCATGGCTTGCTCCTCCACCAAATTTGTGGGATGTCACCCTTGGACACACCAGCTACTCGTTATTTATTAGATTATACCCTTTTTGGTGGTTTACTGTTAATTTAGGGTAGTTTTAATATCGAGTCCACTGCATATTTGAGGTCTTTTATGGAGAGACTGTGAAACATGTTTCAAGAAAACATAATAATAAAGAAAAGAAAGTCTTCATCGATGTAATACGCTACTAACAAATAAAGAAAATGTACCTAAAACCTTTTCCATAACAAGGTCGTAAATTCCATCCAAAAAAGGGCAACTGCAATTGATTTTGACTGAAGTTTTATTAGAACTTTGACCATTAGTAATTTGCAAGACTTTAGGATTTTGAGATAACTCTAAGTTCTCCCTTTATCTTCTTGAAATTATCATTGTTGTTATGAAAGCAAATTACCGAGTTATGAAAAATGAACTGTTTAAAGATTATGTATTTCTTCAAACTTGGATTCTTATGCTATATCATTATCATATTTCATATTGGGATGCTGCAGTTCTTTGGTAAATGGTTTGGAAAAGACTCCTGGTACTACAAATTTGTAGATAATATTTAATAACGGAATCATCAGTGAAATGCCATTGACCGGTTTCGTTGCACCCTCATCAGAATGGCTCGTGCAAAGAACGAGTTGTTCAAACATTCAAGCATCATTTATGATAACTCGCAAACAAAGAAAGGGATCGAAGCAAACATTTGTCGACCGCTGATTGGGTGCGACGAAACCGGTCAATGGCATTTCACTAATGATTCCGTTATTAAATATTATCTGTAAATGGTTTTGCATTCCATTGCATGGGGAAGAACCGATTCTAGGCCTCAAATTGTTTTATAACTCAGTTAATCTCTAATTGTTGGAGGACGACCTAGCCTTCCATGTGCAATAAAAGGGAACAGTTTGGTTTATTCTGCTTTCTTGGCAATTCTAACATTCGTATTTATATATTTTTTTCGGGTTGTTGGACAACTGTGTCATAAAATATCGTTCCTTGCAGTAAATTTGCTTTCAAGTTAACGAAGTACTTTCTACTGACAGACGACAACTTCTCACTTGGAAATGTTGCCCATAAATCACCAATTAAGGAGTATAACGTGTTATATAAAGATACACTAAAGTAAAACAATAACGTTGTCATATGGGAGTCGAGCCTAACCCTTTTTCTTTCTATAGCAGAAGTTAGTGTTTGAATAACGCATTTGATTTTCATATTAAATTTTTTTTTACTTGAGAAATTATGAAGTGAGCTTGGCAGTCTCACTCAAAGACCCCCGAACCATAGGATATTTCGTCTTATTCTCTGACAAGCAAACAATACCCTAAACCAGGGATTCTCAACCTCGGAAAGTGTGTTACCCCACTCAAGCAAGGAAAATGTCTTACCACTCATCTTGGTCCATATGAATGCGGCCTTGTTTTCCATCATCGAGTCTATAAAGAGCCCATTATTGCTTAATAATAGTAAACCAAAAATAGGAGCAACATGGGAGCAGAGAACTTCAACCAAAGTCTAAGATCCCTGGTGGGAGTTAATGGAGACAGTACTTTAAAAAAACAATAAAACAACATGCTATTTGCAGTTGGACCCGCTAACTGTAAGTTGGAACTCCTAATACCCCTTGTCTAAATTTTATCACCTTTAACAACCTTCTAAGAGGGTCCCAAGACCTCCATTGAAAACACTGCCCTAAACAACGTACTCGCTCATTTTCAGCAGGAACGAGGGAAGAGAAGATTTATTTTGGGGGTTAATTTTTAGTAAATATTTAAACAAGCGGGGTTAAGATTTTATATGGAGGGTATGGCCCCTAAACGCCCTCCCCCTTTGCTACGGCTTGTCATCTCCTCTGTTTGTCTAATCTGCATACATGACATGACATTAGAGAAGGGTTAAAACAATTTGTATTAAAGTGTGAAATAGGAAAGGAGGCGAAACTGAAATCTGGCAGGTATTTTTGAACTTTCCATAAATCAATGAGAGTCCCTTGCGCGAGAAGAACATGTGAAAGGCTAAAATCGTGCTTGGAATCGTAAAGCGTGGAAAAATTAGACATAAATTTTCGTTAGATGTACGGAATTTACGTGATCTCGCAAGATATGATGACGTTGATTGGGGTCTGTGTTGCCAGTTCCTGACGTAAAGATCGTAACCATTGGCAACATTTGCCTTTACTCCCATGGGACCACAAACGTGTTTGGACACGACTTCCTTCATACTGAGAACAGGCGATTGAATGGACCAGAAGGAGAAAAAAAAGTATGTCAATATTTACATTTTGGAAACAGAATTAGGTTAAGAATGGATCTGAGAATGGATCTTATTTTTTGTAGCATCGGCGTCAGTTGCAAGGCAGCCTGAGAATTGCAAAATTAGTTACAATCGAATTATGGCCGAGGGTCAAACCAGGAAGCTAGCGATGCTAATCGAGGAGGCGATGAGTTATCGGGGGGAGAAAAAAGGGTGAGGCAAGTAATTAGTTTATAAAAATTATAAATTGTAATTAGCCATCAATCATGATTATTATCAGCCACATATGTAAACGTAAGAGAACATTTACTGACAGATTGGTTTGCCATAACCGACACCATTAACATATTTACAATGATAAAATAATACGTTCTCTGGCAATCTTTAAGCCAGGGGGCAAATTTTTATCAGAGGAGATATCGTCCACCTCCTTGGATATGGGCCTGCCCAGGTTACGTTTATGAGACAGCCTTTAAGGAGACGAGTCTTTATACAGATAAGCACACTTTTAATAGAGTCTATTTGGAGACATTTCCTAAACATATGTTAGGGACGAGCTGATACTAATACATCTTCGGCGCTAGTTTAGCATTATATCCTCTACAAAATGTTCTACCAGCGTGGTTAAAACGGAAAATAGGGCCTACACGTCTATAAAATCAATAACAATTATGCCTAGATTATATATATATTCTCAGCAGACACATTGCAATTATATATAATTCTCAAAGAGTGGAGCATTACCACAATAGCTTGCAGACGGTCAGGTCATTATATTTGTGGTTAATGCAACAACTTTGTTTTTCTTGCCCCATTTTAACACCCCACGTAGAAACGTAAACGTAACAATATTATGACTATATGCTACTAAACGCAAAGTTAGAACGGCCTTGGTTACGCGGTGGCAACGTCATGCTCAGCAAAGTATTTTCCCCGTCTCCCCACACATAAAACAATAGTGAAAATAGCCCCTCCGAATTTTTAACCGTCGCCAAAGGGCCTGTTTACCTTAAAATTGCCTTTGCAGACTTAAAACCGGCCAAGCAGAAAAAGATATATACCTTGTTTTTAATTGAAGTCCCTATATAGGTATTTAACATTAGCAAAAAAGCTGACCTCTGAATACCGTGAAAGCATTTTCTTATTTAGGCATAACAAAGTTCAGACCATCCGTTTCTTATCTCCCAAAGACCATAAAAATCATTGCTATCTCAGTTGCGATTACATCCCAATTGTGCCTTAAAGGTTTGTTGCGTGTTCGACCAGACAGGTTTTTTGACTTGAAATTTTGACAGGAGCACTGAATTTACTGACTTTTATAAATTTCATAGGCTATTTTGTAAAATATATAGTGAAACGAAACGAATAAACATTGCCTACCAAAAGGTGTGAAGGTGACGTCTGTCATATTGTCGACAGCTGTGCTTTTTAACAACGTTTAACGTCGTATGATTGGTAGTTTGCAAGTTACTATAATCAAAAATTAGCGATAACTAGAAATGCATTTCCAACTTTTTTATCATATTTCACATTTAGTAATTTCCTTCTTGTTCTTCAACCCTCAGAGTTCGTCAGTATGGTCAAAAGAGGTGGTATGTAGGTCTACTACGCGCCCTACAATGGTAACATGTCAACTACTTGGAGAACAATTTGGACAGCTTTCCTTGTTTACATGTAAACTTTTCAGCTGATATTAAGATTGTCATTGTAAATAAATTACAGGATGTGTTATTGATAGTATATATGGAAATGGAAGAGTGATGCTTTGCTTGTCAATAGAATATCGAATACTAAAATGAATGCAGCGAAAGGCACGTCTGGGTAGTTTGGTTCTTGTTTGTAATAGCTTTTGCCTTTGATGAGAAATATTCATTGTACTGTACGTATTAGCGGTATAATCATATGGTAACAATTTGTTGGGATAAGGCAAAATTTGAGTTACTAACAGGATGATGTCACCGGCCTTTCATAAATATATTTTAAATACCTCTAACCAGTCATTTCAATTTTGACAGGTTTTACTGATCACTGATGTGTTATGTTGCTCTCTTGCCTATAGTCTCATTTAAGTATTTAAATCTTCAGTTATCGCTTCCCGCTCATTGGCGCCGATCCAGTAAATTAACAGCTATGCGTCCTTTCAAAAATCTACAATTTCTATTCATAATACGGTTTAAGTTATCCTTGCCTCAAACCTATCCTTTAAACAATTGCAACCCATTTTATGAAATAGCAAAACGCGAAGATCTTGTATCTTCTACAATTTTCAGGATCGTATTTTCTGTGCCGAGCACAGACCAGCCTCTCTGCGCCATGTGACTTGACCATGGAAGAACTGCCATCCGGGAAGTTTATCTGCGCAAAGCTTATTGAAAGTCAAAAGGTATCATCGAGAATAGAAGATGTGAAAAGTCAATATTTAAAAGACACTAGAGAAATGGAAAATATGTCACCACAGGCAATCGATGGTTCAAAAGCCGATTAAAAACAGAAAGTATTATCGATATGTCTTTTTCATATCGCCTTTTCAAATTGTCTCTTCTTGATGATGATTTCCATGTTCTACATCAGAAATAAACAACTTGAGCAACGTTGTGTACATTTGTTGTAGGTCTATGATGTTGAATGCAAATTGTAACATCGTGTATAACTTTTAAAAATAATGTAACTTCAAAATAGAGTCCAGCTTACCCTTGCACTTGCAATATCCTGCGATACAATCTGTCAAAGAGAAGATTTAATTCAGAACATTTTCTTGCGATTGTTAAATTACTTAACATTTTGCAACCAAATATAAAGGCTGAGAGGTAAAGACACATGACGTGGTATAGTCTTTAGTTTTGTGGGAAAGGCTATTTTACAGCTCCAGTTTTGACTTGTGTTCAAGCTCAGAAAGATTAATGTACAGAGAAATGACTTGAAATGTTTGCCGGTTTACGTTGCTATTGACGAACTGTTTTTGCTTTTAGAAAACGTTGCCATAGCTGTACCATTCTAGTAGACAAAGCTGTTAATGCAAAAATCTCCTAAGAACACTTCTGATACCTAACCAATTGATTGAAATGGCTTCCCCTTTCCCCCTCACACATAAACGCACACGCATACACACAAGCACAAGCACACGCACACGCACACACACATATACACACATATACAGACAGACATACTCACACGCACGCACATACACATACATGTATATACACACATATACACACAACACACACAGACACACGCACACACACACACATACACATACAGACACATACATACACTAGCACATAAACACACACACACAAACACACACAGACGCATAAACACATACACATTCAAACACATCTATACATACACACACGTACTCACATTGACACACACAAACATGCACACAGACAATAGCTTACAGGAAACAACAGAAAACAACAATTTCCTCGGCCTCGAATGTCACAAGCTAAACAAGATCAACTATGGATGGCGATGATTAGAAACCTTTCTGCATTAAATTACAACGTAGAATGATTTGAAGGTTAAAAAATTACCAAAAGCATCTTCTTCAAAAATTGGGATTTAGCTACTTCTAATGTTAATGTGAAAATCACCTGGTTGTTCTTATCACAGACAACCTCGAGTAACAAAGAGTTTTATGAGACCATTCCGAATGATCAAGGCTTAAAATCGTGTTAGATATTTGCAAATAAGGCAAGGCAAAATGTTTTCATCTTCCTAACTCTTAACAAATCTGCATATTTGTAAATTCACGATGTTAATTTAAGTATTTTGTAAAGATTGGCAGCTGATAATATTGGTAACAGTATATTTGTTTGCTAACTTATAATCTGTCATGGCCTCCTTACTTACAGAATGGTGCTCTTTAGACAACTACTCAAATAAGCACGTAATCTTTCAAGGACGTTTCATAAATGTCAACAATTCAAAAGCTAGATGAAATCTAAGGAAACTCCTGTTAATAAACACGGACGTTCAAAGGTACAAGAATTAAGAGATTTCAAGTGTTCATGAGTGTACAGAACCCAGGATTTGCAATAATTTAAGGTTTTACTAATTGTTCTCTAAAAACAGTAATGTATGTCAATCTAGCATGCAAATCTTCAGTTAAGTTTCACATACGTCAACAATTCCGAAGATAGTTCAAATCGGAGGGCACTTCAATTAACTAATAAGTACCTTAAAACGTACAGGAATTAGGAAATTTCAAGTGTTCTTTAGTGTGCAGAACGTAGTTTTAACCAGCATATATAATTATTGATAATTGTTCTCTAAACATCGTGAATTATGTCAAACTACACGTGCTTTTTTTATAAGTAACTCCATTTTTAGAGTCAGGCCTTGAGTTTCTTAGCAATTTTTCAAAATCAGTCCAGGAGTTGGGTTAGTAGTTGCCTAGGTATAACTACAGGTTATTGTCGAATTTCGTTGTGTTGTAAATGATGAAATACCAAGTGATGGTTGGATCTATGATTTCTTTGCTTGACACATTATCAACAGTGTGATATTTTCTTAATGAAAAACGTTTCTTGATTTGTTTTTTAGATTTTTGGAAATTCTCCCTCCTGAATTTGAGGCATCGAGTTGTTTAGCTTGTTGCTTAGATTTTGGACCAAATCGAGACCTCACACCTAAGCAACTGAGTTGCATAAAAAAACGTGTACGTAAGAACTTTCTCTCGCTCTGCAATAAATTCCCACTCAAAATACACGCTTTTTAAAGCAATTTTTTCCCCAATGAAACGTCCAGCTTAATCGAAACTAAGCCTTGCAAACATCTGAGCTGATAGTTATCAAGGTATATTGACCCAGTTCTGAAAAAGTCTGTTCCTCAGAATACATCTGGTTTTACGTTTTACATTGATAAATATCCACCAATCTATTGAGTAAGTACAAACGAGAGATAATGGTTTGCTTTAAAGTTGATCATTTCATTGGAGGGCATTGAATATGAAGTGGCCCAGGATCAAGCAATTTCAAAGACAAGGTGATAACCCTCTGTAGGAGGGTATACCTTGTTAGAATCTAAACAAATTCCTGAACTGAGTTAACCCTCACTTAGGAAACATAATGTTGCTTATCATGGAAGATTTGCAATCAAATTCTTTGAGCATACTCGATCAAGGGAACAAGATGGACAGCTGAATCCAAAGTTAGAAACTAATTTTGAATGTACTTAGCACAAATATCCGTTGTGATTTTCAGACTTGGTAGCCATATGCGCTTTTCTAGAAGCAGACACAGTCGAAATGCCACCATATTGTAACTTCGCTGGAAAAAAACAGTGTTAGCACAATGCACCCACGCTTTTATTTAAGAACACTGCCTATCAAAAGGTTATCACTTTAAAGAGTTTGAAGTTTGGAGTTTAGAGTACAGAGTAAGGACGACCGTTAACCGTTCGAATGTGTTAGCGACTTAAAGAGATGTTGTTAGAAGGGCTAGTACCCAGAGCTCTCGGGTCCACGTTATTACGTCGTAAAATTTTAGGCATAGTCAGTGGTCAGTTTTGCTTCAACAGGATGGATGCATAGTCGTCGTAGACAGGAACGGTTGGCATCATGCAAACCGTAGTCGTTTATCACTTTAATGTATTCTATAGTCAAAGCTTTTATCATTATTTCTTTTTAAGAGATTTAGTATAGAAACGTAAAGGCGGAACGTCAAATTCCCAACATTTTAGCTCTTCTCATCATTCTCGTGTTGTCTCTTATCAATATTTCATTGGAGTTTAAATATGGATTGAGCAGTGGAAATTCGGCCTTATTCTTGTGTTGATACATGGGCGCACGGCCAAAGAGGCTGAGAGGGGCTGCAACCCTCCCAGTTTGATATATTTTTGCGGGTAAAAAAATTTTTCGGGCCCTTTTATAATTTCTTAATAAAAAATAAAATGAAATAATTTTAAGTCTTACCAGCCCTGTGAATCAGAACCGGCATTCCTGCCGACACTGAAGTGCATTCTCTAAGCTCAAAAATGCCATGGAATAGAAACTAATTTTAACATTTGCAGGTTTTCAGTGTCGTTAATTTATGCAATAATTTTGAAGGCAAAACTGCGACAGATCGCCAAAAGTCTTATTTAGGTACATGTATACCGTAAATGACCGATTAGGCGCCCTGGGCGCGTATTTAAAAACAAAAGTTATTTTGGTGGGCGCTTATTCGGACCGAGTGCTTATTCGGACCTGGGCGCTTATTAAGGAAAGAAAAATGAGATTACTAAAGATACATGATCTTTTTATAGAATAGATTGAAACATAACGCTCAATCAATCTATCAATCAATCAATACATCTTCATCGTCCTCCGTATCGTCATCTAAAAGCGTAAACTCTGGAGCTGCTGCATCCACTTCTTTGGTGTTCAGACCTGGGCGCTTATTTGAACCTGGGCGCTTAATCGGTAGTTTACGGTAGTGTACCTCTGTCAAATTGTATATCACATAGACCTTTAAAAAATTCAAACAGCCAAAAAGTAACTCACTCCTTCTCCGCTCTACATTTAACTTAGCTTCTCATGTAGGGCAATAGCAAGAAACTTTGCAATCAACTTCAAACACATCCTTCCAGTCAAAATTTTGCAGGCCTACTACCTTCACCAAAATTTCTTATCTCAGACTATGTTCTTTCTCGTACTATAATTGCTATAACTACTGAAACTACTTTTGTTCCCCCTTTACTACTTCTACTATTATTACAATTACTATTACAACTACTATTAACACTACTGCTACAGCTGCTGCTATTACTACTAAACATACTATTACCACTATCATCACTAGTGTTATTACCTCTACTATTACTTCTACTACCACTACTACTACTACCACTACTATTACTACTACTACTACTACTAATTCTACCACTACTTCTACTTCTACGTCTACTTCTACTACTACTACTACTACTACTACTACTACTACTACTACTACTATTACTACTATTACTACTGCTGCAGCTACTAATACCACTAATATTACTACTACTATTACTACTACTACTACTACTACTACTAGTAGTAGTAGTAGTAGTAGTAGTAGAAGTAGAAGTAGTAGTTGTAGTAGTAGTACCTAGTTCTGCTGCTGCTGCTGCTACTACTATTACTACTATTACTAGTGCTACTGTTATTACTACAACTACTACCATATTTGTCAATATTCTTAGAATAATTTTTCGGAAGTCTAAAATTGGATGAACGTCCCTACCTACAACCGCTCAATAATTATGAATAAAGGAAGTGAGTGTTAGAATCACCCCCTCCCCGTTTTGAATAGGCGTAATGAAATGTAGTAGTCATTGTGAGCAAAGGCTAAAAGTATTTAATGACTTCTATGTTTTAAACTATTTGTGACTTTAATGGCACAGGATATGGATTCCAGAGAAATTCCGGTAACAATCATCCATATTCTTTGGTTCTTCATCGAAACAGTATTTTCAAAGTTTTGACGGTGCTTGCGGATGACTTAGACATTGAACTTCAACAGCCAAAGAGGCTTACGTACAGTGGCGTACTGATGGAGAGGAAATGATGGTGCCAAAGGTCCTTTACAAATTATTACTTGCAAAGGTTTGAAATTATAAATAAATGAGAATAACAATGGTATAAAGCATTCTTTGTCGTTTAATTGTGAGGCAAGAAAGAGTATACACAGGCATATGCCTATTTGCACATGGGAACTGTAGGAGCTGACTGCGCTCCCTCCCCCTCCCCTCCCCATTTGAAAATGTCTTTGAACACCACTACTTACCAAAGAACCATCTACCAAAAATCTATTAGGATCATTTTGCAAGCAAGCCTTTCATTAACTAGAATTAGGTATCGCAGCAACGAAGGATTGATGGCTTTTGCGCTGGGTTTTCGGATGGAACACACAGCATCAACACATTGATGCAAACGAGTATCTTAAACACAATTTCTAACGTAGAAGTCCCTTGACTTCACTGTTTTTTTGTTTTAACATCTATAAGCTCATGGGCTTATACACCGGGGAGTGGTTATTTGTTATTGGACACATTAAGGGACTCTCGGGCTTATACACGGGGGGACGTACTTTACTGTGTATTGATAGATAACGCTGACGTGCATATGGATGGCGCTTTTGATTCCAATCTCACGGGAACGAGGAAACTCTTCAGCGCCTGATTCCTGACTTTTATTTGTAGTGTAAACATAACTTGTATTTCCATTAGGCGGGCTCGAATGCCATCTTAAAAAGCTAAAAAGAATGGTTTGGGTTGTTTGAATTATTGCTTGAAAAGTCTAAGAGATCTTGATTTTATCAAAACCTTTTTCAGACAGACGAATGGCAGCGGGCTCCGAGATATCATTTCACATGAGCCTGTTAAAACGCAGATTAGGATGATTAGGCAGCCTAAAGGTGGACGAAGAGCATTTGTTTTATTTTCACACCTAAAGCTGCGTGTACAGTTCTATCGAGTATAATGTGTACGAAGCTTAAGAGTCCTGACTTTAGCTAAAATGTATTATAAATATCTGCAATCGGGTTGACTCATACTTGTTATTCCTGAGATCAGATGATCAGAAACCGACATTTATCCCGTCCGCACCATAATACTTAAATCCGATTTGATTCCCCTCCTGATATTCGAATCCTTTTTGAACCGAACCTGACAGTCTAAAGTTTGACTTGAGCGGCAAATTTCTGAAAGTTTTAGGAAAAAACAACAGCGCAAAACGGGAAAAGAAGAACGTGAATATAATCAACAATACGAATGAGCTGAATCTTTCAATACATCAAGAGACATCTGGTTAAGTTTACATTAAATCTGATAACATGAAATGTACATCTATAACAAGTTGCTAAGTTTATGTATCACACGGGTGACTCCAAAAAGTCAAAAGTGAGGGACTAGGATATTATCAAAGGTTTTCGCATTTTTATTCCAATCCATAATCAGAGAGGTCTCTGTATCTTTGCCATCCTGATTTGATGAAGGACTCTATATTTAACTTTTATTTCATTTTTTAGGATTTTTTTTTGCTAATGATTACATAGGGTTAGATACTACCAATTTAACGGTTTAAAAGAACAATTTTAAAATGTAAATCTGGATTTCGAGTTGAAGTCTGAGGGTTTGATGTAACTTTAATGGTTGGTTTAAAGTAGGATTAAATGGTTTCATGTCTAACCGGAAGAACTAGAGTGGCATTAAAAAATTTGGTGAGGGATTTGGGTGGGGGGGGATCTCATTTCTCACTATTTAATGCTATAGACGTGTCCACTTTATAGAAGGGCTATCATAACAAGAATGAAGGCGTTCCTTGAGGACCTAGAAGAATGGTCTGCCAGGTGTTTGCTGTATCGGGCCATTATAGACAGGTACAGCTGTCCGACTCAGATGATACCCTGCTTTTCTTTCTTTAGATCAGAGTACAATCAGGCCATCAATAATATTTTCATCACTAAGTAATGTAAGTAATATTTCATGAAAAATGGCGTCATTTTATACAATAAGCTTCCATCATGATTCTGTGTTGTAGACACCATATAATGATGTAACGGCGCCAGTCAAATTAAATGGTCATTTTAAACCATGTTTATAGTAATTTGTTGTACAAACAAGGTCTGAAGCAAACGTAAGAGATAATAAATTAGCTTAAAATCAGTTCTTTTTTTACTCGAATAGCTAGATTGAATGATATTTACCAATGATCATTCCTGATATTAAGGTGCCGAATGTTAATTCTATTGGTAGCGACCTGATAATTTTGATTTGAATATTTTAAAGCGATTGCCCAGAGTAACGACTTTACACTTCATTTAGAGCACTGAATAATAATGTCGTTTAACATCAATTTGCTAAAATTTCCATGGATGTTAAATACTAACTGAACAAGAGAATCTGATAATGATGTCAAATTTCTGTCCTTTGCAGCCGCTGGATGTTTTTGAAATGTCGATAATATTATCAAAGGGACCTACTTGTCATACGTGGTTTACAAAAGGGGCTACAGTACAAGCAACGATGCAATCGATCAATATGACTTAAACAATCAAGCTACAATACTGTATAGATATTAAAATTACAAACTAACATTGTCAGCCCTTTTTTAACAAAAGGAGTATTTACATGTAAAAGAAACCTACAAACTAGCTGAAAATTTTATGAGCAGAGGGTACTTTGAAGTCTATGGTATTGTTTTTCTTTCAGATATGGCATGATAATAAAATCTTTGTTTGTCCAAGTTAAAAACGGATACCTTGTATAAAAGCACCAGAATAATATTATGCAAAACAATTATGAACTAAATCAAAACATTCTTCTATCTTTTAGGAACGTTTTATGAAAAGTTTTAGGAAAGAACAACAGCGCAAACCTAAGGGTGTAGACTATAAAAGATGTATGAAGCTAAAACATAGATTAGGAATACAACTACTTTAAATTATGTATTCGATTATCGGCTGGATCATGTTACTCTTGCAGCTTTAAATTGTGAGATAGACAAGCAAATTGTAAAGGCTACTGCCGTCTTGTTTATACCAAGGCTATAGGGATCTGTTAGGCCTCGCCCTCAAGGATAGGGATATTTTTAAATCCTTATCAAGTTCACCTAGTATCCACATGCATCCACCAAATCTGCACTCGAAATCGTATACTTTTGAATCCGCTTTCTAAAGTGGATAATTTGAAAGGACCAAACGAGGTCTCTGGTGCCTTGAAACTAGTTGCTTTGAAAATGCAGACTTGGTTGGCAATCTGACTAGGAAAGGGGGCTCCAAAATCTTTAACTAGGAGAGATCGGGCTCCTTAGCTGAGGCAAACGTGAAATTGACACAAACAAACTCTGCTGAACAGGATTCAGAGGAACACTTTCACTAGTATTGAGAGCAGTGCAATGGCTCTGCACTTTTCTCTAATTAACTTATCACGTGTTCTGTGAATTTGTGTAACTACCATTTTTGAGACATTTGACTTGTCTTCCCTTAATGCCAGGCTGCATTGACAATCTTGCTCAGTTTTCTCTCTGCCTGATTGTAGGACTTTTTATCTAATGAGATCGACTCCAGGTGCTTTACGTGTTTTCATTTATTTCATGGCATCTCTTTGCTTTGTATATCAGGTCCATCTGCATCAGGTGTTGGATCTTCTGGCAAAGTATGGATTGCAGTTTCGTCATGGGACAAGCATGTGTTAAGGTTGTTTTCGAAATGTTCCTTCGATATTTATAGATTGTTTTTCTGTTCAATGTACCTTTCTCTATTGCTGTCCTTTATAATGGAAATTACTTTTTTGTTTTCCCTTTTTAACTGCTTTACAGATTTAAACAGATTTTGACTGCCAATATTTTGGAGTTTATCTTCCATTTTTCTTAATTTCTTATTTGCTGCTCCAGGCTATTGCTTGTTACTTTTTAACTTCACGTTTGACATGCCTCTTGAACCCCTGAAGTTGTCTCTTATTTTCTTTTACTATTTACTTCTTGGAAAACCAAAACCTTTTTCCTCATCAGCAATATTTTGGCATTGCTCGTCAATCAATAGCACGTTCTACATTAAGTAGGTGGTTCATATCTTCCACCGTTTTTCTTCATCTTCAACCCTTCGGATTCTGTTCATACATTTTTACCAGCTTCTAAAGCTTGGCATACCTTCAGAACTATCTTTTAGCAGTGAAATGGTAAAAATCAGTGTTGATATGCCTCAGAGTTTTCTAAAGGAGGGTTTGTATGTAACAAGGTCAGCAGTCAGCACAGCATTTTATGACATTTCTGTGAAATAGAACAAAGTCACTTCTTAAAAATTGCCCGTTTAAGATTATTAGTGAAGAATGGCAATGAAACAAAACAAACTGGTACTACAAAATTTATCTTAAATGTTAATTATTGTCTATCTAATTATGTATAGAAATGAAAAACACAGCAAAACCGTTACAATTTCTTTATCGTGTAAACAACATTGCGTGTACATAATTCAGTTGCGCGCTCTCTTTTGATATGAATGCATGCAGCTCTTTAAAATATTAAAATGTAACTTGAGGTGGTGTAAGCAAATAGATTAATCTGTCAGAAATATATTTTTATTGCAAGTTCATCAACATCTTTTGCAAAATTCATGCTGTTACGATTTGTGGGTAGCACATCAGTAGCAGCTGATGGTGCTTTAATGACGTGTTGATTTTAAAGAAGGCAACGAGGGACATAGTTTCCTTATTAGAATTTGTAATCGAATAGGAAAGCTGATTCAGCAGCTACAACAAATATGGGGATGACGACATGCAGTGACGACATGCAATTGCTCTCGGAACTCGAGGTATTTGAAGCACTTTTTATACTGCAAAGTAAATTTAATACGCAAAAATGACATTTGACAACCGTGATTTCCGTTCAAGCAGCAGAACATGTTCAATGTCGGCCTGCAACTTTACTAACTTGATCGCTATGCGTTTATACGTTTTTGTAGCACTTGTGATCCTGCAAAGTTCCCAGGACTACGAATGAAGATCATCATATATAAATTATCTTATTCTCTCTTCTAGACACAACGCTTCGGCACTCCCTGTTGTCATTGTCAACAGAAGTAAAATAGCTAGCTCGGTTATGGTTTTAAAATTATGCAGTCCGGCGTAAAAACTGTTGAACAAGGATATTTCTAAGAAATATAAATTATCGTATATTGAAAACAATGGTTAAATAACTAATGATTAGTAAGGATAAAAGGTTAAATTCCCATCCTAAGACAGTCCATCCATTTTTATATAATGCTGAAGCAAACTTTAAACAATTGGGTAACTAGAAAACCCACTACGCTTTTTTCTTTAAAAACATGATGCCTAACATGATATTAGTCCCATTGACACCTAAAACTCTATTCTCTATTTTTGGAGTTTGATCTGTTTTAATACCCTTCCTATGATGGTTTAAAGTCCTAGGGTAAGGAGTTAGGGACGCCAATTGAACCACACGCCCCGCAGAAATAAATAAATATACATATAAAATTTTGCTTAAAATTGTTAAATGCTTCTAGAAATACATGCTAGACAAATGGGGGCCAGACGAAGTCCAAAACTGTGAGTAGGCAGTCATAACTATGAGTAGCAAATCATTCGTAGCCGAAATTTCATCTACAAATACAAATTGGACATACTAAAACAGGAGGATTTCGACGTAGTTTCTTATCAATCAGATTCTAGGTGTTACACATCCAAACGGAATTTTGAAGCTAGTTTGTAAAATTCATACATTTTGATTTATCGTCCATTAAGAGAACAATAAAGCAAAAATATCTGTAGTGAAGCTACTAAGATTTACGTATACGCATAGGGAAGAGTCACTAGACACCGCACACGGATCAAAATATATAAGCCATAGAAGCGACTTTTTGAACTGATACAGTACATTCGATGCATGGTAAACATGTATCACAAACACTTTAATAATGGTGGCCAACCCGTGGCACGTGCTTGCGGCCCACGATGTCTGTCATGCGGCTTTCAAAATTTAAGTACCACTGCAGCTTGCTGTTATGCTTAACGCATGTAAAGATGCCTTGAAACACACTTTTCACAGCATACATACATACATACATACATGCATACATACATACATACATACATACATACATACATACATACATACATACATACTTACATACATACAAATATTCATAGCCAATAAGAACCCCTAGAAAGATGAAGGTGTTGTCTCTTCATAACGGGTTATGCAAATCTTTACTCGAAGAAGAACAACCCTTACCTCGTACCATCCTACAGTTGCTGATCCCTTTACTCCAGTAACACAATTTGATATTTTTGAGTGTAGTAGTTAAGTTTTTTCTTTTTGTACTGAGACACAGTAAGGAATTGAAAATATTGCTGAAAATACAGAAAATCAGCAGAACGTCAATTTTTGTCTGTCTCTAATTTTGTGCGCCCTCTTCCTATAAATTGATTTTGCTGCAGCTTGTCAATAGATACTAGTACAAAGCATGTGGACGATGGTGCAAAGACCTAGCTGTAAAGAAATAGGTATGATTTTACTGGCTGAATCATCCTGGCCTAGTGACTTAGTGAAATAGAGAAAATATTTGTCTTTATCGATTTACTTGCCTTTATTTTACATTGAGGAAGTAGAAAGACCAGAAACCAACTCATGTGTGCTAACATTGCTTCAGTTTCGTAGTGGTTATTTGCTTAGCGCATTGTAAGAAAACACTTGCTTTTACTTGCACTCCCGCCCACAGTAGGGTTGACTTTACTTTCAGATTGCATTGTTAAAAACTGTTTGAATGCAAATACGAGTAATGGGCTGTGTTCAATAGAAAACCAATACAACATTTTGCTATGTGTACGTTTGGTTTCATATATAGACAATACATAAAAGGTTTCGCTTACTCTGTTTCTCTTTCCTTCTCTTACTGACAATCAAAGTGAAGGTAACTATAAGTGGTAACTCCCATCAGCAAAACCTGTTTCCCATTAAGCACGTAACGGTTTTTTGAATTTAAACCTTGTACTCCTACCTTCCCTTGTATTTTACAGTCAAACAGGCAATGACTTACTGCGAGGTTGTCCAATGGATAAGGCTTCGACCTGGAGCCAGACTGTCCCATGTAAAATCTTGGTCTCCGGTTTTTCTGTTGTGACCTTGAGAGAGTCACTTTGCCTCAAGTTATTCATGCATGCAAGTGTAGCGAATGCATGCGTAAAAATTATCTAATTTAGAAAAAAACACGACATTTGGGTTATTTCAGTGTATCACAAATACAGCTACAGAACTTAAAGAGAAAATACAACGCTACACACAGAGACATGGTTTTGTGTTCAGCAACACACAGTGGCGATACAAAGACTCTGATCTCTCACATCTCTCACAAAATGAAGTTGTAACAGCATTTGAAATGTAGTGATATCATATTTCAATACAATTTTAGAATCCCTTCCCAAACGCCTCTACAACAGGGAATGTTTTAAGCTACCACAATAGCATATTTTTTCTTTGGATTGCAGGGTCATTAGAACATTACCATAAAGAACAAACTTCTCTTAATTGCTAAGGCTTGCGTGGTGCATCGACTCAAACTAGGGCTTTAAGCAGTGGACATAACCTTTTTGCTTAACAGAGTTTTGAAAAATGCATCTCTGTACCATGTTAAATGCCCATTAAAGTTATGAACTCAATAATGAGTTATACTTCCCGAGAAAGTCTAGAACAAGCAAGTCTAGAACTAAAATGTGTTATCTCTCTGTCATAATTTTGGGAGTTTTTGTCTCCCCCTGATAACAAGCCCTCCTTGCACCCAAGAAAGCTATGACGTAATAGAATACCTAGTTAATAATGTTTTTATAATCTGAGGTCTCCAGTTAAGAATTGGGTCACAGAAACTTAAACTAGAACAAGAAACCCTAGAACTAAAATGTGTTATCTCTCTGTCATATTTTTGGGAGTTTCTGTCTCCCCCTTACAACAAGCCCTCCTTGCACTCAAGAAAGCTATGACGTAATATAATATCTCGTTTATAGTTTTTTCTTAATCTGAGGTCTCCAGTTAAGAATTGGGTCACAGAAACTTAAACTAGAACAAGAAACCCTAGAACTAAAATGTGTTATCTCTCTGTCATATATTTGGGGGTTTCTATGGCAACGAATCATCTGTGCAAACTCCGTTTTATAATGGCAAGCTCTGAACCTACATAGTCAATGTTCATTTAAGTTGTTTTTACAATTACTAATATAAACGTTTTTGTAGGTGAAGTGGAAAATACGAGATAAATTCTTGGAAGTTCGAAGTCAGTAATATTTCGTAAACATTTCTGGATTCAGGTGGGCTGGCCTTTTTTATCTCTCTTGGCCTGGAATTCGATACGATGTAAAGAAAAAGAAGTATAGTGCTTAGTACGAAAAGGCGCTCATTTGCAAAATAGCAGATTGTCGGTCGATTGTACTGTTTATCCTTGCAGAACATTTATCTGTTCCTACAGGCGTGCTATTAGACTTCCTCATCAAGTTCGATATTAAGGTGTACGATCATAAAACCGTAGACTGGCTGGCTTTATATAACTTGTCTGCTTTCATCTGTACGGAAAAGGGAGTAGACGTAAGGCAATTATTGATAGATAAAGGTATGATATAGTCCGGAACAGGAGGCGTTGAGATAGCGTCCAAAATGGGAAAGCCATCTCAGTTTAATAGGAACAAACTGCTTACGTTCATGGAGGAGCAATGCACAAGCAATATGTAAAACACGATTATAATTTCAACTTGTTTTGCGGCAGTATAGCGACCTGGATCATTTGCTTCGCTTATATCAGCCGTTTCAAATACATTGTTTTCTGTTCATGGATACTCTGGCAACAAGAACAAATTTGAAAGCGAAATGGATAATTTTGGAAACAAATTTCAAGTCTTGGAAACATTACTTTCTATGGTTTTCATTTTTCTGGTGGTTCCAGGTAGGCAAACATTCCTAATTATTTGGTATTTAAATTCAACAACTTTCTTAAATTTTTTGTTTTGCGGTAAAAGAACTTATATCGCATACAATTGTTTCTTAAAATGTTTGTAAAACCATGGTCAACCTTGCTAGGCCATATTTTATCATCTGCTCTGATAACACTAATGGAATAATAGCTTTTAATTCTCAAACGTTTAGATCTGCTGAGTAGATAATTGTCATTATCGAATAACAATTGAGTCAATGAGACTGAAATAGGTTCATAGTTCCAAATAGTTTAATGAGAAGGCGGTCGTTAGGTAAGTACAGAAAATTCTTCACCGGAGGTACATTTCAAGTCATTTTCTCACGTTGCAGGCCCAACTGTTTTCCGAAAAACTAAAACGGGGAATGAAGTGAGCTGAATACTGTCCATATGAGCCAGTGTCTGCTTTTTCTCTCTATTCACTCAGTGATATTTGAGAATGTATATTGGCTGCGGCCTAACATTTCCAAACGCTTTAAATTCGGTCTTGTTCAGAATGCTTTAGAACTGCGGGTAGACTTTCAACGCCCATCTCAGCATAAAGGTGCTATGTCATTCTTTACTTTGATTCTCCCGTAAACCGCACGTGGTGGCTCGCAGGCCTTCATTTTACTCGCTAAAGTTCTTTCTTAATTTGTCAGCGTGGTTCCTCTTTGGAAATTCCAAGAAAGATATCAGAGAGCGGTTTTTCAAGCTGATACTTTATCAGCACTTGATGACAAAGTGAACTTAAGCATACCTGTTTATTTTTCACGGGTACAATTTCAAAGAACTGTCGCACGTTATTCTCTCTTTTAGTTGCTACGCGAACTGTTCTTTTTATATAAGAAACCAGTTTATAAGAATCAATGGCTCAATCTCCCCAAAAGTTAAGAAACTCGAGGACTGAATGGGGCTGCTCTAAGAAAACTAAAAAATCTCTGACAGCGGTTACATAGTTCGGTAACGGGTAATCTTGTGAAAAGGCTAACCTAGCACCAGAGTATAAGAAACTGCTAAGAAACTTTGAGCCCTCAAAAGGCCAATATTTTGAGAAACTTCGAGGGCTTGAAGCTTGGGTAGTCTCTTTTAAAAGAAATAGGTGTATTCACTCTTTGAGTTGCTACGCGAACAGTTCTTATTGATGAATACGTTTAAAGTATATCAGTATATGAAAGAAAGCTAATAGAACTTGTAGCTAAATTAAACCATTAAATATCTTTCTCAACAATAAAGGAAGATGGTATACAAAATAAGGAGAATATTTCGAAGTTTCTCAGTTAGCGAAGGCATTCCCACGTCCCTGCTTTCCAGAAATGTATCTTGCACGTGCTCGGTGATCTCTCTTCTCTCGTAACACTTGTATACACTTCTTTTTTTCAAAGAAACCAGTTTATAAGAAACCAGGGCTCACTCTTCCTCAAATTTCAGAAACTCGAGCGCTGGATAAGGCTGCTTTAAGAAACCTAGAAAAACCCTGAAAGAGCTTTAGACAGTTTGATAACGGGCTATTTCATGAATAGGCTAACCTGGAACAGAAGGTACCCTAAGTGAAGTGTAAATTTACCAAGAGCAGTGTTTACTTGTCTGGGTCTACTTCATCATTTATGATATGCATTAAACCTCCGCCGTTTTCTAGCTCCCTCCGCGTAGTTTCTTGTAAAAAAACAAACAATTGTATGCTATCCCAAACTAAAAAGGAGTTGGATAGGATGATCGTGTTTTCTAAAATATGGAAATCGATGATAACGATGATGATTATAACTACATGTTTGTTTTTGTGAGTTCGCATGATGATGATGATGATGATGATGATGATGATGATGATGATGATGGTGATGATGATGATGATGATGATGATGATGATGGTGGTGATGATGAGGATGAGGATGATGATGATGATGGTGATGATGATGACGATGATGATGATGGTGATGATGATGATGATGATGATGATGATGATGGTGATGATGATGACGATGATGATGATGATGATGATGATGATGATGATGATGATGATGATAATGATAATGATGATGATGATGATGATTTGATTTGAAAAATAAACCGAAGGTACGTAGTTAAGATACGCCAGTTTAAAGTTTAAATCCTGGTTGTTACAGCCTTATAACTTGGAACCCTCTCTTCTTCCTCTTCCACCGTCACTCGTTCCGATAATGGCTTACGATGCGAGGACCGGTCTTACTACTCTTGTTATTATTAAGTATTTGATAAGTACGTATGCCCGCTTGTTACACGTTGTAGAGAGTTACGTCTGTGATGTACAAAGAAACGTCTTTGTAACGCCATCACTTAAATATCAACACTTTATCATTTCAGAAATGAGCTTTCAAGTATCAGGATCCAATGGAATAATTGAAAGCCCAAACTACCCCTTCAGTTACCCCCTCAACGTCACATGCACGTGGACTATATCAAACAACGAAGCCAGGTTTATCAAACTGAAGTTTTTGGATTTCCACGTGGAAAAAGCCAAGAGGTGCATATATGACTATGTTCAAGTGAGAGATGACACAAATAAGCCCTGGGAACGAGTCTCTCGACATTGCGGCTTTAAGGTCCCTCCTGCAGTGAAGTCCCGTGGCAGCACACTTCAACTCAAATTTTTCTCGGATGGTTTCGACATTGTTGAAAGAGGCTTTCGAGCAAAATGGGAGATAGAAACAAGTAAGTAAATATTTTACATAAAACGTTAAATATTGTTATGGACATTGCACAATCGTCTTGTTTATTGGATTCACAGGCTGTTAAACCAAACTACGTACCACAGGGAACCTTGTTGTAGAACGTCTTTTCAAGATCAACTACACTGGGCAACAAATTTTCATAAAAGATCTGTTGCATGATATATTTCAACTAATTCTAAATCTTTTCTCTGATCAGAACTTACCTTGAATGCGTTTCAGAGGTGTTTCAATTTTTAATGCTTAATTATTTGGTGATGGCAGCTTTGAACCCAAAATTACTGATAAGCCCAAATTTTACCTCAACTAGTCCCGGGTTTGGAATATTATTGTTTTATCTTAAACATCTTTTACAATTTTCTTATCAATACTTTTTAGTAATTTTAATTAGTTTTGCTACCGTAAGGGTCTAACAACTCCTCGAAAACAAATTACAAGGTTCAGTTTAATAGTATAGTTGCCCAAAGCCTACCCTTTCCATCCTACCATAAAGTTGACCCCAAACGTACACGGCACACTGTAAGTGATAAGTCTTCCATGACAAATTTGGGCTTCATAGGTCAGTCAGTGTAAAAGGTCGCATCCGACCAACATACATTGGTCGGGAAGACAACCACCTATTTGTTAAAAGGTCTAATTAAAAGCAGACTGACGAAGTGCTAACTAGAAGCTGACTACCCAAAAAAACAATGATGCAATAACAATCGGGTCGTAGGGTCGAAGGTACCCTGCAATAACAATCACAGATGCTGATTTCGCAGATGACATAGTTCTTCTGTCAAACACACTGCAATATTCTGAATTGTAAAATTCGCAATACTTTGATTCGGAGACTAATCTTAAAGTTCTACATCTGACACGTGACATCTACGTAGATACGTGAGTACGGTGAAAGTTCTGCTTAAATGTAAAATAAAGAAGAGACACCCTATATATGAGCCCTATAAACCGACGTGTTTTTAAACTTCTTACGTGTTGGTCCATTTACTGAAACAAATTGGCAGCGATTAGTAAGATACTTAGACGTAAGCCACTTGTGTGCTCTACTAGTGAGGTTTACGTGGTTTGTTCACGTTAAACAAACGATCTGTACAACGCGTTGTTGGCCCAAGCTCACCAGTAGATCATTCTTTGGGCAAAGAAGGGCAGTCTCAGTTCTGGGTGTTTTTAAATGAGATGGCTAACTGGGCAGTGTTCATGAATCAGATTGAGAACCTCTCTCCCTTTTTGGAGATAAAAGTCAGGCTACTTACAAGAGCTCAGTACATCTGATCTTATAAAAAGACCGGATCGAGCATCTTACGGTTGACGATGGGCTCAAAGTGTACGGCGCTAAAATAGTTGTCCGCCACATTGCTAGGACCACAGCCACGAAAGCTCAGTATTGAAGTTTGTCTAAGCAGGATAAATAATGCTGCAAAGAAAAACAAAGTGAAATAAACCATTGCGAGGGTAGGGTAGATGAGACATAAAAAGGCTCTTTCCAAATATGCTCCCATCGTAAGCTGTAATATTGTTTGATAGTTTGTGCAACCGAAAATTATGAGCATGAACCTTCTTGTCAATTCCTTTACACCCCATTATTACAGGAGGAATTAAAGAGAGGCCCCAGTTACAATAAGCGGTAATCTGCGGCAAGATAAAGTTTACACTTTTGTGCTTTATTGTTGGCGAATTGAATGGGAGGAGTGGGTATGAATTTTTTTTATCGGTTTTACGCCTTATACTCCCCTTAACAGGGGCTAGGGCGGTGCCCATATGTATGGGACTTTGCTGAAACATAGAGCACTTTAAGACTGGATGCCCTTCCTGTGATCACCAATGGCCCTTCGGGGAATCGAACCTGTACCATCTAGCGCAGAAGGCAAGTAAACTATCCACTGGACCACGACAGCTGAATTATTTATTATAAATAACTTAAGAGGGGGTCATAATGAAACGACCCTCGGGAAATTGTGCGTTACTATAAAATTTGGAGAAATAATAAAATTTGTAATAATAGGCTCCATTTGTTTTCAGAAGTGTTCATGTACCAAATGTTCTACTGTATGGGTTGACACAATTGTGAATGTAGCCTTGCATAATGTTTTAAAAGCCTTTGAAAGAAAACCATTAGATACATAAAACACAACAACACAACAAGAGGGGGGTGGTGGTATTAAATGTGGGGCGGGGCCTTTCCATATCTTTCATCAGAGTCATGATAAAATTATAGGGAAGGTGAAAATTTACAATATGCGCAATTTGACCCGCTCCTTCTTACCCTGGCAAACAGCACTAAGCAACGACAGAACAATGACGTAAGAAATATCTTTCACAGTCACCGTATCATTATTCTTACTAAACCACTGTGGTCTACAAATCTACATAGTATGAAATTGAGTGGGTTTTGAATTTACAGGATATGAGTAGCCTACTTACGAGCCAAATATAAGTGTCAAAGGTGTTGAAGGTGGATGCCCTTGGCCTCTTAAGAACTTTGTTTTTGTTATCTCAACGTTCATGTTCAAAATCAGCAGTCGTTAGTTACATTATTAATGGAATGATAGCAAGGGCTATGTCTTTATTCAAACCCACCAAATTCACTACATTCAAAATCCACGGGCTGGAGTATATGGCATTTCAACACTACTCACTTCACTGCAGGCACTAAATGAAAACTTTATTTCCTCATCCTTTGCACCAATGAAAGAACGTCGAGTACGTCTTGATGTTGGCCAATACTAAAGTTCATTATAAATTTATATTAATTCATTATACAGAAATTGTTGCAGTAGCATCCTTACTGACTCATATGATGGTAAAATTCTTTGGCAGTACTTGAAAATGTTTTTCTGAGGAAACGTTGTGCACTGATAACAAAATATAAAGTGTTACCAATGAAAGTTAATGTGGCAGCCTTGACGTTCAGTACAAGCATTGTAGATGTCGGCCAGATACCTGGAATCCAAGCACCAACAGGACTTGACAGAAGTCCTTCATGTCCATAGTGACTGCTGTACAATAAAAGACAAAACAGGATAAATTTGTGACAGTCATTAACTGAGCAAATGGAAAATGACAACAGCTATCTTCTAACGTTAAGTCACATTGAAAAATCCAGTTGGTCATTTTAAATCAACAGTAAATGTCATCACAAATTACAATAAATCAATGACATCTTTCAGAGGATGCTGGCAGCCATGGGTGGTCATTTTGCAAACTGTATAGGTAGGCCTATACCAAACTCAATGCCAACAGCAGTTTTAGAAAGAAAACAGTTGGCAAGTGTATTTGCAGAGTTGAATGATTACATTCATGATTTCACTTGATCATAATAGTGTTGTGCTTACTTAAATAACAAAAGCTGTGCGTAGCCGCTACTGCAATGTGCAGTTTCAAACTTTTGGGAAAGAAACAACAGCAGAGAAAAAGTGGGACACAGATTTAAAAGAAACTCAGCAAGTTGATTCTCTGCCAACACAAGTAACAGATTGTATATATAGAAGAACGTTTCTTTGCACTTTTTGGATTCTAACTTATGTTCCTTCTACAGCAAAATGTAGGCCTACTAAAAAGGTATCAGTTTACTTGATATTTCAAGAATGGATAACATAAAATGTGCAAGGTATACTGTACAGGCTGTGTAGTACCATGAATACCATGAACGAACTTAGTCATTGAGAACAGGTGTCAGCATCATAAGAGAAGTGCCATTGTCACAAATAAAATATTATATCATGAGACTTGCAATGGGGCTTGGTCAGCCAATTCCTCATTTCATGCATTATTAAAGACAAATAGCTGGCACGATGAAAAGGCTCCTATTTCTGCATGTTTATTATGCCTAACAATTCTTGAAATATTTTCTACCAAACGTTAGCTTACAGCCCTTAGGCCTCAAGTACCTTAGGTTATTGTGCCCGTATGGACCAAGAGCGTGACTTACTGTCAACAACATGGCGGAAATGTGATGGACAACTTGCATTTTTGGCAATGGCTTGTAGTAAAAAATAACA
>JAAAKM020006971.1:124376285-124386891 GCA_010016025.2 Alatinidae sp. Z8VKAUB7J3 | reverse complement strand
GACTTACTGTCAACAACATGGCGGAAATGTGATGGACAACTTGCATTTTTGGCAATGGCTTGTAGTAAAAAATAACATTATAAAGCTAAGCATGTTTTGGGTCCTTCATTATTGATAGATTTATGAGTGACCTTGAAATCTAGCTTACCAGTAGATAATCTGATATTTCCATTCCAGGATACGTGAAGTTCTATTGCTTAATGGCTTCACCCTCTATCAAGATGTTGCACACAAGACGTATCTTCTTCTTGGATAGAACCTAAGTGAAAGTCTCTTTCTTGCATATGTTGGGCTCAGATTTGTTGCTTAACTCGATAGCAACATCCAAAGGCTTTCAAAGTTTTTCTTCTGACTCAGCAAAAATTGTTGTATCATCCGCATGTCAGAGATTGTTTATATGTATTCTATCCACCTTTTTTACGTCGATTCCTAGGGGAGAGAATAAAGCCTTGCCGTACTCCTCGCTTGATGTCGATCCATCAACTCAGCTAGTTCTCTGTTCTAATTGCTGCTTCTGATACCATTATAAATGTTTTAGCAGTCCATCCCCTGATTATTAATGCCTAGTTGCATAAATGGTTTGAATATTGAAGTTTGTCAAAAGCTTTGACAAGTCAGTTAAAAATATAAGAGCAGATCCTTTTGCATTTATTTTGTTATCTCTCTTAACATTCTTATGATGAGCATTGCATTTGTCGTTCCTTTATCAGACATGAAACCATATTGCTCTTCTGTGATAATGTAATGCGTTTGGTCTCTGGCTCGCTCTAACAGGATTCGTATAATCAAATTGGCATGTAATTAATCCGCCTGATTTCGCAATGCTCGCATTTCGTTGCGTCATACTTCCTTGGTAGAGCAATGAATAATGATTTGCACATCTTTCGTAGAAATTTTTTCATTTGAGTATATTTTATTGCATAACTCTGTTAGCATGTCTAGGCCTACGTCCTGTAAGGCTACCATCATCTCAGGTGTTATTTTATGCAGTCCAGCTGCTCCAAGTGCTGCACTGACCTTATATTATACTGTATTGGTAGCCCTTTCTACTTTCTTACTCATGGTGGTTCCCTCCCCTGCCATCGTTAAAAAAAGATCTTTGATACACTCGTGCAAGCTAAGCCACACAGCCAGTCGAATTTTGTGGGGGGAGGGGGGCAAATTCCAAGCAAAACCGCTTCCCCTCCCTCCCACCTTCCAAGCCAGCCCACCATGGTTTATTGGCATGAGAAATTTTGAATTTTTACTGTCCCTAGAAGGCTCAAAATTGCATGTGAGAGACTTAGACTTTTCTAGAAAGGATTTTTTTGGAGGGGGGGGGGCAAACATAGGCAAGTTTTACCTGTTGGGAGGGCACAGCCCCCCTTGGCTGCGTGCCTGTGCTAGCTGTCAAAAATTATATCTTTATCTCCTTTTATCTATCTAGTATATCTTCCATAAGACTGAGCTATTCATTGCTTCAATGCACCCTGGTTAGGAACATGTCATTTTCATGCATGTCAGTTCCTTGATTTTGTCATACATCGTCTGGAACTTAGATATCTTTGTATTCTCACAAAGGTTTCCTTAGCATTTGTTCCTTATCAATCTGTTGATTTGTTGATATTTTGCCTTCGTTTCCTTTCTTCTCCCCACATCACTGCATTGATTGCAAAGCCATTTATGTTACTCTTCTCTGTTTGACTTTCATCTCCCCTCATTGAGCAATGTTTTTATTCATTCCTTCAGTCATTACCGTTCTGAAAGCACTATATTTTCCTTCCACATATGCAATATTCCTTCTCAGCTCATCCTTTTCCTTGGACGTTTCATGATACATTTTTATTCTGCTATTTTTGCGTAGGTGTTTAAGACTTTTCTTTCAGATATTTTGACCTGATTTGTTCTCCTTAGCTTCATCTTTGCTCTACTCATGAGAAGTACATGATTGCTGTTAAATTCAGCTCCAAGATAGGGTTGTTTCACTCAATATCAAGTTTCTAAAACGCCTGTTAGCAGTTATATAGTCCATGTAGTTTCTCGTCTTGTCATACGTGCTTTATCCGAGTCCAGTGTGGTCTGGGTAATGTTGAAACTAAAAATATTTATGAGTATTCCTCTAACAAGATTGAACCCACTTCTGTTCTCTTACTATTTCTGTTCTATCTTATTGTAGAAGATTTGGCGAAATTAGACGATGTTAGTACGTAGACTTGAATCAACAAAATGTTAAGAAGCAAGTCTTTACTTTTTTCATCAATCCCTATTTGATATGGACCAGTTGCCCATGAAGAATTTGCCTACAATTTGTTCCTAGTAGAGAACTAACATTGCTCCCATGCTATTTTTCAGGGCTAGAGTATAACACTGGTCGCCATATTGAAATTCCCTAATTGGGTCAATCTCATTTCACTGATTCCACGTATACCAACTTCAGGCCCTACGATACAAACTTAAAAGGACGGGGGCTGAAACAGTAATTTCTTGAATTGAATGCGTAATCAAACAATAATACTTCAAAATTAAAAGAGTAATGATATGGTGAAATATGAAATACAGAGTGCCTTGAATACGAAACGAGCTCTTCCTTAATCACAGCTTACTGCTCAATTTGAGATCCGGACGGGGCATATTCAAAGTTTCAGTCTTGTCTTCTGCATATATCTTTGCAAGAGAAATGAAAATTTAGTGACTGATTGTATTAAATAGGTCTGTGATCAATTCATTTTTACATAAGTGCATCAAAGAGGAGGGTTGCGGTAGCGGTACAGTGGAAGCTGATATGATGTTCATGAAATTTGGCAGGGCCGTGTTGTATTATTTAAGTTCTATGAAGAAAGGTTATTTACTAAAACAGATAAGTGGTGCAGATATGGAGGTATTAAAACCCTGACATAACACAAATCTCTCCTAATAGATTGAATTTTACGTTCTTCATTATAAGCTGTACTCAAATCATAAATTGTGATAGTCGCAGGTCTAAGTGCAGTCTTCGGAATTTCTGTACAGCCTTTCTAACGAAGGAAAGTTCATAGAATGTTCACAGCCTAAAATGCAATATTGCCTACGAAAGGGTGCTTTAAAATACGTACTGTAGTTGGTAAATACCAAATGATGGTTGGATCTTTGATCTCTTTGCTCGACACATTATCAACAGTGTGATATTTGTTATATATCAATAATTTGTAATCAATTCTTAATGAAAAACATTTCTTAATTTGTTTTCAGGTGTTTTAGAAATTACCCCTCCTGAATTTGAGGCCTCAAGTTGCTTAGCTTGTTGCTTAGATTTTGGAGCAAATCGAGGCCTCACACCTAAGTAACTGAGTTGCTTTCGATAAAAAACGTGTAGGTACCACCTGTGGCTGCTAAGTGTCTACAATTCCCAGTGAGTGGATCATTAAAACTTTATTAACAGCAGGCTTGAGCTGCGGGCTATATGTCAATCCTAAAGGACCTGCGAATATGCCGAGCACAGAAAGGATACTGTATAATGACACGTACAATTCTTTACAAGTTACCTTTGTCAACTGTTGTCTCAGAGCATTATCTCAGGACATTCATTGATGAAAACTAATGGAAATATCAATGTAAAAACCCTATGCTTATATTATTATCAATTTTCATCATCTCCAAGATCATCATATTGCCAATTCTTTTTTTACTAGTAACCTTTACAAACTTTCTGCAAAATTACATTTCAAAACTACTGATTGTTTTTGATTCTCATGATGCCCAATGCCTAAGTATAATACGTAACTCAACATTTTATTATTCTTGTACTTTCACTCCTAAAAGATATTACTGAAGACTTTCCTTATCCCGTTGAAATTCTTAATTTATTCTATTGCTCATTTGAAACGGTTCATTGAAACTTAACTCTGTTAGCTTTAGTCGACATCTAAATATTAGGTCACTTTACAGTGAGGATTAACTAACTAAGGGATTAGCAAGTAACAATTTTTAAGTAATTTACTCTGACATCTAACTAACTTGAATCAAATAATAGATTTGTTGCCAAAGGACTTCCTAACTCGAGGTTTCGTCACTTAAGTAATCAGTGTGACAACGCCCACTATCTACCTTAGTCCTTTCAAATTTCGCCTCCCTTTAATTTTCGCCTCCAGGGGACGAAGGGGGGGGGGGCGAAAATTAAAGCAAGTAAAAATCAATTTTCAAAGTCCAGGAGGGGCCCAAAATGAAAGGCAATCAGGAAGGCACAGGCATAGATAAGATGGCGTTGTGAGGTAGATAGACATGTCTGCTTCAATACCAAAGATAATAAAATTACAAAGAAGGCTGGTTTTTGAGGGGTGGGATTGTTTACTCCGTCATATAAGCTTGCGATGGTTTTCCCTGTACTTACTATATATGACAATCCGGCTAACAAGAAACATCATTATTTATCGTCGTTCTTATGTATGTCCCAACAAGTAAACAAATTTCCAAAGTTTTGTTCATGTGACTAATGACGTCATAGAGGGTCATGTGATCAATTAATATTTGGGTTTCTTGGAGAAAAGTTTCCTCGGTAAATTTTAGGAAAAAGTCAGTCAGTATCAAAACAAAAAATAAGTCCTTCATATATTAAAATAAAAATTTCTTTTCTCCCGAGGAAAAAAGTGCCGCAGTAATTTGCACGGTACCTTGCCTTCACCGCGGCGTTTTATGTCTAATTGCGGCTGCAGTAAGAGCAGATTTGCAGTGGTATGTCGTTTTGCAATATTTCTCCACCAAAGGAATATTCAAAAGCGTACGGAACAAGCAAAAAATAAAATGTACCCAGAAATTTTGTCTGCCTCTCATTTTCGCCAAGGAAGGGCGAAAATTAAAGGGGGGTTAAAACAATGGATCAGGGGCAAGAATTAAAGGGACGAAAATAAAAGGGAGCGGAAATTTTAAAGGAATAAGGTAGCTCTTAAGATCCCTAAACTCAGCTTCAGTATGTTGATGTTAAGGCGTTTATCGTTAGTGCGTGCTTTTCTGTTACCGTCTATCTCCATTAAACGTTGAACGTTGGCGAACGAGCTCGACGACTGGGGGCGGAGATTGAGCGCTGGCGAGCACCCAGGGGATTCGCCTAATGGGGATTGGCCTTTAGTTAACCTTCAATGCTTACAACGCAATTTCCATTCCCTTAACCCTACCTTACCCGACGTATTTGAGAAACTGTATACCCGAGGGAGGACAGAATCCGCCCCCCATTTTATCTCCAAAACGGCTTGACAGAATTCCTTCATATTTGGTACTGATTCACTCTAAGTATATGCAGATCTGCACACCGAGTTAAAACTTTTTGGGTTCAGGCAAACTGGAAATATGGATCCATACATTGCTCCATAAATTTGGCAAATGTTCAATGAGTGTTCAAAACAGACTAAAGTATCCTCGGATCGCATGCGACAAAACCCTCATACATCAAAACGTACAGAATCCTGGTCGTTCAAACTTTCAGAACGTTTAAGACATGAAATTTGGTTAATTCTCCAAAAATTTCAATTCCTTTGACAGAGCAAAACAAAACTTATTACAAACAAACTAATAAGGGAAAGGTAGGGTTAAAAGGCCGTCACTCAGTGGGTTCGATTAACTAATTGGATTACCTAAGCTGATTTAAATCATCTACAATTGAGATTGTCAGTCGTTATTTACACTGATTATCAAGTGATTACATCGCGATTTAGGCAGTGCTTTTGATTAAGTAACCTCCAATCTAACAATGGCTATTCCTTTTTAAGACCTGGTGATAGTAATTTCAACTTTTAGTAAACTTTCAGTAATCAACTCATAAGTACATTATACTAATTTAAACTGTTACGTATCCCATTAACAATATAAAGGATGGGATAAGATAACCAGTATCTATTCTATATTTACCACTTAGCCTGTTCAATGCATAATAACAGATTCAATTATATTTTTATACTAGTTTCGTGTTTATCGAAATCTTGAACCATTGGCAAAGTAAGAGTGAATATCGTTGAGGTTTTTTCAGCACGGGACGCTTTAAACAAGACGTCCTTGAACAGCTCAAGAATTTCCTTTAAGTTAAGAACCAGACTAAAATATCAGTATGCTACTTTAACATGCCTCCTAAAAATATGCCACTCTTGAAATCAGAGTTGCTTATCGATGGCCGGACGGATTGCTGAAAGAGCTGTTTTTGCGGGACTTAGTGACAAATCGCGTTGGCTTTAATTCACATCTTTGTCTTACCTATTTTGTTATTAAGTGAAATTCATAATACCAATAAATACTACTGAATCTGGGACAAAGTACTTGCTGTATAGTCATATATATTTTTGATATGTTTTTGTATTATATATAAATGTTTATATTATGTAAATGCTTTTATTATAAATGACTTACCGAATCTAGGATCAAATACGTAAGGAACCTCCCCATTTGGCCAACGTTGCGCAATATCCTTAATGGTATCTCGACGAGAAAGACCCGTTTCACTGATGTCTTCGATCTCTTTCTTGCTAAGTTTCAGATCTCCCTCGAAAAAGTCAGCTATGTTGAGAAGAAAAACGTGGTTGAGTAAATTATGATTGATTTACTTATTCTATTTTTTATTTGTTACATTTGATAAGTAATTAAAACACAGATGTGTTAATATTCTGAGAATGAGAGAACTAGAGGCATTGCGTCAAAAAGTTACATAGGGATAATATTGAAATGATCCGCTTCTTTGTAAACATTTGAATCGGAAACGACAAAAATGACTGCTGTAGTCAATTGTAGACTATTATGTGCAAACCTTAGTCAGGAATAACGGATGGTCTTCATCGCTGAAAATCAACCTAGAGGCAGTTGTTGCCCAGGTTGGGGAAGAAAAGAATTGCTGCGAATTCCCCTCTCCCCCCCTAAGATTTGAAATTATAGATATATCATCCTTCATACACTAGTGACGTTGAGGTTGGATAAGATAGAGAATGCAAGAGACACAAATGACAACTGGTAGGTAGGAGGCACAATTTTGACTATATAGGACCATGAACATATATGATTTACCGTAGCTTTCACCGGGGATTCTCATCCTTAATTTATATTTTTTCGAAAATAATTTTAATTTTGTAATGCTGACGTTTTGCTGCATCATCTTAGGAATTTTGTCATTTCCATATTGGGACTCTTCTTCGAGAAACATGACCAATCTATAATCTGTCTCAGACATTCTTTCCATAATGCACACAAACTGTTTCCATTTATCAATTAAGATCATAAGCTAAAATATTTTTTCCCGAAAAAAGTGTTAAATTATAGTACGTTGCGAATTAAACAGCCTTTTTGTCGAAAAAATTGGGAAAAAATTGTATACGGAAAAATTATGACAAAATGGCATTTTTCAGTAAATTCCACATCAACAGCAAATAAAATCTCTTCTGGATAATTTTTTAGTTATAGCTATAAAGCTCCCAACAAGGGACATTAGCTCGAATTTAAGTAAGCAAGTTTTTCAATATTAAAAAATATTAAATTTATAACAATAATTTTTACAAGATAATAAACACCTTGCTTTAGCCATACATAACACGCAAATATTACAAACTTAGAAAAAATGAAAATTTTAACGACATTTCAAATTCTTATATAACTTAGCCATATGGCACATTTTTAATTACCATATGCGACGACGTAAATACCACATAAACTCCAATAATAGTTGCAAACGTAGGTAAAACAGAATCAAACTGTAATCCTTCCAAATATCATTGTCATGACATTAGTAAAGACAAAGTTCTAGCGCGTCAAAATACCGTGGATGTACTCTCCCCGCCCTGCGATGTATGAAAATGGTCAAATCCATGTGAGGTAGAATTAACTTATTTATCAGTGGCAACGCGACCATGCTAGCAAAGACTTTAAATCTGATTTGATCACCTCTGTCAGTCAACAAGTATTTTCGGTAGATTGGACGATATTAGAGATTGTCATCGCTGTATACATTAAACTCTTAGGCAATTTCCTTGATATGCAAAAATTAAAACTTGAAAGGCAAAGTACGAAATATTAGTTTTACATTACAACTGTACTATTGTATAGAAAGCCTCAACCACATCGACAAGAACTGGATGATGGCTGAACCTCGTCTCAACAGAGTGTTTACCACGTTTTGCTACCTGACAATTGCACAAGAGGTATCCTTTTTTAAGAGATTTGTATATTGTAACAGTTGAAGTACATTTCTCCTCTCCATACGCTGATTTTGCTGAACACTCTTAACCCTCAGAGTACTGAAATATTTCCACACCCTCTAACTACTGAGAGGGGGGTCAACTTGACCCCAGAGGATTTTCCCAATTATTCGCAGGGTATTAATATTAACTAAAGTATTGTTGATCCTCTGTTTAATGGGATGTATATGTAATGTAAAAATGACTTAGTTACTTTTTGATCACTTTTTTTGCTATGTTAACACGCAAATTTTTAATATTGATTGAAATTCAAAACTTGACCAATTTCTGAGTTAGCGTAAGCTTTTGGTACCATTTTTTGACAAATTTTCACATCTTGAAGTATTCACCGATGATAAGTTCAAAAATAACCTAGATTAAAGAGTTTATAACAAAAGTTTTGTTTTGTCTCGATCATTTCTTCATTAGGAATGGTGTCTCTACTTTAGTGCTAATTTCTGATAAATTTTACCAAACACTTACTAACCAATAAGGGGTAAAAAAAGTGTCAATTACCTTTTTAATTACCTTGCTGAAAGCCATCATGCTAAGAAACATGATTAGTCAAAGAAAGTCTTGGATACACGTTAGGGAGTCGTCCTTAAGGCCATTGCCTGATCTAGTAGATACAAAGTCCATTCTAAAGCTAATTGCTTATCAGAGACCCCTACCATGAGGCAATTCATACACATGTGTAAGAAATGTAAACGTCTGCGACAGTAGAACATATCTGGTATTCATAATGGTCCACACAGTACAGGGAGTCAAGATGAATAAAAATCTGTTGTCAAAAAATTTGCACCTACTAACTACTGAGGGAAGGGTCAAATTGACCCCAGTGGCTATTTACCTATGATGGTTGAAAAGAAATAAATTCTTATGTAGTACCTCTAAAGCCCCATTAAAAATATGAAATTACATGGAGGTTTCACGCCAATTGAACTACTAGTTAAAAAGTTGTGCAAAAAAACACACCTCTGGGGTCAAATTGACCCTCCCGTCAGTACTCAGAGGGATATAGCATGTATGACGGCACTGAAACATTTCAATTCGAAAATTTGTATTGCTACTTCCTGTCAGTTTTGTGGATTTCAAAGACGTGTTTCTCAAACTTCTGCATACGAGGAAGAGAAACTATTGACTTAATTATTGAAATTGCACTGGTACTATTAAGACTAACAAATTAAAACTAATATAAAAACAAAATGGTTGTAGAAAACTGTAAAAGATGAACAAATCTCAATTGTGAAGTACGGACCTAAATTTAGTTACTCTGGTAAAAAGATTCACTAGAGAGGTTTCTAGGAGTGAGAATGAACCCAAACTGTTGTTTCTGGCTCTGGCACAAACGTATTCCATGGGTGTCTTTTGCATCATATTTTATTTAGTGGTACACTTATTCTTTTGTATAAGAAACTACCTCAGCGTCCAGCCCTCGAAGTTTCTTAAAATATTGAACTTTGGAGCCCTCAAAGTTTCTTAGCAGCTTATTATTCTCTGGTACCAAATAGAAGGGGGTAGAATACGCGGAGGGGGCTAGTCACACTGCTTTTAGTAAATTCACACTACTTTTAGGGTACCCTCTGTTCCAGGTTAACCTACTCATGAAATAACGTGTTATCAAACTTTCTTAACCGCTTTCAGAGATTTTTTAGGTTTCTTAGAGCAGCCCCATCAAGCCCCCGAGTTTCTTATATTTTGGGGAGATTAAGCCCTGGTTTCTTATAAACAGGTTTGTTATAAAAAAAAGTGTATTAACCAGTACTGGTAACTGACGTCTACTATGATCGGCACTTTTTTAAAGTTGCAAGCTACTTAATTTTTTGAAACTTCTTCTTTTTCGTACTACATAATACTCTTTCTATTGTCTGATCTATTCAGTGCACCGATTTTCAAGACATGTATAGACAGCCCAAAATTCTGGATAAATAAAATCTGAACTTAAAACTTAAAGGAGGCTGACATTCGGTTTGAAATCAAATCGTAAGTTAGAGCTAAAGAAAAGTTTACGAGGAAAACATCTAATGTGGCTGCTTGAAACTAGCTTCCTTGCAGAGCACGCCTGGTAAAATTACAAACTTCTATTTAGACTCTGCGCCTTTTTTATGTTGTTGTTTGACTTCGAGTAACCCCCTCCGACCCTCGGATTCATGTTTTCTTTACATTATCAAGAAACCAAACGATCGAGTGAGAAAGCATGAACTCACTACAAATGCAGCGCCATCGACAGGACTCTCATTCTGCAGAAACTAACAAGTTGATTTTTACTTTAATGTTTGAATAATAAATTCAACTTCGAGTCTGTTTATTTAAAAATAGAGCTCCCTCCATTCCATCGCTTGGGTTCTTAATAACATAAAGAAAACAGAAATTCGTCGACCTATAGGAGAAGGGGAGCATCAGTGCTCGGAGTGTGCCAAGTGCTCAGAATGTGCCAAGTGTTCAGA
>JAAAKM020006971.1:124341044-124373290 GCA_010016025.2 Alatinidae sp. Z8VKAUB7J3 | reverse complement strand
AGGAATAAAAGCAACTTTTACTTATCATACTAACACAAAAATCAAAATAAATACCCCTTTGATACGTTTCCCATCAATTTTTATATTCCAAGATTTGTAAGAGGGCATTTATATATGTAGGGTACAATATTGGAAGCATTGGGTTTCCATTCAAACTCATCCTTTCAATTTAAAATATATAATCTTGGTGCCAATGATGCTACTAATGGTGACAGTGCACATTAAAATTATCACTCCAGAATCAATTTATGGAATCTAAAATATCCCATTGTGATATTCCAGTATTGATTTACAGTTTTAACTTGCCTTTAAACTAAAGTTGTGTAGTTAAATAATTATTAAAAAATTCTAATCCTTCATGAAAATATCACCAGTAAACCTTTACACTAGTTGGTAAAGCATTTGATACTATTGGTGACCATTGCAAATAGTTACTGTTAATGACATCAAATTATGACTACCTGTATCACACAAAACATCAAGTTATTATACCTGTTTTTTCCTTGATTTCACATAGAACATTGAACAATGCTGGCTTCATTCTGTGGCAGTTAAGGGCATGTTTCCTACAATGAGAGGAAATTTCTAATTCAATAGGGTATAAAAAAGTGACAGAGACTTAAGGTACAGCTGTGGTTGTTAACACCAAGATGGAATACATAAAGCAGGGCTTCAAAAAAGTCTCATCTACTGGTGGTCCTTTTCGGTCGTGCATGTAACTGGTGCCTTGAACTGTTTGATCTGATGCTCCGTGATGCTAATAACAGTTCTCCAATGTAGAGCATGTCCTCTCACTTATAATTTTAGATTCTACTGAGTAGCAAAGACAACAATACTGCTCTATAATGTAGAATGATGGATGTTGGGTCCAGCACTGTAGAGTTTCTTTCGATGAAATTACACATGTTGGTCAGACCTGCTTCCTGACTATTACATCCAAGGGAAGGACCCTTTAGGAAGAATACAGTTTGTAGCAAGAAAAACAGCTTCAAAGTCGGCCAATTAATAGATTGAATTTATTTATTTATCTAAACTGGAAGTCTTATTATGGAGTCAGATTTATGACATTTGTACACATTTGCAAAAGACTGCAAATATCAAAACCATGAAAGGAAAACATGAAGTTGACCTAGAAAATATCAAGGCAGATGCAAACATGGACAGAAGGAGTGCTGTGAAATGCAATGGAAAATAAATCAAACTCAAGAAGTTCACCAAAACAAAATCTAAGGGTTCCCCACTGATAACAGAAGCATTTCTAACTTTTGGCAACAGTTTGTGTTACTACCATAGCCATACGACAGTTGGGCACTTAGGCATAATAAAGCGAATTACTCAAAGATAATAAACCACTCAAACTATGATTCACAACCTTCACAACATGGCCTACTAATTAATTCTGACTCTGAACACCTCTAAATCATGCAAGCTAGTTTATCTAACTGTAAGAAAAATACCTATCATAGAATTTAACATATATTTCAAATGCAATAAAAGCTTCCCTATGTCCTTCATGCAGTATAGTATGAATTTACTAAGAACAATTTATGGCAATCAGGAATAAATGCAACAACAATAGGTTACCCAAAACATCCAGAAAAGTCTCTAGGAAATTCCATCGCAAATGACACCAGTGATACACGTCAAGCTATCTCAGAGACACTACAAATGTGATTACTACTCTTCGCGATTTCATATTTATACCCAAGCTGACCTGTTAGCAACATTCAGCTAAAGAAATACAAGGAAGTTCCATTCCCTGTGTTTACTTAATTGATCCAATTTGAACAAAGATTTAATTGTCAATGTAGCCACATCTGTTGGCTTCAGCTCTCAGTTCACGTGGTAAGTCAACAATATAACCATTTTAATATTTAGAGCTTTAAGAGTAAACCAAAACCAATTCCCAGCAAATTAATCAATCACATATTGCATTGCAAAAAGTAATGTCTTTTCAAATGAAACAATTTTATCATACAATATAACTTAAACATTTATCTAAAACAAGGCTCTTTCAGACTGTAAACATTGAAATGAAATTAATAAAGGATACTTGGTTTGCCTTGTCAAAAATAACAATCTCTTGCAGGCACTTATAGAAGACTTAAAATTTAATTAGCATGGAGATTGTAATTGTCAACACCTTAAGAGTAATGTGTGCATTCATATTAAAAAGAGTTCCATGGTACACACAAGATGAAACTGATCGCTAGAACAGGCAGAAAAGTCTACAAAAGTTGTTACTTTGGAAGGTTACTTTGTGTGTTGTTTTTTTTGTTTCGGTTGTGTGTGTGTGGGGGGGGGGGTATGTATTAGAGAGTCACTACTTATCAATGCTAAAAGCCACTCAAAGATAAGGTTAATATAAAATCAAATGTGTGCCTATTGTTCATAAGGGTGTCAAACAAGGGTTAATATAAAGTGATAAGGAGGAGGAGGAGGAGGAGGAGGAAGAAGAAGAAGAAGAAGAAGAGGAGGAGGAGGGAAAATGGGGACTCTAAAATGATGATTATGATGATGATGATGATGATGATGATGATGATGATGATGATGGTGATGATGATGATGATGATGATGATGATTATGATGATGATGATGATGGTGATGATGATGATGATGATGATGATGATGATGATCTGTGGCCATTACATACTACCCTGGTAGTTATATTAGCTGTAAGCTTAACATGTTGTGGAGCTAGTGGCCCCCCAAAAGTGTCAAAATTTGAGGTATTACAAAGTGTTAGCTTAGGCGACCATCAATTGTCTTGCAAGTTGCAGTGAAAGAAGCATTTTTCAAGCAATGTTTACTTGATCTATTAGCATCCAGTATATTCAGTTTTGTATTGCATCAGTTGGCACAAAACCTAATATTTGTTCGAGTATAAGATGAATAGACTTGTCTTGTCCTTATACAGTTTATGCTTCTGAAGCAAACATGCTACCAACACATGTGTAATATGTTTCAACAGCAATCTTTAGAATTTTGTATCCCTTCAGGGATTGTAGACAACAAAAGTAGCTCGGGATTGTTACAATACCATGTTTTACATAGAAAGTTCAGCTTTTATCATACAACTGCACTTTACTTCATTTAAATTTTTGCGGGCTGATCCAGATATTGTTTTCTTGTTTTGTATTGCTGGTGTTTTTGTTACCCGTAAGAGGCTTTTCCTTGTCGATTTTAATGGAAGCGTTGTCTTGTTTCAGATTTGTTGCTGGGGTTATTGCAAGGGAAAGGTCGCCAGCATTTGAGCGTTTGCTGTGGAGGGCATGCCGTGGTAATGTATTCTTCAAGCAAGCGGAAATTGACACACCATTAGAAGATCCGACCAGTGGTGACGAAGTACACAAATGTGTCTTCATCATTTTCTTTCAAGGAGATCAGCTGAAAACAAGGGTCAAGAAGATATGCGAAGGGTTGGTATTGTCATGCACTGCTCATTGTGTATATGTTGTTATTTCCGGGGGGAGGGGGGTGTAGGCGAGAGTTGTTTTCTAGACTTACACGACCCCATCGGTATTTATATCAACATCCACTGAGCCATGAGACAAGGCTGAACTACTTCGCTACGTTTGCTCCACATAGTCACTTTGCTGAAGTGTGACTGAAGTGGTAGTTGTTGAAGGCAAAAGTAAAGAAGGGTACTGTAAGGATTGAAGACAAAACTTAATACAAATGAAAAAAACTTTAATTCACGATAACAGAGTTTTAGTTTTGAGGTTATATCATTGGGGTTATAAACTTCTACTTTTTTGCTTCTTTTTGTTGTATAATTATACATCCATATTCATTTTGAGATTTATTTATGTAAACTGTAAATGTGAATAACCTTTTGCTTGATAAAAATGCAATTCTCTATTACTACCTCGGTCTGCATTAATAAGCGCTTGGGTATTATTGCAGTTGGTTACCTTGTACAAGCTATAGTAAGTACATTAAGTTTGCTTCAATGGGACGTTGTATCTTTAAGGCCTTATAATGTTTGTGCAGTTTTTCTTTCATTAAACTTCCAAATACTTTTTATGACAATTGTTTGCCCATTATACAGGTTCAGAGCCACCCTGTATCCTTGCCCGGAGACACCATCGGAGAGAAGGGAGATGGCTATTGGTGTAATGACAAGGATCGAAGATCTTCAGACGGTATTTATATATTTTTGTTCTTCATGATTTCAAAACCGTTTACCTATTTTATGCCACTAAAATGAAGGCGACTTGAAATACATTGGCCAGTAAACCAGCTACTATTACGTTTTGGAGACGGTGTTCTGTGATACTTTCAGTAATCAGCGATCAAGTGACCGCTGGTTTTTCAAAGTCAGAGACAACAAGGAATTTATTGACGGTAAGCACTCATAGTGCAAGGTGATACTACGATTGAGCAGTTGCTTCTGTGGTTGTATTTATAGACCTTTAGTCATAATTTTCGCAGGAAAGTGGATGAAGTGGTACTCACTTTGCGTCATTATTAAGGATGTGCACGGTTGTAGACCAAAGACACGGTTGAGTTGATTATTAATCAATTTTTGGTTTTCTCCACAGGTTATCAGTCAAACTCAGGATCACAGGCATCGCTTACTGCAAACAATTGCCAAGAATATCAACGTTTGGTTTATCAAGGTGAGTAGAGTGCAGCGGTATATTTGATAGTTCGTCGTTTTTGTTAAATATCCACATAGAAACCTTGTTCTGAGGCATAGAACCCAATTTTCATAATGTTTAAAGAAGGGTATCCAGTGTTGCCAGTTTCAAACGTTCCTTTTTTTTTAATCAGAGTCGTGTCCAATAGTTTGGCCAGTTACGGTAACTACCCATGACTGGGTGTGGTTATTCTTACTTCAGATGTAACAGACTAGCCCAAGCGGAACAGGGACTCTTAATAAAATATCGTAGCCCGCTTAGGTTCCCTAGAGGCGGCACTGTGTATATTGACATTATTTCTGAACTTCCATTGTATGATGATACTACCTGCAAAGTCGTTAAATTTGACATGTAAAGTTACTCAGCTCCAGCTACACTTTATTATTTGTTAGGTAGCCTGTTTTTCCAGTTATTTATGATAGTTCCAATATCTGGGTGACTGCTCATAAGGGGGGATCTTAGATTCCAGATTGCTAACGCTCAGGTCGCAATATGAATAGCAGTAACCCACAATTGGATAGCTGATAAGGGAGGTGCATACAAAGAAGGGAATGGGCATGAATTCTGCAAACTTTTAAGGAGGGATTGTTTGAAAGTAAAGTCATAAAGGAGCTATGGTTCGGAACTTGACTCGTAAACCGTAACGGATAAATAAAATGTTATAAGACGAAATACTTTAAACAGTTTTTGAAAGTTTATTTCAAGTGTTGTTGAGACTCAAATGCGCAGTAAGCATTTTGCTTTTGAAGTACAGTATAATCTGCTTATAACGATCACTCCAGGGACTTACCAATTTCGGCTGTTATAGAGCGGTGGCCATTCTAGCAAGGTTAGGTATGGATAAGACTTGATTTGAAACGTTTTGAAACCAACTGCCCATGAGATGACTGTAGTATAACATTTCTTTCCCATTTGATAACTTTGTGAAAACAAGTTCTTGTGCTATTATTTAAGAAATCTCTAGAACTTGGTTAGAAAAGTTAACTCGGAAACCGTAACTGGTGGGATGCTGGTATAATCAGATGGTATACCAAGAAAACAATTTTCAAAAGCCAATTTCTAGTCATCTTCAAAACTTACAAAGTTCAGTGAGCATTTTGCTTTTGGAGTATTATAAAGTTGCAGACGGTCGTGAAAGAGACGTCACACGAGCACAATTTTTGAAAATATGCATAATAGTTTTATAGCGTCAGCTTTGCAACAACATGTTTTGCTGTCGCAGAATATTTCTCTTCCTGGATCATGTGATTTCGTAGCCTCTTTCGAGAGTCAAGTACCAGAAAGGAGGTCTGGAGACTTCTGCTGGATCGTTCAACTCCCAGAAAATTTTCTTGCTTACAAGACGTGTTCGTGTTAGCTAAGTAAATAGTTGCATAGTACCTCTCTTTGCCTTCTCAATAAACAAATTCATGTCACTCAAAACTGTGGGGGTGGAGAAAGCAATTTTACGGAAGCGAAACCTCCAAGTCTCATTCCCCTTTATGTGTTTAATAAAGGAGCCAATGTTGTAAACGTTCTCGACATGGCTGTGAGGTATTTTTTGAGTTAAAGTTAGAATAGACTCCTTTCCGTTTAGCGTGTGACAGGTGGTTACTATTTTGTCAGTTTGTCTCCATCTTAGTTAAACATTACCATTGTTTTAAATTTGTTACACAGGTGAAGAAGATCAAAGCTATTTATCACACTATGAACATGTTCAATTTAGATGTTACTCAGAAGTGTCTGATTGCAGAGTGCTGGTGTCCGGTGACGGACCTTGAGAAAATACAGCTGGCCTTGAGACGAGGCACGGTAAGGGGAAACGATATTGACCTTTTGTGACATTTCTGTACCGTGTCACGATTGCCACGCCCGTTCTTTGGATGTGATCATTGCGTTCACAAGTTTGTTTTCATGACACCTGCAACTACAGTGTGAAATTAGTAGTGCAGATGCCTTGATTCTAGAACTAAAACTCGCAATTGTTTAAAATCACGCATCGAAGGCTGCGTGCACAAAATGACGGAAGAAGGGACAGTCCCTCTGTAAAACGTATAGATAAGAAATATCAGTATTGATGCTCTTGATTCAATACTCAGAATGTTTTTGTGAATTGGTGACAAATTCTTCTTAGCTACCAGTAATTCCTCTCTCTTTACAATGTTCACCTTTTGAAACCAACCAGAATGCGGAATCTCTATCCACGGATTGATGAACATGGAAGCTTTGTTTTACAATTCTGGCAAGGTAGTCATTGTGTAGCTTAGGTTCAGTATGTAGTATGAGCAGCATGGTAACCCCAATCGTGTGCTCCGATCCAAAACTCCGTACGAACAAATGTAGTTCCAGGTCTTACATTCCAGGTTTTACATTCTCAGTTGTATAGCATTGTGCAATGACAAAAAAATTTGGCACCACAATTAGATGAGATTGGAAGTCTGGTTAATTGTTGCAATTTTTGTAGAAGCCCTTTTACTTTTGAAGCAGTTGTTGGTATCTCATCCACGATCCTTTATGCAGTTATCCCATAATCTCCAGAATATCTGCCTTACTTAGTATAGGCACATCATGAGTAGTTTCTGTATGAGCTACATAATCATGGTTATTGATACAGTGATGTAAATTCGCTATATAGTCCGCCATAATAAATAGTAACCGTAAGTGTTATTCTCATAACTTCCATACCTCTTCAAGAGTAACATCATAATTTCCTCGCTCTTCGCAGTATTGTGAGATCATTTTTATAATTTCTACACAATTGCATACCTTAAAATTAGATAGCTTCTTAGAGAATAGATGTTACCGTTCTTACAGCTAAAACTGCAGAATCAGTGCAGAGTATGCTTCTATAAATTGCGTATAAATTGGATTGTCTAGTCAAGCGCTGCTCTTCCCTCATAGCCCTTTAAACGTTCAAATATTGAAGGTGCTTTCTTGCACTGTAAGTGGCATGTAGAAAGGTAGTTGATGGTTATGATGAGTAAGTAGCAGGTATGCGGTAGAGAATTAGGATTACAAAGCTGTACCACGCAACACTGATTCACACATGTAACGCATGTTTAACTTAATAAGTGGTTGAACCGGTAACTGACAAGTCGCCATCTATGTATTAAAGGTGGACGTTTCATTTGATAAATTTGACGAAATTGCCGCAGAAGGCAATATTGCTTGAAAAGTTGGTCTTGATGCCTAGGGATGCTTGCTGCTCCTTTAATCTTTACAAAGAAAGTGAAAGCTAGCGTTAGATACTGTTGATAACAGTCTGAATAGCATTACTTTTGACTGCGTATCTTGTTTGTTTCTTTGTCACGAACAGGAGCGAAGCGGAGCTTCCGTCCCATCTATTCTCAATCGAATGCAAACGAAGCAAAAGCCACCAACATTTAACAGAGTAAATAAATTTACAGGTGGATTTCAAGCCATTGTAGATTCCTATGGAGTAGCCAATTATCAGGAGGTGAACCCAGGTAAGCTATCTAAGATTTACGATGAACTGTGCTTTCGCAGTCTGCAATCTATTGAACAAGAAAGGTCCTTTAGAAAATTGCAAGCAATCGTTTGTAAATAGTGAAATTCCAAATTGTCATTTTCTGCTAGGATGCTCAGTGCCTTACCTTTTTCGTTGCATCCCGTATGTAACTTCGCTGGCTGGCATATTGATGCTGGTGCATTCTTAAGCAGACTAGGGCTGTATCTCACCAGAGTTGATATTAGAGCAGTCGCATGTTATTGGTTAATCACCAAGCACGAAATCGCGAAAAACACGTACCGTTAAGTGCAAGAATGCTTGGGTGGTATGCAGTGTGGTGCTTATGGCGTCCATAATATTGGATTCTTCGGTAGGTGTTCGTGTTCAGAGGCTTTGTATTTTGGTATATGAAACTAAAGCCACGGCCCTAAACCTAAATTACATTGAAACCTCACCCAAAAACTATTTGGTGTAAATATTTATGTAGTGATTGCACCTTAATGCCGAAATAAAGTGGATAAATATAACTTCGCTAAACTATAGACGGACTTTAGAAGTTAAGATCATGTAATAATATAAGTATTTCGCCTTTGTAGGAACAAGAGATGTAAGCTTAGGTGTTTTACCCTTATCCTTCAAGAACATAGTTGACTGCATGAGAATCAAACTTTTCTTGTATTAACAATCAAAATGCCTTAGAATGCAATTTTACTTTTACAATATATCTTTTTTGCTTCTGAGGGGCAAATCAGCTCTAAAATTAAGTAAGGGTTTTGGGGGTTTTTTTATTGAAAGGTGATTACCCCGTTTTCATCACCCTTTTCCCTTAACAAGATATATATTTAGTTAATTAACAGTCAAATTTTCGACACGAGTTTGTTTCAGCTAGAAAAGAGTTTACAGGAATATCTACTTGACTTTTCGTCTTACTATTTAGAGTCCTTTGTTATAGGCCCACAGGCTATTTAGGATAATATGTTAAAGTAAACCAAGCAATCCTTACTGTCTCTAAAATGCGCTCTTTGAGGATCGTAAAAGAAGCCCCGGGCGCAAGGAACCCAGAAATTCTATGATTTGTCAAAATGTCGGCTTTTATATCAATCTTTGATGCTATTCAAGAACTGCGCTTAGCAGAACTACGGGCAGTCAACACACTGTGGAAAAGTCGATATCACAAGCATACAAAGATGGTTTAATAGGCAGCAGACCCCATGTGGCCCTGTAATGAACTCCAGGCAGACACAGGTTTACCGTTCATGATACCAGAAAGTAACACCTTTATTGGAAGAGGATGATGTTTTGAGTAAGACGTCGAGAGATAGCAAGGCAGAAAATTTCTTGGCTCATTTGTCAACTCAGGTTACAAAAACAACATTTTGAGAAGGAAACGAGATAAAACCTGTAATTATTGTCTTCTGCAGAACAGTTAAAATTACCTTGCATAGCTTCCCTTAGGAAAGTCGGCATAGCGCAATTTGCAAATCTTTGCTTTACATTAGAGATTAAGAGCTGTTAAGAAGGCTAAATCCCTCTGCGCCTGTAACACGCAACAGCACACTTGCAGATGGGAATTTTAATATATTTAACAAGGTGTTTCACAAGAGGCTGATATATTGGAGTAAGTTGACGGTAAAGTATTATCGCTTTGGCAGAGAATATCAACACTAATAGATATTATCTTCTATCTCCAGTATCATCACTCAAAACTGCAAGGGAAGAGAATGTTGTAAGATGCGTTTTGTAACATTTTTGTGCTTTATTGCAATTAACCCTCGTATTACTTCGTATATAAGCGATCAATTATAAATCAAATGCTTATAAGCTAAGCAATCTTGTCTCTAAGCAAAGATCGGACCGGATCATAATCATCTATTGCGTTTCCGGATTTGAAATTTACTGATAGCCTTTCGTGCTGGATATGCTTTGTGGCTTGGCAGCCATGCTCCACATAATAAAAATAGAAAGGTTAGGAACTTCAGGCACAGACACAGGCTCAGACTCAGGCGCATTCACATGCACAGGCTTAAACTCAGGCACATGCACATGCACAGGCTTCCATTTATCTTAAAGTTCGATGGCTAAGACAGCAGAATAACAAAGATAACTAGTATGAAGAAATGTAGTTACTCCGAGGTGATGAAAGGGATAGTGCTAAATGCTCCCTGTCGTTATGATCAAAGGAGTCAAAGTGGGTAAGGGCTGCTTTGGAGCTCAACATATACCCAAAGAAGGTACACACTATTAAAACAATTGCTCAAAGTTCTGACTTTGTCGGCAAATCTCACATGCCTCTGTACCTCTTCTTATGGCAACCCTAAGTCTTTCAAACTGCAGTAAAATTGCCAACATAGACAAAATCGGAAATTGTGTATTAACACACCTTGGTATGTCATTTTTACTTTGGATAATACTACCTTTTCTTAAGTGGACCTGTTAGTCAAACATAAAAATCTATTGTTTACTTTGCGTACACAGTCTTTATGTACTGGACAATTGGGATATTTCTTGGGACCTCTCTTTTTAGGGCAATCAGACCCCCTTCATCCATTTGTTTGAATCACTGTTAGGACTTCGAAACACCATCTCCAACTGCGCTTGTCGTATGTGGTACAATATTCCAAAAAAATTGCCCTTGACTTTAAAGCTATAGGTGAAGTGCAAATTTTGCCATTAGACACGGAACCTACAGCGATGCTTTTGAAATGCTAGGTGATCAATCACGCTTCTTGACAACACAGTTAAGCCATTCTGGATTCAAATACCATCAAAAATAGCTGTGCACAAAATTCCTGCTTAATCGATTGTAGACCGTTGTCTTGAAAATGATTGCATAAACTGAAAATGTATGGAAGTCGTAGTGAGTTATGCGAAGGTGCCAACGCCAGATCTCACTTCGATGCATCATTTAGCGGACGCCGACAGAAGCGCCATTCTGTAGTCCATTCGATACATAATCCAACTATCTTAATGACGTCAGAGTTCATTAACATACTTAACCAACATAGATAACATTGTTATAAAAGGTAGTTTTAATACCAATGCTCAGAGGTTGGTTGACAAAGAACGTTTGACGTAGACACTTGGAACCTCTAGTTTCGAACGTCCGGTACATGAAACTGATTTCAATAGATAATAACCTACGCATTTTAGGTTTGTAAGTATCATTTAAAGCAATAAACATAAACATTAAGAATCATTGCATTTCGTTCCCTATATAAAATCTGACGGCGTCTTCTAACATGGTTGGTATGTTGTCTTTTGAGTGAAACGGATTTGCAACAAAAGCCGAAACTAATCCGCCAATAAACGGCCTGGATTATGAAAAAGTCTTGTAGAGCAACACCAAGTTGCAACTCTACGGCACCCCTGTTACGCGGCGACAACTTGTCTATGATTCCCATTTCTGCACCCCATTACAAAACCATACGAACCAAAATCTTCTAAAATGGTTAAGCAATTGATTTTCTCGGTATCACGGCCGAACCATTTGCAGGTCCTTTGCGCTGTAGATAAAAGCAAAGTAGCCTGCAATCGCATAGATAAATATGTACATCGTACAAGAATTATGTATCTTAACTAGTAATAAGAGCGTTATCAACCCTGTTTTAAGTTGTGTTATAGCAGGAATGTGTCAATTTCTCTTCAGAATCACTTTTGGTGGATTTATACGCTGTATAAGAAGACAAATTAAAAAACAGACTTTTCTAGCACTGTCCCAGGGATACGTGGAGATGCGGTGTCAGCATTTAATACCAACATAAAAAAGTCAATTTCCTCAGCAGCAGAAAGAAATCAGTTTGTGTTTAAAACGAAAAACTTACCATCTCAATGATTGCAATTAAAATGATGCCGAGCCTAAGATCACAACAAAAGCAACAAAATTTCTCCTTAGAAATATTGTGCATCCTTTCCCTTTTAATGCGTCGCTGTGCACTTGAACATCGCTTTCAAATCTGCGTTGTGTCGGTTTTCTTTCACCCTCTGTACTTAAAAGTCATGTTAACAGGTAACTATTGAAAAAAGACATGACATGAGCAGTTTGATCCTTTTAGAATCGCATAAACATGGCTTGTAGCCAGTCTGCGAAACAGTTCAACGACGTGGTTGTTCGATCAACCCTCGCAGTAAACCAATTCATACAATTGGCTTCACGCTTCCTAAGCCTGCTAATAGCGCATTTTTGGGCTTTTATCTGCTTGTTTAACACTGCAGTGCGGAACAATACAACGTCGTAATTAGGGCTATCAAAGAGGCTCATTCGTAGCATAAATTACAGCAAATATTACTCATTCACTGGCAACTGATTGATAAACTAAGGGAATGATAATCGGAAAGGATTAGTGTATGGACGTTCCCCACAAACATTCCGAAACCGTTAGCTACAAGATCGTTTAACCTCTTCCATGTAACTACGCTCGGACATGTTTTAATAACTACAATCTTCCACATCATTACCTCTTTAAAACTCATTTTTTCTGTTCCTGCATTAAGGTTGGATTTAAGTCAACGGTGAGCCTAACATCTCATCACTGAGGGAGAGGCAGGGAGAGAATAGTTTTCAATTTAGATCGTAGTCGCGTTCGGCGAGTTTATTCTCACATTTTTCGCATTTTAATATCATCATGAGGGTGTTAGTACATCGTCTTAAGACTGCAAACGAGCTATTTCCGCTGCTGCTGTATCGTATCTCCCTTTTCTTACTCCACCCTTGATACACAGCCCATTCGAAAGTTCGAAATTTTGAATTCCGCACCCTTAAAAGAGAAGTTCGTTACAAAAATCACAATTAGGTGTTTATATGGCAAAAAAAGTCAAAAATCTGATGTAGATTAATGTGAAAAGATGATTTTAAGAAGTTCAATTTTCCTTCTTTCTGCAAAGTCATCAATGTCAAATGATATATCTGTACGTTTTCGCTTAATTTGAATTACTGACTTTGACTTTGCATGCTCAAGTTACTGTATTCGCTTCCCTTTGACCTTTTACGGATCTCGTGTGTACGTCCTGCCTTGACTAAATCAAATGAATGCTGCGCAATAGGTACTTTTAACGGTATTCAGAAAGAAGAGTTGCTACATGAAAAAGTAGTTGAAAATCCCGGACTTTCTAGAACTATTTTTCTGACTTTCCAAAATATTTGCCGCATTAATTTCAGGTTTGTTCCGGGAATTTCCAAAAAATTTCAGTAGATCCCTTGAGTTTCAAGGTTTTTTGGTTAAGGGGTAATCAATATTTGTTCATACTCTTTTTTCAGACCACATTAGCGGAAGAGGTTAGTGCTAGGCAGGTCCAAATTTTGACAGCGTCACCTGACGCTGCCGTTACTCATTTCACAACCCCTTAAGGAAGAATGTTGATCGAACCTCTCAATGTAGCACCCTCACAAGCCGCGAGACCACTGAGCAAACCTTGGGACGTCTACCTCGAATCTATCCCCCAATACCACTGGCCCATCGTACCTCTCATGAAGCCATATGTTACGGCGTTAAACTTTGCCCATCTGACCACAGGTTTTCGGTTCTATAATGGTAGTTACTAGGCAGCAACAAGAGTAGGAGGTCATCACTTCATCCCGGAAAAGTTTGACAGAACTAACCTTATTTCCTATTTTAAAGCATTTTTTTTCTTAAGGTATTTGAAAAGTTTGAATATTTGATTTTACGTAATGTTACCATTTTGCTAAGAATAGTGCTTATTAATTTAATGTCCCAACTATATAATTCATCATCAGGATAATACCTCTATCCCAGATCATACTCTGGCCGAGCTGCTTGAAGGGTGAACAGAATTTACTCTATGGAAGCGTCAAGAAATGAGTCCAGACTCCTGTCTTCTTGAAGGGGTCCATTGTCGAGGGTTAGTTCGATTTGATTAAGTGCCAGATCTGATATTGGTATTGGCGATCATGCGTCCCCACGCTAATCTGTCATAGGTATGGAAGCGTTCACTGCAGCTAAAGTTGTTATTGGTAGCCCACGAGGCTTAGTTACAATAGATAAATGATTAGGTCTGGCCAAACAGTGTCCGTCTTCGAAGAATTTCCCTATCATAACTAGTACATATCATATAAAATAAAGTGGTACTTCAAAAAGTGGTAAAACAAAGTGGTAAAGTGAAAGTCAAATGCATACATGGCTACTAAGAAACAAGTGGCATTAATAAAATACGTGCCACGGAAAATGTCTCATACATTTTAAAACTTTTAAACTCAATAGTTCTTAATATTCTCCTGTTAAATGCCCTCTAACATACCAATTCCCCACCCCAACCTATACGGAGTGCCACCATAAACAAAGATGTTTCTTCATAAAAATGAAGTTTTTCATTGATACAAAATCAAATACAGCGTTTTTGTATATTTGTAGCCTCAATATCAGTTTCATATTACTGATTGGCGTAACTAAAGTCACAAATGCAAGTTGGTACATGGAGGTACACTCACAAATAAGGCCAGGCATAAATCAAACTGACAATGTAAAAATGTCCACAAGCTGATTAACTTGCCTTTGTACTCTCTGCTGCCCCCTCCCCATCTCACCATGCAGCCCCTATGGGGCGTACACCCACCGATAGAATCTACCACAACTCGCAAAATCATGAAACCCATTCTCTCATATTGATTCCTCTCCTGCAATTAGGTAATACAGAGTACGTGCCATAGCTATCACTTTGAATTAACAGAAGACAAAATAATCCTTGAAAATTTTTATTTCAAGATTGCATATAACTGTTACACTCTTTTACATAAATTAAGGCAAATCAATACCTACATTACTACAATTCGATCAGTACAGTGAGTATACATTTAACTATTCTCACATCGTAAATAAAAATATTAAAAAAGGTTTTTATAGCTAGATCACATCCACGATGGCATACTTTAAAGGAAGAAATTGTCGCGGGAAGAAACTGTCGCGAAAAGTCGCGAATCCTAGTCATAAATCAAAGAATTGAGATTGAAATATGGCTGTGAAGATATAAATATGTTGCCAAATCTTTCAGCATTCATGGAGTATAAATTGTACAACAAACGTCGATCATCCTGTTAGATTTGATTAATTTTCAAAAGAGCAGAATGGTCTCCTTCTCCATCATTCAGACAATATTCTAGAGAAGGCTATGAATCAATATTGGCGTGAAAACAGTGTAGACGGAAAATGGCACTTTTTACGCCAAAGTGAGGATGTTCGTTCCTATACGGGTGGTGCCAGTAAAGTTATAGGCAAACTATTTGACCAACACTCTAAGCTTCCTTTCATGTGATGGAGTAAAGTGAGCGATAGATATTACGTGACATTCTTTTTGGAAGAATTCACCAAAATTTTCACATATCCAGTAGTCATACTGATTCATAATCTTATTGGAGAACACTACGTTGGCTGAATCAACCCGTTTTAATCTTTTTCAAAAAGAGCATTTTTTTGTTGTGTTCCAGACCTGTGGTGTTTTTATTATGTGTTGTATTTCAGTTTTGCGCCGCTGTCTTATGAAATTATTCCTTCTTGTAAAGAAGCACGCTGTTTGAGATTGATGAACTGACTTTTTTTGTGTTCTAAATCAATATTTGTACTATTAACATTAAGGAGCGGAACCAATAAGAACTCTCTGAATTTTTATGTCATTGTAGGTACAATACACTTAATTATGCAACAATGCAAATTCATTACCTAACAGGAAATTTTGCCGTTATTTTCCGCGCTCCCTCGAAGTTTTCAGGTTTCTGCCACCCTGCTTAATGTAGGCAGGAAGTTGGTAATGAACGAGGTGATCAGCAAATTGATCAGCAAATTAATCAGTAGATTGATCAGCAAATTGATCAGCAAACTCGTCACTAAATTGATCAGCAAATTGGTCAGCAAATTTATCAGTAAGTTGATCAGCAAATTCATCAGCAAATTAATCAGTAAAATGATCAGTAAAATAATCAGTAAAATGATCAGCAAATTGATCAGTAAAATGATCAGTAAATTGATCAGAAAATTAAACAGTAGATTGATCAGCAAATTGATCAGCAAACTCGTCACTAAATTGATCAGTAAATTGGTCCGCAAATTTATCAGTAAGTTGATCAGCAAATTCATCAGCAAATTAATCAGTAAAATGATCAGTAAATTGACCAGCAAATTAATCAGTAGATTGATCAGCAAATTGATCAGCAAACTCGTCACTAAATTGATCAGCAAATTGGTCAGCAAATTGATCAGTAAAATGATCAGTAAATTGATTAGAAAATTTATCAGTAAATTGATCAACAAATTGATCAGTAAATCGAATTTCGAGAGATTTTCGAAAGAAAGCATTGCACTGAGGATCTTCTGTACATTGCCAGTCATATTTCTTTCAGCAAAGCAATATTTTAGAAAGCTTTTTAAGAATGTTTTGCAAGTTACTCACCGCAAAAAAGTTTTGATGAGCTTGAGTTTACTGAATATTCTATTTTTCTATATTCCACTTTATATTTTATTTTCCCTGTTATTTGGTTTGTTTTGAAAAGACAAGTTTATTATTTGTGGAATAAGCTAGGTCATGTTATCATGAAATGATGAAATAAACAAAAGAGATATCGATTTTAAAGGCCTCGCGCGATTACAGCATTACGTGGTACTACGTAAAAGTTAGGCTTTGTTTTCACGCTTCTCTTGCTGGGCCCGGGCAAAGGGCAATTGTCTATAAATCCCTCTCTCTGGTCGCTGTTTTCTGCAGTCATAGATCATGCTTAACCTCTTGTCAAGCACTATGACCCAGAGGCACACGCTAATTTTGCAGATGCTATGAGTAATTCAGGGTTAAGCTGGCACCCGTTACAGAAAATGGTTCTGGAGGGATGTTTGATGTGTATGGAGGGATGTGTAGTATTCATGGGGACAGTAAGAACAAATGTGTCTAGTATCATTACGATTGCACAGCATGTATAGTTGCAGGGCCGTAGTGCGGTAGTGCCGTAGTGTCCTGGGATAGGGGGCAGTTGCTCCCTTTTCAAAGCAAATAGTTTCAAAATGTATGCAGTGAGTTTTCAATTAGCAGACATTTTGTCCTCCTTCCCTCTTTCAATCACCGTTTCGGCCCTGACTTTATATGGATTGTATCAAACGGGTAATGTATTTTTTCTATCAAGAAAAAAATTAGAGTAACAGGATTTAGGAAGATAAAGTGCAGTAAAGTGCAGTAATAGTTGTTATGAAGCGCTCTTACTTTTCTTCCGTGACACAGGATATTTTATTAGACTTTTCAATCTCCTCAGGACCAATTACTTGTAGTTACGTGTGTTAATGTATAACAACGGGCAACAACATTCAGCAACCTTTCGCAAAGTATATTAGCAGAGCTTTTATTCTTTCAATCAAATTTGACGAAAATTTCCTTCTGTAGATACAGAATTTCAGTTTTGAAAAGAACACTAGAGAAATAGAAAATATGTCACCACCGGGGATCGAACCCGTGACCAACGCATTCATGGCCTGTGCTCTACTAACTGAGCTCTCTGCGCCATGTGACTTGACCAAGGAAGGACTTCCTTCTGTTTTCAAAACTGACATTTCAAACCCTCTCTTCTGGATGCCGACTTTTCATGACGTTGGGCCTGCTCGCCATTAAACCTTTGCTGGCCCCCTGTGGCTATTCGCGGGAAATATGAAAATCATGGCAACCTCCTGGTTTTCATGACAGGTCAGATTTCTTCGCTGACGTCGCGTTGGATGTTATAAAATATCCTTTTACTTAAATCAGAGGAGGTCTTGGAACAAGGTAAGATGACCCTCTTACATTTCGTTACTTTGTCATTATTGATACACAGATTTACTCTGCAACTAACGATGGACTTCCTGACATACTGTAAACTAAGGAGTCGTAGCCGAAGTTGATGGTTTTGCGTTAACTTGTACCGTTCTTGGAAATGTGTTCCACAACTTCGTCGACTTTTAGACCGTATTTCGTGTTAATGCCTGTCTTGTTTATGCTAAGTGGATTTCCTGGAATAACATTGAAACAGTCGGAGTCTAGTGAGTACAGCAAAGATTCTGTCCTAGAAGTTAGAGATGGAAGTATTAAAGATTTTGGACTTCGTATTCGAGTGTCCCAGTTGCACGGTCGTGATGATAATGGATGCATTCCTAACCTTTCGCTAAGAAGTAATTACCCTTGCAAATCAATTGGCTTTGCATTTCACTCCTTAATAGCACTTAAATCAGCCGTGAATAAGACATCAGTCACAATAGAAGTGATTGACGATACATATACTCTCGATACAGTGCTGATTTTAAATGAAATTCAAGTTGATAAACATTTGCAACTTATCAACATTCTTGGATGCACAGAATGTGAGACCAAGTCTACTGTCATAAAAAGTACGCATCCTGATGCAAACGTCATAATTGGTAGCAGGAGAAGTATTTTAAATGTTAGTAATAAATACACATTGCAATTTGAAAAGATCGAATGGACAAATTTTTCCATAAAAATACCGTCATGTTTGGTTCTGTATAATTTCAAATCAGTAGTTATCTCACACAACATATTCGAATATAATAATTGCTCTGGAATCAACGCACTCGACTCACAAGTCCACGTGCTAAATTCAGTATTTAGACATAACGACGCCTCGTATTTCCACACAAATGAAACATTGTCATTCCCATCAAGTAATTTCTCGACCGGTGGTGCTGTTGGTTTTGTGTTTAACAGTGCAAGAAATATTGAGTTTAGTATTATTAACTGTACTTTTGAGCACAACAAGGCAGTAAACAAAGGACACATGTACAGCCCAAAGTATATTTTTCATAACGCTACATTGGATGAGTTTGGACGCATTGGTGGTGGAATGGCAATTATTTTCACAAATGAAACTCAATTTATCAATGCTAGGATAGAAAATTGTACATTTAAGCACAACATAGCATTTGCTGGTGCTGGTTTAACTTGCCTTTTCCAGGCAAAAGCTTTAGGAAACAAGGTGACTTGTACAAACTGCACGTTTTTGTACAACACTGCCAAAGAGGCTGCAGGAGGAGCATTATTTGCTGTTTGGGATGAGGCCTGTAATAATAAGATAACTGTCAAGGACAGCAAGTTTATGTACAACGTTGCTGATTTAGAGTCAGGTTCTGGGGCAGGAGCAACAAAATTTGTTCTTCATAGCAGGTTGCGGGGCAGCAAAGCACTTATTTGTGGGCATTTAGTTCACTATGATAATGTAAGGATTGAAAACAACTGTGCCAAAATGGCACCTGCTGTGCATTTGGAGGGAATGTCATTTTCTGCTAAGTTGCCAGTTCTTGTAACATTTACTGACAGTGTGATCTCAAATCACTATCATTGTTTCTTTTCCAATGTGGCCCAGATACCAAGATCAGGAACTATTGTGTCAAATCGTGTGGATATAGCTTTTCATGGTCATAACATTATACAAAACAATACTGGTGGTAGTGGCCTTATGGCATCCAATGCAATGATATTTCTTTCCGGAAAAGTTCTATTTGAGAGAAATAAAGGAGACTCAGAAGGTGGTGCTTTAACATTAAGAGATGTTGGTTTTCTTGTATTGCATCCAGGTGTTAAATTGTTGTTTTACAACAATTCGGCAAAGTTTAGAGGTGGTGCTTTGTATGTGAGCGGCCTTGTTTCACCATATGCAGTCTATCCCTTTAACCCATCATGTTTTATCCAGTACAGTGAGAAAGATATCCCACCAGCTGAATGGAAGGTAATGAATCTTAACCAGACAAACCTCTTCCAATGCCGTTTTTTAAAAGGAAAGTCGATCTTGTACTGATTAGATCTAGGCATTTGCATGACTTGTTGAACCATAACAAAGTGACAAAGACAAAGAAGCACACCATCTATTTAACATCCAAATGTTGAAAACTTCAAAATAAATTTTGTACTTGAATTCAAAGTAGGTATATACAAGTTCAATGATGTGTTTGACAAGAGAGCCATGTGCTTCTTGGCCTTTTGGTAAGGAATGGATGTAGTTTTCTTTCCATAATCCATGAGAGGCGGACTGTGTGGTTGAGCCTGCCCCACAGCTTTCTTCTCTGCCTGGTAGCCAAAGTTGAGGAGCACCCTTGGACATCCCAGCTACCCTTAGTTTATTAGTTAGCCTGTTTAGTGTTTTTTTTGTTTATTTAAGGTAATTTCGATGTCAGGTCCACTGCTCATCAGGGTTCTTTGATTGAGAGACTGCCATGTACATCTAAAGATTCTTTAACTGAAATGGTTACCAATCAAAATGGCAAAAGGTCTTTTAGAATGACCATCCAGAAATGGCCCAGTAAAAAACTTTAGATGGGAGATTTATATTCATATTAGTTTACTTAAACTAACTAATGAAATCCTCATGGCTACATTGAAGTATGACAGTTTATGTTATTTATCTCGTGTTTTCAGTGCTCAGTGATATTTACATACCTTCTCTCAAGTATGATGACAGGTTGACTTTTGAATTGAAGTCCAACCTTTAAATGACAAATCAATGCACTTCCAAGTATGATGTTGCCTGCCTTGACAAGGAACCATCCCCCTTCTTAGTGCCACAGTGTCCTTTTCATTATTACATGCCCTGCTTACATTAAGTGTATGGGTCCATTCTTTCCATTTTCTACCTTTATGATTACATCTGTAGATATACTGTTTGGAAGACATTTCCTTTATAGTGGGCCTACACTAGGTCTATATGTGCTAGGTACAGTCTTCGAGAATACCACCACAATATGCAAATCATCTGCTGTGGTGCTGGCTTAGGTAAAAGGAATTACAATGCAAGTAGAAGGTAACCTTGAATATATCTTCTTACCATTTATGAAGAAATTGTCTCATTTGAATCTAAGCAATTTAAAATAGAGCAGGTCCCTATGAATGCCTTTCACACTTGTTAGAACCTAGTACCAGGTTAGTTATTTAGCTATATATATAGGGTACTCTGTCAACATAAAGAGTTTCTTTACAACTTATACCATTTTGATAACAGTGCAGAAAATGTGTCACTCATTTGCATGTTACTTTTATGGTTTGGGTCTTCTTGTTTCCTATAATTTCTTTGCTAAAAGCCTTCTTACTTCACTTGCCATGACCAGTGTCTGGCAAAAACATTTAGCAAAATGAATCTGTTACTCATTGCAATATCCAAATTTTGTAGCACTTACTACTTGTTATATACCTATACACAGTCCTTGGAAAAGCCAATCTGATTACTCTGGTGAATGAAAATGTTCACTGTAATGCCTGGTTCACATGGAGGACAAAACAGTTTTAAGCCACGAGAACAAAAACGTTTTAATGGCTGAAAACAAAGTTGTTTTCCATGTGAATCAAAATTTTCCCGTATGTTTCCTTTTGAGATTTCAACACATTGCCACCAAGGAAAATTTTACAGGGTCCATATTTGTATACAATTTTGACACAAATCAACGTTTCAAAAATTAGCGCTGCGTTGAAATTAACGTTTCAAAAATTAACGCCAGCATCTAATTAACGTGGATTAAAATTAACGTTTTTTAATTCCAGAAACGTTAATTAATGTTCAACGTTAATTTTGTGTATTAAGGTACATGAAACCGTCGAGTGGATACAAACAGGTAACCACCTGCACGCGCACACTTTGGTCTCATCAGATGTAAAGTTTATTTACAATTTGCCCTTAGCTGGGCCTTGGCATTCTTTACTCAATACTATGGTCAAGCATTAAAAGTAAAAGTATTAAAGGGGATACTTACCTGAATGGTGTGAGAATCACTCGCTTGACCCAAAATCTCTAGGAGTGCCGGATCAGAGACAAAGAAAAATCTGGGAAACAGAAGTCTCTTCTTTTCCAGATATCTAAAACAAGAAAACTACGAAGTAGAAATTGTTATCAAAGATCACTGGACTGCTGCCAATACAGCCTACAACAGCTGTGTTTGCACTTACGACTAACGAGAAGAAAAGATTTGAAACTCCAAGCTCTTTTAGTGTGTATGAGTACTCATACGTCTTTCAGGAAACGGCAAATTAATGTTGGAAGCTCTACTCTGTTCATGATTTTACTTTTTTTTCCTTTTTTTTTGAGTTTTGTGATCAGAATGTTAATTCGCGGCAAGTTGTTGTGTCTAGGTACGACACTGAATCACTCTTGAATGTACCCCTTAGAGAAATATTTCGACATGATTGTTTGTAAAGTTTTGCAACAGTTACTACAAAAAGTAACATGTCCTTTAATAACAACCTTTCCGAACAGATAAATGGTTTTGCTATTGAACACAAGAAAAGTCGACTTTTAACGCTTGTTGCATCGTACGCTAAACATTTACTTTGTATCTATGTCTAATAATGAACTTTGCGGGCTATGCAGGACTCTGATAATGAGGGCATGGCGTTAATTTTATCCACTCCTGTTCACTGCTATGTCTTCTGCACTAAAAATACCATATGGCAGCTGAATGGCAAATCAACTTTCTTTTACCGTTTACAGATGCAGACTCATTCATACTTCGTACACACCTTTCAATAGCCAGCCTTTCCTTACATTAACATTGCTTCATTTTTCCACTCTATATGTCTAGTTTAAGTAAAGACACACCCAAACGTTCATTAAAAGCTTCGTTTTATTTTGTTCAACTGACGAGCCTGAGCCTGAGCCTTGGCCTGGGCATCTATATTTAAAGAAATCGATTCCAGCCTGTAGATGGAGACATGTCAGTTAAAATGGACTCAACGCCTAAGAAACATTTAAAGGTTGAAGTTACAAAAGTCAACTTTTCCAGAGATATTCAACACATTTAGTGCGGTCAAAAGCTATGATTTAGGAGAACATGCAACAAATCAGGTCTGAAAACTTAATTAGAAATTTGCGAAGGGAGAGGACTATATACAACATGCTTTGTAACTTAAAATGATGGCAAACGAATCTAATTAATACTAACCCACTCAGAGATTTCTGGCACAACTCAAGTTGCTCCAATAAATGCGGTAGCAGCTGACTTAACGTTTCATCTCCGACGCAGCATTGGACTACAACAGGGGTTTCATGTGCTCTAGTCATGATCTTTACCCATGATTTGTCAATATTTTGGAATCTTTTGGCTTCCTGTTGAAATTAAAATGAAGATATGGATCTATTGAAAGTAGTGTAACTACTTATTTACTTTGTAAAAGTGTCTGTTTTAAAGTCGGTCTTGATCTCATATGATCTTTTGTCTCCTCGCAAGGACCAGTACAGGTGCAACACTAGTCTACGTGTACGCAATGATATTTATCAATTTACTATTACGATGAGCAATTGTACTCTTGTTCCAGACAATATCTGTTCAGCTCAGTTAAATATTAATGTAATAAATTAATCAACTCTAAAAATCAAGATGTTTCACCTACAATAATTAAGGCTATTCATGTTTAGTATAATAATAGAATAATAACTGCAAAATGCAAAATTTTAACTAATACAAAATAGAAGACGCATTTATCAAAACAAAGAAGCCGGTACTATGTCGACAAAAATAATTTTGTTTACAATTTACGCCTTTTTCAACAACAAAAATGGCAGAAAAGGTGTCGATCTTAAGACTGTTATTTTAGACGACGTGTTTTGGTGTTCACTTCTATAAATTCATCGTAAAAGCTTTCTCACTTCACTCCATACGATTGCTGTGGTTAGTGTATGTCCAAAACATTTGACAAAATAAATTCATTTTTCAACGCAATGCTCAAATTTTGTACGACTAATAAATTTTTCAAAAATGCAAAGTGCCTGCATTCATAAGAATTCTCCGACAGTTCACTTTTCCATCGATAAAAGTTTGTTAAAATTGTTACTTAATTTGCACAATAGTCTGTGTTACATTTAATCTCAGTTTTGCTTACCTAAAAAAATCGGACAGATGCTGTACTGAAGCTGGAGTGAGTAGTAATACGAAGATAGTTCTTAAAATATGGAGACTTATTGTCAAATATTATTGTTATATTGTCTTTAGTACTAGTAGATGTGATTGTCCTTTTATCCCCAAATCAGTCCTAACTAGAAAATGAACAATTGGAGAAACGTCATTGTATAGATAGTCCTTACTGATAAAATGCTGTGACCTTTACACAAGTACTGAGACAGTAGTTCTTACCTTTGGTAGTTGTTTGGCAATATCCCCTCCTACAAATACGGCTTCCAAATAGACCCACAGATTTTGTACAACCAACCAATTCTCAATTATATCTGAAGTGTTGGATAACTTTTGCACCCACGTCTGAATGTCTTTTTTAAATGGTGCATTGTATCTGTAATTAATAAAAGTTTACAAAATCGTTATAGTTCCAGTAACGGGCGTAGGGAGATACCCACACAATACATATAACTTGAGGGTAAATGCCTTCCCAATTTTCATCAGTGGAAGGAATAACACTTGCATAAAAGACATTCTACAGAGTAACTTACAATGTATACAACGCAACCATAACTTGATAAAGCACATACTTAAGCTAGTGACAAAAAGCTTCATTTACAAGCACAATAAGAGGTCTTTGGAAAAAGAAATGGTGAAACTGCTGTCATAAACACCCACTGATCTTCTAGAGAATTATCAAGAGAATCAGAGGGTTACAATAGGTTTTCTTTAGAAAGTTGTAGGAAATGTTGAGCAAACATTCAAACGTATTTGGTTGTACCTTTAGGTTTAATTTAATATCAAAGTCTTCTACGTTTGTGTCTGTACAGCAAGCGCTGAAATCCAATAATCCCTCAGAAAATACAAAAATGGGGCGATTGCTTAGCCCATTTGTACATGTTTATATCTGCAACCTACAAACCATGTAACTTGTAACGCTAATAATAAAAATGTTTAGCCCCACTTACATTTTTTACTGCCAAAGTAAAGTTTACCTGTTACTCATGAGTGAACCAAGCACCATTAAACTGTCTTCCAGCAAAGTTACAATTTCAGTAGTTTCACCTCCTTTGAGAAGGAGCTCTCCTCTTGTCTTAAAATTGGTAAAGCTTAGTGACTGCGCTTGCCATTCAGCAACAACTTGTTTGAGCTTAGCCTCAATGTCCTTTTCCTTTACTGCCGAAATGCAGATATCCTGCAGACAAAGAAAGGGTTATCATTACCTTAAATCAGTTTCAATAAGTACATACATATACTTCAATATTATACTACCAATATACATAGTTAATGCCACAGCAAAATAAAGGTTGCTTTGGTATTTACTCTAGAGTTCAAAAATTTAAGAAGTAAACTATCAATCAACCATTTTCCAATTGACAGGAGTTTTAAGTATCAATAGGCCTACAATCAGGATTTGACTTCTGCCAGAATCGAAATTTATACGATGATTTTGAAGTAACCGATAGCATATTGTTTAGTTTGGTTTGTAAAATTGTTTCGTTTGCTGTGTAAAATGGACATAAAGGAAAAAGCTGAGCACGGACATTGTAAAGAGACGCTACTGACAAGAAAGTTTATAATAGTGGTCATTCACTGCAGTAAATTGCTACAAACGTTTCATACTGCAAATTCGCACTCACACGTCGCCATAATCAATCACCCGTTATGTAAATGAGCTGCAAGCTAGTTGTTTATGTCTTTCGTTAATGAATGGTATTAGTGTTGGCCACATGTATATATTATACAAAACGTCATGCATACCATATCTAATACTAGGCCAACAGAAATCTGAAGTGCTTGTACTTAATAATCTAATAATACTAACATTCTCCAAAAACTTTCTAGCTTTGCAGAGAACAGTGAGAACAGCTAAGAATATATCATTCCGTTTACATGATGTGAATTTTATGTATATTCTGCTGATGGTTGCTATATTATTTAGAATTGCTATACACGATGTTGCGCAATACAGGAAAAAATGCATTACGATTCGTTACGGTCAATAAATCACCAACATGAACAATTGAACTATAAAATTGGACTATGAACATATTTCGTGTTACACGAGCTACATCTATGACGTAAGCGTATAGCATGATTCATAACACAATCACCAAGGTTAACTCTATCACAAAAAAGTTGCGCCATTGACAGAATACTAGACGTGGACGTGGAGGGTATAATTATGCATTTTCTGGTACGTTATGGATAGCAGTGGGCTTCTCCCTCCCCTCCCTCGCTCCCCATTCTTTACTTATCTGTTTTAGTACTTTTGACACTTATTTACCCCATTGATGCCCTTCTAAAGGCATCTGAATTTAATGCAACGAAATTTGTCAGCAATGTGGTATTTTTTTAAATTCTCAGGCCAAGACCAACAGGCCCATACTTTTCCCCTCATTAAAGACTAGTGTTTCATGCATATATTAAATTTTGCTTACTTCAATATCCTCTTTGTATTTGAGAAGAGGTGCCTCCATGATATTTCGTAAGCAAAAGTTTTCATTGTCTATCTCAAATGTGTGACCAGTTAGATTGGCTATCCTGTCCCAATGTCGAGTTTTCATGGCCTTGTTAGCCATAAGCTCTAAAAGAGGGCAGCATTCGTTGAAATCATCGATCTTCTGCTTCAGTTCATTAAAAGCTTCCCAATCTTTCAGGGCCTTTGGAAGTTTACGACATCTTAAGAAAGAGAAGCAAACAAAAAGTGAGTAATGTGAACTTAAACAAATTAAAGATAAACTGTTTGTGTTTATGATTACTGGTATCATTACCTAATCAACAAAAACAACAAGGAATAAATGAACATACAGTGCTTCATTAAGTGTCATTTCCTGTCCGACTGGATTATTTAGATTATTAAGAGGTTACGACGTGTGATGATAGCCACTGACCGTAAGTGCAAGAGAGTTGGTAAGTATTCAAAACGTAAAAAGGGCGTGAACAGGAAACCTTTCTCAACTTCAACTACCCCTTTAACTTTCATGAACTTTCCGGAAAAGGGCGAATTTATTTCATATCGAGTGGAGCACAAATATACGCAGGCTAGCTTTCTTGTTACATAAACTACCGTAATAATTTAATTTAGCTTCAGTGCTGAAGTAAGCATCGATATTCGAGACGCCTAGACTATTTCATTTCTTAAAATTAATTTTATACCCCAATGTTTCATACCAGCCCCCAATAATTTTGTACCCTACATTACGAGGCCGCCGCTACGAATATTTCTATCATTATTTTCTCACTTCTTAAAATTTTGTCCTTTCCCTTTCTCACCTATTGCTGCACGGTTTTACCAAGAACCTTATTTCTAAGCACAAAACAGTGGGAAAATCTCACAGGTCTTTATTAGGATAAGGCGGACAAACAAAATGGATTTAAGATCAGATGGTGGTGATGATGATGATGATGATGATAACGACGATGGTGACGATGATGATGATGATCGTGATGATGATGATGATGATGATGATGATGATGATGATGATGGTGACGACGACAACGACAACGACGCCGAAAACGAAGAAGAAAGATAAGAGGCAAAAGAAGAAGTAGAATAATAATGATGATGATGATGATGATGATGATGATGATGATGATGATGATGATGATGATGATGATGGTGACGACGACAACGACACCGAAAATGAAGAAGAAAGATGCAAAAGGAGAATTAGAATAATGATGACGATGATGATGATGATGATGATGATGATGATGATGGTAGTGGTGGTCTTGTGTTGGTGGTGATAAGTAACTGTTAATACGCGACAATTATTTCTGATATGAGATCATAAACGACTATAACTAACTCTAGTAAAGAACCATCTAGGATGATCTGTGAATCAAATTTACCTGTTTTGGACCATCGGGGAACGACCCCTTGACCCACGCTTTCGCGGCGTGTACTTTGTCAACTGAGCTAGATGACCTACGGTGTTAACATACTCTATTTCTCTAGTCGCTACATTAGCTCCCGATCATCCATCGGTTGACATCGACATCCAGCTCAACGCAATTGGAGACCAGGCTCTCTGTGTCGTGTGACTTGACCAAGGAAGAACTGCCATCATGCCCGTCATACTGTCTAAAGCCCATTGAAGTTAGAAAGTCATCGAGAAGAGAGGATTTGAAATGTTAGTTAACTAGTAACCACTACCAGTTTTGCAATCAAATATGAGATTAATGCGGCAGAAAGGAAAGAAAGCAGAAAAAATGGTAAAGTAACAAGGAAGGTGGTGACACATTTGCTGTCTCTGTCTTGTTCCTTTTACACTGACATTTCAAATCCTCATGTTTTCTCCTTCAACATTTTATTTTTCCAGGGTAAAATACAAATAATTCTTTTAACTGTTGTCTGACGTTTTTAACTATGAATTCTTCAAGTACTAACTTAAACTTTAAATGTTTTGCCTTCGGCGATAGTGGCGTGTGGTTCGATTTACTTTTTAATCTATTTCTGATAACTTCGATTAAACATATTGTTAGGAAAGGAAAACAGTTTTTTGTTCTCAAATAACTCAATTTGTTGAAGAGAGCAAGAAAACACAAAGAATAATACCTTATAAACACATCAGATGAAGTCACGCGAAAGTTCAATAGATGCCGATAACTACAACATTTCACTATGTTCCCCTCAACTGTAGGAATAAAAGCAGTGAATCGAGACAGCAATAATAGACAGATTAAAGTACCATGGTAGATAAAAACAGAAACTACTAAGGGGTTATGTTGAAAGTCGTTTTAAACAAAATAAACATCATCACTGGTTTCATCATCACTCTCACTGTTGCCATCATCATCACCATCATAAGACCACATTTGGACTTGTGATGACACATGTGCCATTCTTATCATCATCATCATCATCATCATCATCATCATCATCATCATCATCATCATCATCATCGTAATCATCACCATCATAATCATCAACATCATCATCATCATGATCACCATCATTATCATCATCATCATTTTCATCATCATCATTTTCATCATCATCATCATCATTATCAACATCATCATCATCGTCTTCATCATCATCATAATCATCATCTTCATCATCATCATTATCATCATCATCATCATCATCATCTTCATCATCATCATTATCATCATCATCATCATCATCATCTTCATCATCATCATCATCATCATTATCATCATCATCTTCATCATCATTATCATCATCATCACCTTCATCATCATCATTATCATCATGAAAAGATAAAAACCTTAATCAACTCAATTAAATGTTTCAGAATGGCGTCATTATATTCTCAGACACAACACGGCACTAGTTCAGTGCTATCATGTTTAAACAAACAATCAATGGGTTCTTAAAATGTCATTTTATCTTGATATTTGATATTTTTACCATATATTGTGCTATTCAACAGCTTTACCCCAATGCTATGCGCAAAACTTTGCAGCTCTATAAAATCTTACCAAATAAGGCTATGGCTACCACAGCTGATATGATTAACGTAAATTCTAAAAATTCTGACGTCAGCAAAATTTTAATGACGTCACTAAACTTTAAATTCTTGCTTAAACTGTATTTTATTACGGATTTTTTGCAATGGTTAGCCATTTGCGCATCATGTACCTTTTTCAAAAATTTAATACGAATTTCTATTACTCATTGGCTCATGGGACGCTGAGGATCTGCAGTTAGTTTAAGATTGAGCAAGCATGAAATGATATTCGGGCGTTCCTGGCCAACAAGTGCATCCCAGTATTATTGTTGATTACGTCATAAAGAGATAGGTGAGAAGACAAGCCTCTCTTCCAATCCTTGGACCAACAAGTTTCCCATTGAACTTGAGATTGGATAATAATCAGTTCCCTATGAAAGAAAAATGGAAGAAGCCGGCCAAAATCTGCGATCATGGTGCCTTCTAAGAGTTTTCTAGCAACCATGGGAAAATCTGCCAAGTGACAGGAAGGATGTACTATTGGCCATCACAAGAAGAAATGTTATTTAAAAACATCCATGCCACTGCGGAGGTCGATATGTTGGCCACACCCTCCAAACTTTAATTGTTTAAGTCAACCAATATGTTCCGTCCATAGTCCGCAGTAATAAAGTTAATGGAACGGATAAAATGATTAGGGAAAAACGTGGAGGACATGAGTCCGCCAATGTTCATCACCTACTCCTAGATCACTAATGTTGCATAGGCTTAAAAACAGAAAGGCCTTGTATTCTTCAACAGGAACGATCAGATCTTCCATCCAGAGTTTAAGAGACCGTTAGAAATCAAGGGACTTAGACCTTTTAGCTAAAGGGCTAAACATACTAATAACTAAAAGATTGACTCACCAATCCAAACAAGATGTGTTGAAACATAAAGCAGGCAAAGATTACTTTTCCATGATTTTTTATGAAGCCATCTTCCCAATTTCTAGCTCGAAACTCAACTAACTTGAGATGTCCACAAAGCTAATATCACTAATGAGGTATTTGCCTATTGTTTACATAAGCTAATGATGTTTCTTAGCGCAATAACGCTACAACCTGAAATTGGCACCAAGAAGAATTTGTTTGGTACATTCTATTGTTTATTTTGTTTGAGTTTACCCTCCATGAACTTTAACTAAGTAAGCAACCCATGATAGTTCTTAATCTGTAAATTTTGACCCTTGCAAATATTTTGCTATTATACTTATCATTTTAAATTTTGAAGAGAGATAATACGAAAAAAGTATTTCAGCCTACAGACGTCCACTTCGACATTTGGAATTATTTGTTACCTTTTACTTAGATGACAAATTTGCTCTTAATTTCTCACCTATAAAATAAATCTCATCCGAAATATTCAGCATCTCTCCCATTATTCCAAGAAATATTTAGTCATTTTATCAGGTCAGGACAGAGGAAATACGTTCCTTGGTCTTTACAAGTTAGGGATGGAATTAGTAAGACATAATGGAATAATAATCATTTAATCTTGATATTGTGGACAAGATAGGTTAAATATGAATGCCTGAAATCTCTGTTACGTTTTATAATACCGATTTAAGACGGGGAAGATGGGATACAGTTGTTGACAATTTTATCAAGGTATCACTTTTGTGCCCCTGTAATTACGTTTCTTGGATAGAGCTTATAGCGACGTTAGCACGCTGTACCAAATTAGTGTTAAATCTTTACCAATTTAATCTGCAATTGAAGGTATGGCAAAACGAAGGCAAGCAAAAGGATCAACTCAAGAGATAAGAGTAAGTGGTGTAACATTAACCAATGAGAAGTGATTAGCATGGAGTCATTCTTAGCAATTAAAGCTCAAAGAGATCTACTTTCCAATTATGGGGACAAGGTCTTTCTCTATAGACCCTATTTGTGTATTAGAAACTTAACAATGGTAAATTCATAGACATTGGAATAATATTTCATTGATTTAAATATAATAGACAAAGTCAGGATAAGAGTACATTTATAAAAAAAAAATGCTTGTGTGGAGGGATCTGAAAATATTGCTAAATCATGTTTACATGAAAACGAGAGGGCCTATAAGGACCACCCAGCTCGGTTCAATTAAATCACTTAGAATGTCTGTTGTTGAAAAGTTTATAGCTACCTTCCTCTCTGTCAAATGGAAACGTTGAGATCGTCAATTAGTACAAGTTTCACAGTTTCTTTGTTATATCACCTCAGCCAGATATCGTTAGAACACTCACTGTTATTCTCTGTTGTTGGCTTAATCCGTAATTCTTCCAGGGCTACTGTTTCTGTGTTTTTACCCTGTTACTGACTGACAGAATATTTAAAGTCTAGATGTTTGAATCTTCTTGTTTTGTTCATATTGCTTCCGTAAGACCCTATCTACAGATACGTTTAGAACAGCCACTATTCTGAGTCTGTCAGTGTTACATTTTGCATTGTTTACCCATAACAACATCCTGGATCCCAACCCCAAGTCCAAGAAATGGAAAACAACCTTACAAACGTCTGACGTTTTGCTCTTCCTTCTCAGGGATCAAGCGAGAGTATGACATTTAGCAAATTTATTGAATATTGCGTTAAGAACGGATTCATTTTTGCTGGACGTTTTCGCCACACACTGATCATAGTAATCGTATGGAGTGAAGTAAGAAAGCTTTTGCGATGAATTTATGGTTACGAATTACTCCAACAATTGCAGTGATCAGTGTAAGGCAAAAAACGTTCAGCAAAATGAATCCGTTTCTAAACGCAATATTCAAATTGTGTACCACCAACCAACTTTTTAATTTTATTGAACAGATATTGCAGGAAATTATCTAAACTATGTCAAAGGAGATTAGATGATAATGTAGACTTTAATT
>JAAAKM020006971.1:124330820-124340944 GCA_010016025.2 Alatinidae sp. Z8VKAUB7J3 | reverse complement strand
AAATAGTTTAGCTAAACGGAGTTCCAGCAGGTAGGCTTCTACGTTAAGTCAAAATTTGAATATCTGCACAGTAGAATGATAGCAACATACTTGAAACTACAACTAAATCGTAGGACCAGAAAATTTATCAAATCTGCAACGTAGACTTTATCATCGATCCCGGGTGGTGACACATTTTCTATTTCTCTAGTGTTCTTTACAAAACGTAGATTTTTCTTGGTTGCCAGGTCGGTTTCTCTTAACCTTGATATATACAATTGAAATCAAAACGTTTTAGGGGCCACATCAGGTAGTTAATAACAATGAAGTTGCTACTTCAATCAGCCTGGTTGGTTTTGTATTACGCAGAAGAGATATATTGGCTAGTGACGAGAATAGATTTCCCACGATTGAGGAATAAGCCGGAACCTTTACGTTCTTTATAAAATTCAAACGTTATTTCAGCTGTATCAAAAATAATTTATTGAGGCCATCATTGTCGCTTTATCCACTTCACTATGGGATGAATATGCCATCTTGCAACTTGAGGTAAAGTTCAGTTACAATAAGCCTAACCATAATTCAAAACTACTTTGGTTTTGAACACAGAACGGTATTGAACATTTCCCTCGATTTACTCGACAGATATAGTTGCGTGAATTCGTGGTTTCATTTTATTGCTATTAATATCAGCCTTTATTCATTATCAACACCTAAATCGATTTTCCGTATGCTCACTTAGCTGTCCGGATGAAATGTTTGCATTCATTTGACCACCTTCTGGTGCTTACAAACATAGTACTGTCAATGGAAAAACCTGTGTTTCTCCATTCACGCGAATGTTATATTCATATCAACATCATCACTCGAGATGTGGTTTTATATAGCATGAATGCTAAATCAATTCCAATTCATATCGATCATTGCCCTCACTAACCTATTTCAGAACGATTGAAATGATGCAGCCATTCTGTGGTGTCACACAATATCTAATGGCTCACAATTACATCACTAGTACTTTTCAAAAGGCCAAGCAATACATCACAGTATTAACTATGCATGCTATGTTACATCGTGCAGAATCTGCCGGCTAAAATGGCGTGAGTATATTCTTTAAGGTGTCAAAAAAATGCTATCACCTCCATTTCACGCGGCGTACTCGCGAGAGCAATTAACATGCCACAAGGCTATGAAGTTTGAATGCTTTGTATCACGAGCTATGCAAACTTTAAAGTGAGTCGCTTTAGTTTGTATGAATATTTCATGCCTTCGTTTCATTTTTTGCACTCTGAATATGATATTTCATGTTCCGAGGGAATAAGAGCACACAATGTTAGGGTTGAAGTAATTAACTCGTAACTTAAATTAATCCAGGCATGCAAATAGCCTATCATTTATAACTATATGTTCATGGCCGTAGCAGTCTTCCAAAATTCAGCAAGGGACGAAAATTTAAGGATTTTCATTAAATATTTCAACTGTTTCTAGAATAACTAATATTCTAAATGGTGGATTATCTAAGGGGGTCTTAAGTAAGATAGAAATGAGAAACCCGAAAAGAGAAAGCGTGACAAGATGAGAGTTTCAAGCATCAAAGAATCCTTATTCAGCTCTTTAGCGCAGTAATTATTTGAAATATGCAATAGATGAAACTAAATTGTGGTCAGGAGAGATATATAAGGTTAAATTTTTGCAACACACAATTGGAAACACGGCTTTCCAAAACTTTAGCCACGGCTCTTATATTTCTGTTTTATGTTTGCCATGTACGGAACAAAGGTCATAATTATTTGCTTAAATCAACCTTATTAAAGCAGTCTCTCTGTTAGAAATATTATTATTTCATTTCTTATCAGAGTGGGGGAAGCAATCACACCATGGTGCTATCACTAGAACATATACAAGGACCATCACCGTAAGGCCAGAAGAGGAGATGCATGCTTTTAGAGTGAACTACAGGAACATTTCCTAACTTTAGGGCATAAGGGATTGGAAGAGGATGCGGAGGTTACTCTAATAGATAAGACAGATCTCGTGATCCAAAACGCAGAGAGATATTTTGGATCGACACACTTAATACTATGGCCCCCTTTGGTCTTAACATCGAGGTTAGTGTTAGAGGAGAATTCGTAAAAGATTGACACTAAAAATCTCCACCTTAGCTTTTAGGCCTGATGGTTCAATGGTTAAGGCGTTGGTTTAGTAATCATGAGGTCGTGGGTTCGAATCCGGTCAGCGCCTTTAAATTGCAAGCTATTGTGGTAATGCTCTACTCTTCGAGAATTATATATACATATATATATATATATATTTGTATATATAATCAAACTGTTTAAAACATACCTTAATACGTCAAATTATGCCGTGCACATAAATAAGCCGCACCTTTAAAAATGCGGCTTAATTAAACGCGGCTTAATCTATTGTACGGAAGGCAAGGAGTAAAGAGGAGCTGCCATTGGAGCCATTTGCATAGGTTTTAAAAGTTAGTTGAGGAGAAGATAGAAGGAGTATTTTTAAAAAGCAGTATATCTCAAACTGTCCGTTGACTCCTGCGGCCTAATTAAAAACCCCTAAAATGCAAATTTTTGTCAAGTGCGACTCAATTAAAGTGCGGCTTAATTTAATACGGCTTGATTATATACGCGGCTTAATATGACGTAATAAGGTAGGCGTTTCGACGTCTTCTTCAGTGAGTAGTGAAACATACGTTCGTAGGAAACGCGTATTTTTTAAACAGTTTGGTTTTAAATATCTTTTTCTATTTTTATGCGAATATTTTACTGTTAATAACTGTATATATATGTTATGCATATATTTGTGCATGCATGCATGCATGTGTATATTTATGCATTTAGGTTTTAATATATGTATATATGTGTACATACGTATACGTATACTCAATCTGCAGACAGTATCGTTTCACCCTTTGTGGCCTCATTAGTGCAGCACAGAGCAAAGAGACCCACTCTTAGGAATGAAGCAAAATACGCTTGCAGCAAGGTAGTTTAAAGGATTCAAGTGGTTTCATGCCGGAGTGCTCATACCGCATGCGCCGTGAGCATTGCATAATGCAAACAACAATTGGTACCGCCTCGAACAGAGAGTGCTCAACTTAACTTTCATGCAGGTGCGTATACACATATGTATTCGTGCATTTATGTATATATGTATCGATAAATGTGCTAAAAATACTAGTGTTACTGTTGCATGAGTGTCAAGAGAGCAAGGAAGAGTCAATACTAATAAACAATCGTAATAATAGATAAGAAAATTAGAACAATTATTAATTATGAAAACGGTGCTCTTCAGTTTGCGGTCTTAAGAACTGCGCGGTACTCCAAACCTAAGGTCATTGCGGTGATATAATCTTATGGAGATTCTTCACTAATTTGTCAATCAGTATGAGTATTACCACAATAGCTTGCATTTCTTCGGGAGCTGAGAGATACTACACTATATACTTGCATACAGATATAAGCATAACACCCAGATTAGAGAAAGTCACACAAACCAGCAACCGAATCATGATAATGATGATGATGATGAAAATGATGATGTGTAGCATTCAAAACATCAGTGATTAGACATTTTGAGTTTGTTCATAAAATGTTGTTAGTAAGTTTTCCACCTTTCTAATGTTTCTTTTACCTTTTTGATATTTTCTTTCACCCTGGAAAAATGTCTGCAACCTATACCCATTTAAAAGAAAGTTCCTTCTTCCTTCATAATTCTGACACCACGTTGTTACGTCGGTAACGTTGAGATGAAGTAAAAAAGGCAAGGTTGTTTTGCTTTTCGTTTAAATTTCTACCAGTGTGTATTTTCCGACAAAGAAGCCATAAGTAGACCACAAATGTTAAAATTGCATCATGCTATTTTTCATTGACGAAAACATTTATCTTGATTTTCACATATGTTGGAATGTAAACAGAGGTCAAAGTAAACCAAACACAGTCACGAAAGTATATGATTGTATTAAAGTAAATATTGTACATTAAAATTGCAAGCTGTTTTGTTTATGTTGAAGAGAAACTCATGTCATTCAAAAGAGTCCCATCTGGTCATAGTTTGGTTGAACAATGACAAAGTAAACAACACCTCATCGATTCAGAGAAAACTTGTTTAACTTGATGTCAAATTTGATCACATTTCAATGAACAATAGCATAAGAACAATTAAATTGTTTACTAGTATACAAAATAGTATACAAAAGGCATATTTTGATTGAAAGCTTTGTAGTGCTCCCTCTTATGATTCAATAATTCAAAATTCGGTTTTCGGACAAAAGACAAGAATGGCCCTTGCCAAAAGTCTCTACAGTAAGTTCTCGGACTTTTCAAGTACTGAGGGGCAGAAATAACGTGACTTTTCTAAGGATAAAGCAACGTACACCTAGTAATAAGCCTTGAACCCACATCATGATAAGATCTTAAGCTGACGGAAACTATGTAATACTACTGTTCAACTAGAACTACATTTATTAGAAAGGATCACATATTCAAAAGAAAAGCTCTCATGTATTGTTTAAAATTTTCTTTCTTCAGGCTGTTGGGGCTGTTATGTCACTGAGATATCACAACATTTTTCCAAAACGTGTACGTGAACAACTTCACCCTGGTAAAAGTTCACAAATACGTTAAAATTTTTATTTGTCAGCAGCATGTCAGACTGTCCGCTCAAGTGATTATTTTAAATGACAAATCAAGCCCTTTCCAAATTCAGTCTCAAAACAAAGAGGTTTTACACTTGCAATGACTTAAGCTTGGTTTAGGAAATGACGATCCCTTCATTGTCAAGTCAGAGAGGGTGGTCTTTACGTAGAGGTGATAGTCTGTTTCAGATTTCTGTTTCAAGGTATTCATTAGAGTCGACCATATCTCAAGCCTTTCCTAAAAGGAATCCAGAGAGACCTGTTTCCTGTTTTGCTTTTTGCACCTATCAATAAAACTAGCTCATACAAAGATATGAAACACGTAAGGCTGAAAAAGACCACTTGAAAAATTGCCACAAATGTATCATTGCAGGTGCACAAATTGCCATTATACTTGGTATATACCTAATGGTCCTCGTTTATTTTTTTACTTGTGCCCATTCCTCGAGGGTTTTGGAGGACCATCCAGTTACAAGTGAGTTGGTAGAGCAACGCACAGCAAAAGCGGATGATCTGGGTTGGCATTCTATAGTGGAAAATGTAACTTTTTTTAACCTTTTTCAAACTTTCAAGTTTTGTTCTCGATAATAATATACAGATATTTCTGAAGATCTGTGTATGGTGACATAAAAAAAATAAAATAAATGATTATATAATATAGGAGAGAACACAAAATGAGTTTTTACTAGTTTAAGTTTCTTGCATTTAGTGATTTTTACGTTTACCTGAAGATCGGGAAAATGGACAAATTAGTACAGAATGAATCTGTTTGTCCTTACCTCTATTATCTAAGTAAGAAGCTGTGCATGTCAATGTACTGAGCACTGTATCGGTTGGTGTGAATTGAGAATTGTATTTAACTTTATACGTTAACGAACTTTCGTGCATGCTCATCATCATAATGAAAGACATGATGTAGGAAAGTTCCCATGCCAATGTTTCTTGTCCTTCTGGTACTTCTAACTTTCTGAAGAACACTCGATTCAAAGCCTACTGTCCCTTCTTTACGCCATGAACAGATTAATAGTGTCAATCTGCTCTTTGTAGATCGTGTATAAATGCATTTTGACGTTCAGTGAGCTTCTTTGTTTCTCCAGGGGTTCAAGAAACACCTTTGTCACGTGAGCTAGTTTAACATTGGTTGAAAGTAAACCATTTCTACGCCGTCTTGGTCTTTTGAACAACAGATTTAAACAGGCATTTATACAATAATTAGCAGGAGAGTTGCTAGAGTATTGAAGGATGGGCAAGAGATTTTGTAGAATCAAATGCGGCTATGTGTTATTGCAAGACTGATTCTTATTTGCATATTAATTACAAAGAATGGAAACCCTAAAGCATAAGATCTTGTGCTAGCAGACAACACAACATGTGGTAACGTGATAGCAGGGAAATGACAAAACCTGATCTGGCTTGGCTGCTACGTCAAGTAGTGATTACTTGTATTAATTCATTAATATACGTTTCATATTAGCATGCTTAAGATTGTTATGCATGACATTCTGTTGCTACATTTAAGATGTATTAGGATTAAAATTATTTAAGAGATTTTTCTTGTAGCATTTAAGGAATTATTCATTGATGTAGGCAGATTTGGTAAAGAAATAAAATTATCGAAGGTCAGTCAAATCACGCAAGTAAAGAACAAGTAAAGTATACATTTGATGGAAAGCAAAAAAGACAATGTTAAAATAGAGTGGAAAAAACCTTAATAGTATTCGAGACGAAATAATGTTAGCAAAGAGTATTTTTATTAAAATAAATGCGAGGAAAATAAGGCATCTAACCTGCAGATCTAACATCATCGTCAGACTAGTTGACATTGAAAAAGAAAAAGATTCATAGAAAACGATTTTCATATCTCTGTTTGATCGTATATTAATATGAGTGATAACAGAAGGAGAGACAGATAAAAATACAGAAAAATATTGATGATGACTGAGTCTTAAGTGTTAAGCCGGTACCTGGAATGCGTAATTAATGTCAATTGGAAATTTAAAACGTAATTAATCGGAAAACAGAGTTTAAACACTTCCATGCAATGTAATATATATTGCCCAAAATATATTTTGGCTGTTAAACCAGGGCTTTTCAATTAAAAAAAGTCATTCTGACTTCATTTAAAAACTGAGACCTTAAGAAGGGCGAGAAATTCTTAATGGTCAATATGGAAAAGATAAGACCATATTTGAACTAATTTTAAAGTTAATATATAAAGTATGAAATAGAAAAGCCATAAAAACAGCACTTTGTTGCTTCAGCTTCAGAAACGAATAACTAAATAAAGATGTATTGAATTCAGCCTCGTGAAATTTGCTTTTCTTTAATCTGTATTAATGTCTGCAGCATGAGCTGGGTCACTCAGTGCCTCCAGGTCGCATGTGGCCTGCGGGTCTCCAATTGAATAGACCTGCTATAATTCATTCTGCTTCTTAGTATTACAGAAAGCACCCACATGACCAATTGACCAATCTAACACATGGGAGGTCCCGACTTAAGATCAGCAACAGTAATTGTATTGGTTCATATTCTTCACTTGATTGACAAGTATTTCTTTTCTAGTTGTTGTTATTTCTTCTCTTTTCCGAAACAACATTATTCACGAAAGTAATAAACACGAACTAGTATTTGATGCTAAAACTCTATCAAAATTACAAATAGCATTCTAGTGTTGCGCTAGAGTCTCGTTGATATTTCTGTGAAGGTTGCGAGTGGTATCAATAGACTAAAGTTTTAGCGAGGAGTTTTAAAGTGGCATGATACTAACCATAAATGGTTTCCTTAGAACACTTTTTAAATTTACTAACACCTATATTGTAAACTGGTTTAAGGACATTCCCAATTAACAGATACTACTCAAAACTGAGGACTGCTAACACCTTCATATTTTCTTTGAGTCAAAACGAGTACAAAACTACTTTGCAATCCCTCTAGTATTAATTTTTTGTCGATTTTTATTCGAATAATTATCTATAAAAGTATCTGTAGTAGAAAAAGCCGTATTTTTAATAATTGTGCACCGATACTTTAAATTGTATTAGTACAGAAGCTGTCGTACTAATAAATTCATGACATTGTAATACATAAACCAGCAATATGATTTCAGCGGCTTTTTGTCACCATCATGTTTGTTACAACATTGGGATATTTCTTGCGGAAGTTGCGACACTTTCCCTGCTAAGTGGAACACACTCTTTTGGGACGTTTGCGCAATGTGGATATCAGATTGTGAATAAGCACGAAATAAGCAGACCTATCACAATGTCTCCTCTTCATTGAGAGAACAGTTGTGAAAAACTCACAGTGCAAATTACAAAAATATTATTACACTTCAGCTGAGAAAAGAAGTGACCGACCAATTCAGCCAGAACAAATGTGAAATGTAAAATGTCTGATAAGTCGATCTATCTTCTTTGTCGAAGACGGGGAAAAAAATCTTTTGGGGAGAATCACCATCTTGTTGTACTAATTTTATACTTACTTAAGAGGATTGACTTGTCAACATTTGCTACTAGGAAGACTGTTTTTTATTGCTTTTACAAATTGCCAAGTTGTTAATGGCTTAAAGAAAGTTATCTTTTCTTTTTCCTTTTTTGAAGTCATGGCAGTCTCCTACATGCCTTCCAAGATTTTAAGAAATGTTCTCCTCGTCCTCCTGCTCAATGACAATATTATTGCTAACTTGTGTAATATGTGTCTTCACACTTCTTCGAGCCTCGTAAAAGGCCACTGTTATCTTTTAATGTGTGATTTTTATATTTTAATAAAGACATTGTCTACTTGCCCGCCAAAGTACCTCCTCAAAAAATTGTCATGGGTGGGAGACTACGTAAACATTAATAGGCGGGGGGGTTGGAATAAGAATGTCCTTGGTGGAAAATTTTTGAAAAATTAATTAGCGGGGGGGGGACGTCTATTGGGCACCCAAGAGTACTTTAGTCTCTGCGTTCGGGATGTTGGACCTGTATCGTCAAATTTGTTATTTACTTCGGTTTGCGAGTCTTTCCGCATGTCTTCCGAACCTTTTCGTATGTGGTGTCAGTTTAATATCTTTGTGTAAACAGTCTTCTTTCGTTGGGGAACACCAGGATCCATCCTCTTATCAAATGCGTGGCGAGTCATTCTGCCGGGTTGCAAGGGGTAAACACTCCATCCGATCGTACTACATATGAATTGTTTCATATTTATTTCGCATTTATTTTGCAACGTAATACAGGCCATTGTGAGACTCGGACACGTACCTCTGTGCTCTAAGCTTACTACTCCATTGTCTTTCATGAAGCAAGCTCCGTATGTTTCCGGGTATGGTGATTCTGATCCATCCCTATAACTTTAAACGACGTGAGTCGTTTACTACCGAAGATTTTCTATGGCAAACGTGTGCCGAAAATATTTGCAGAGTGAAACCCATTAGTCAATGTTGTGTTAAAGTTATGTAACACTAACCAACTTGAAATTTCATTAAATCCATCAAGTATGCGATCATCTAACTAAGTAGTTCTTCCAGAGGGACGTATAGTACGGGAAAAGAGAATTCAAATCCCTTCCTAGATCCATGACATGAAATGAATTCAAAACGCTGAGCCGGTAGTCGCTGTGAACAGCCATGCATATGGGAAGTGGTTGCTTAAGCAGTGAAGACAAACTTTCTTTAGCATCTAAATATCTGCAGTTACCGAAATCCACTTAAACGAACTACGTTCGCTATCAAAATGTACAAATTCTGACATATAAATAAATCTGATAGACAAAACAAGATACTCCTAGATAGAAATACACAAGCCTCAATGACTATGGAGTATATACTTTTAAGAAATTTTACAAAAGCAGCGCTTACCTATCTTTGCAGTTATATTACGTCATCTTACTCTAGCCTAGTTAACTCGCCCACTGCTAGTCAGGGGTGACGTATTATAAGGTATCTCATATTCAGCAAATATAAAAGTCAACGTGCAATATGATCCTTTCCTGTAGCATCACCCTCGCCCCCCACCCCACCCCCGACATTGTTGAGGATGCTGATTGATTTAAGTAATATACAATTGCAGCCTAATGGTGTCATCAATATGATGAATGACTGCTTTACACCTGTTACTAACACGACCATGGCTGGCAGAGTTCCGAGTTCAGATTTATATTTCCCAGACATTCAAAGCTTACAAGACTTGTTTTAAACTGGATTTCTGAGAATGAATGAGAAATATTTGTGCTTGTGCAAACAGCTTATCCTGGCCCTTCCTCCCGAAAAGAAGGTATAGGGGTCTTGTATTGCCCATTTTGTGTTGTATTGATTGATATGTACGCATTAAGAATGTTCCTACGATTCCATTTTTTGGTAGCCCGGTTGTGAGGTATATTTTTGTTGATACGTAGACATCTTTGGCATCTCCAAAGTTCATTATAATTGGAGATGTCCAGGGTTAGGAAAGTCGAGCGTCAAAGTATCTTCTGTTTACTTACTGTTTTGGAATGTTCATTCCCTAACAACTTT
>JAAAKM020006971.1:124317786-124330720 GCA_010016025.2 Alatinidae sp. Z8VKAUB7J3 | reverse complement strand
CCAGGGTTAGGAAAGTCGAGCGTCAAAGTATCTTCTGTTTACTTACTGTTTTGGAATGTTCATTCCCTAACAACTTTCCACTTTATAATCTTTAGAGGTTATTGGTGTTAACATAGGTTATCACAAAGTGTAAAACTGTATAGGGTCGTATTTCTGGTTCTGGATACTTGTCAATTTTAAAAGTTCCCGCCAAACGTATCGCTCGAGATGAATATAGCCTCACTTTCAAAATGAGGTATTGTGTTGTGAAACAAACTTTATACTACAATAGCTTATCAGAGCATTCAAGTTTTCCTGCAGATTCTGAGCAATAATGAAGGTTATTTAATATCCATATAATCTGCTGTGGACAACTGTGTACAGCTCTAACGAAGAAATTGCTACACTTTATGACGCTTCGTTTCAAGGATCGGACTTTAATTAACACTCGCGTTGCTATTGTGGTACTGACCAAAGGATCTTATTCTAGCGAAATCTAGCATAGAACCTCAATTATACAGTTTATGCAATATTAACCTATCGTAGTCACCGTATACTGCAAAATCTAAAATAAAATCTTTCTGGTTTCAAGACACAGGCATAACTCCAGCTTGAGGAAGCCCTTTATATTTCCCCTAATTTATCAATGCTTGCCTCTCATTTCACGTTAAAATGTCAGTTGAAGATACAAAGCTTCCGACTGTCAGCACCCCGGCAATGAGAATAAAAATTACCAGTCCATGGATTTTATTATGGATTTTACGGTACATATCTACTTACTATTTATGTTCATACCACCTCGTGAAAACCATTAAGTGTGAACCAAGGGCTTCCTAACTTTATATTGAAGCGTCAATGTTCACTTCGATTATCAGGTTATATCAGAGTTGCGGAATTCTGAATTTGTACGCGAGTATGAAATGCGAAGCAAAACTTGTTAGCCCGTCCGATCAACTCCTAAATCTGATATTAGGTATCAGCTTCCTAAGTTCTATTATATATAAGAGCTGTTACATGCTTGCTTCATATATATCTGATTACTATACAGTCTCTATAGATACAGCATACTCCTGGTACCTCAGGGCTCCAGGGGACTAAGAAAGAAGCTTTAGTAAACAAATGTCCGATATTACGTGTGTTCGAGTTATGAGAATAGCATTGGTTCAGGGTCAAGCGGAATATAAAAGAACACAGATAAACTGAACTGTATTGCTATTTTGTACAGTGTGATTACTTGGAATTACCGTACCCGGGAAGTTTATGTTCTGATCTTCTCTTTTCTCCCACTTAAAGCGAAAGATGTCTGCGTAATGGGACAATAGGGCCCTCTTTGAAGTCTTGGAGCTGAACCGGCAATTACGTAGGAGAAGGGTGTCGTTCACTGCGTAAAAAATAATCTGCTAACAAAGTTTTGAATATGCAATAAAAGAGAAATGTTTTGTTGTCACTAATCGTCATATATACAGCATCTCTGGATGCAGCTCTTAAATTGCTAAGATTAGCGTCTCAGTGGGAATTCAACCAAAACGAGATTTGCAACTTGGCTTTGCAGCATGTCGTCTCGATGCCTCGTGCAGCACTAAAGTTCTAAATTAACATCACGGCCACCTTAAGTCTAAATATTTTATGGTCAAAGCATGACCTGAGGAATTGTAAATAGTCAGTCCAAATACCTATAAATACCACAGGTTATCATAACGACATTTACCGCAATAGATACACAAATGATTAGGTGTTTGACGTCAATCGTATTGACTGTCAGGTTGCCAGGGCAACTGTGGGATCATGTATACAGTTCTGCATAGCTACAGTAAACCAGCAGAGGTCTAGTTACTACGTACTAGCTATAATCAGCGGAGTTATTGCCTAACTTGTTTACTTCTTTATCTTTTCAACAAAACAGAATATAGTCAGAAACCTGCCAAACCCTTAGGAAAATTAGAAATAGTTTCTCAACAACTTTTATGGATGATTCGTACGATAGCGACAACTAGGTGTTGTCAAAAGGCAAAAATTTTGGAAAAGAAACGTGTTACAGAATAGAGCTTGCAGCTGAAGCTGTTGCAAGCTTCTATGCAAAGTCCAGATGCAAAGCATACCTATGGACATAGGAAGGCTACGTTTGCTTTAGAATTCTAACACTTGTAGAATAAAAATATATGATCTGGATAACTGGTGGCCACCTCAGGCCTCCCTTGGCCCTCTGTGATGAGAGTCAAAACTTAAAAAGGGAAGATAGTTTCGAGACAGTAAGAAGTTTTATAATTTAAAACTTTTTATAATCCCTTAATGTCAAAGCTTAAAATCCAATCGACTTTCACCATGTTTTATTTGCATCTGTAAATGGCACAGCCTAATTTAATGCTATGTTCTTAGTCTAATTCAGCGCTTTTACACCTATTTAAGGCACGGAACCTCTTTTAGACTTAGTAGATCTCGGGAAACGGCACCAACTGGTTTGATAAACAGCCGCCTTCTAAAGTATAGCAACTAACAAGTGGCCAGCATTCCTTTGATTTAAGTCTCGATTTTACCGAGACTAACCGACTGAATAAAACTTAAACCCACGTTATTTAGATTTTTGATGATGATTTTCGTTTCTCAACGGTGGTAAATCATTGCCAGTGAGCAGATAACAACCTCTGACATGTATTACGTTTATGCGGACGAATTATCATAGCACACCTGTCCGTCTGTGAACAAACACTAATCTGCCACGGCATAGTAGTTGAAAACACAGGCCTAGCTAATTCGTATTAGAAATCTAGAGATCTAGAAATTAGATATGTAAACCACTTTCCATAAAAGAAAATCCCTTTCAACGAAATGTGACTCATAAAAGTCTCCCTTCCCTAGCATATTTCTGCCTTCCTTGTTACTTCACTTGCTCTCACGAAACTCAGCTATGGACAGAAATTGAATAGACAACTGTAAACTGCAGAGCCCTGTGTCTCCCAGGAATGCTTCAGCCATGCCTGGCATATTCTGAATAACTGACTAGCACAATTGTCATTCAGAGCATTTACAAATTGATATCGAGACTGTACTTGATATTTCAAACAGAGGCTTCATTCGTACTTTCCTTCTTAACACTAAATGTTGCTTTCAGATCACTGAGCTTCTTTGCCTCGTTGCTCTTGCTTTGGACTGGTTTAGAAATTTTCTGCTTTGGTGCACCCTCCTTCCTACGAAGTTTAGGTGCTCTTAACTCCACCATAGGTGCTATCATGTCATCAAAAACATTCCCACTTTCAGTTTCTTTGCCCTTCCTTTTTTCAGATGATTTCGTCTTTAAATCTCCATCTCTGTGTGTATGTGTACGATCAACTGTTTCGGACTCTAAGCTTTCGAGTTGCCATAAGTCTTCACTGTTATCATTAGCATATTTTTGAAGTTCTGCTAGTTTCAGATTGACTTGAGAATGTGAATGCGACTCTGATTTTTGGAGAAGTTTCAAAATGAGCGTTATTTGCTCTTCGACTATTCCCATCTTTGCATTCAGTCTTTCGATTTCAGTTCTTACTTCCCCTTTTAAATCTCCAATACCACTTAAAACCTCAATGCTCTGTCCTTCAATTGTATCATATTCATCCGGATACAATGTGTTTGGAGACCTTGGTGATGCCTTCTTCAAAATTGAAGATTTAACAGAAGTCTTCTCAATCTTTTTCTCCTCTATTTGTTTCGGTGCATCTTCGATTTCTTCTAATTCCATGATTTTTACATCAGATACTACTTTCGGGGCCCTCGTAACTGATAATTTTACCTAGGTACGAAGTAAACAAAGGTTTTATGTGAATTAAACTATTGAAGTTAATTTTCAAATAGGTTCTGAAACCAAACTGCTTTCTTATTTCCTCATCGATAAGATATCATTAACAATGTATTGAACAGTATTTAAATATAACTAATATGTTAGAAGTCTGTACAAGAAACTAAAAGACATTGTGAAACAGTGGAGAACAAATCATTGAAAAATTTTCTACTAAGTCAGCGGCGCCATTGATACTTTATGTTGTCTAATAGTTATAGTTTAAGTAGCTTAAGATATGCAAACGTAAATAAACCCAGTACATTTTGACAGATTTACAGTAGATAGGCAGTACGTGTACAGTAGATGTACAGCAGATCTACAGCGCATGTGCGGCAGATTTACAAACGATGAGTGGTAGATGCACCGTAGATTTACCCATGTAAATCTGCTAACCTGGCAAATCAGATTACTTTTTGTGAAGATTTGATAAACTTTAAGGAAACTCTGTTTTTATCTGCAATTTTATGATCAATACTTCAAATAAATTGACACTCACATGAAGGCCCGTAGTAAGATTATTCTTAGGCATACAAAGCCAAAAATAAAAATATGCCTACGGAAACTACAGAAAAACTGGGAGGGTAATGGCTTCCACAGAATTATATAAAATTGCTATGTGTCTGCTGAGAATATATATATATATATATATATATATATATATATATATATATTGCAAAGTTCTGTAGGTGACTGGAAGAAGTCATTTAGATGAAGCATTGTCAATAAGTTTCCTTATTTGGCACTTTATCTAATACAAAGTTAATCATTGCATAATATACTGGTATACCCTTGAGTGAGAAGGGGGTGAAAATTGGTAATTCTGCCAACGTTGCTATCTTTGTACAAAGGCTAGCTTCTACAACAGTAACTTAATCAGAGTTTAAACTTATTGTGGACAGTTACCTTGATCTTCTTATTGTTATCTTCATCTTGACAAAACACTCCACCATTTTGCTTCTTGCTTCTCCAGTATCCTCCCAGAAGATCTTTAAGCTCATCTAATTCTTGTTGCTATTGTCAAATGAAAGTGAAAAGCATATGATTGTTTTGCAATACAATTACTAAGACAGATTGCTTTTCCTTGATGATGCAAAAAATATCAGCCAAAATACATGTAGTATTATTAAATTGAACATATACATACCATACATATCATAAATCATTGTGAGACGTGAAACTGTGTCAAATTAAATATCTCAATGAAGTACTTGCCTTGTATTCATTCGTAAATCTTATTACATCTATATATCACAGGAATTACGACCAGATTAATAATTTACACTATATATATATATATATATATATATATATATATAGATAGATAGATAGATAGATAGATAGATAGATAGATAGATAGATAGATAGATAGACAGATAGGTCGATAAATAGATAGATATATCATGTAGGAAATGTGAAATAAGAAGTAAGCAGTGGTTGTAATTAGTTTCAGTCGAGCTTGGAGATTTCAAAATGCTTGAAACTTACAGTAGCTCAAACATCCTAGTATTTCTTTTCTCCACAATCTATATTAATATAGATATACAATTCTCAAAGAGTGGAGCATTACCACAAAAGCTTGCAGTTTAAGGATGCTGACTGACTGACTCAAACTCATGAGCTCATGGTTACTAAACCAATGCCTCAAATATTGGGCCATCAGGCCTAAAAGCTAAGGCGGAGATTTATAGTGTCAATCTTCATGAACTCTCCTCCGCCCAATGGGTACAGGAAAATCAATAAATTTACATTTATTGTGCCAGACACACACATATTCTCAGCAGACACATTGCAATTATATATAATTATCAAAGAGTGGAGCATTACCACAACAGCTTGCAATTTAAGGGAGTGCTGACAGCTGACTGATGCCTTGAATAATTTCAGGATAAAGCAGCTCTTGGGAAATTGCTGGTGTAAAAAGGCCATTGCAAATGGTGTAACAAGCATAGTTTTTCCCAAGAGGAGATAGAGGTACATGCAGCCAAGTGCAAATATTAATTATCAGGACAGTAAATACAGACCACAGACAAGAGTGAAACATCTTTAGAAGAAAAAAGTGCGGGTATATATACAAGTGAATGTATGATCTCTGACTAACTTACCAATTGACATATCTTGTTTTTATAGATATCCCTCTCTACCTGACATTGTTCTAGGTCCTTCACCAGGATTTTTACAGCATCCTTTTTACTCTGCAGCTTTTTCTTACATACACTGTACTAAATAATGACAAGTGACGAAATCATGATTACCTATATAGTTTAACATAAAAGTACACAAACACTGAAATTTGTACATCATGTAAACGAATACAAAATAACAGCACAAATTGGCACTGTAATGTTAGAGTATATACTTGAAGAACAGTATTGCATTTCTGTGTATTGGTGCATGTATGATATTACAACTCTAACTTCGTACTCTTTTCTTAATGATAAAAGACTATATATATCAAAACATCAATGAAATAAAGTAATGCACATATATTAATATTTCATAATATATATAATATATGTATGATTCACAAAATACACATTTTCAATGACATTTCAATGTTATCCTTTTTAAATCTACACTTATATATGTGGGCAGAAACATGGGCACTTACTAAGCACCAAGAACAGAAGTTAGCGGCTGCACAAAGAAATATGGAACGAAGTATTCTTAACATCAAGAGAATAGATAAGATCTGAAATGAAACCATTACAAGAAAAACCAAATGCAAAGATATTATTGAAACAGTATAAAATGTGAATAAACAGTGGGCAGAGCATGTGACATGAATGGATAAAAACAGATGGGCAAGGATAACCACAGACTGGGTGCCAAATGGAGGAAGTAGTAGGAGAGGAAGATCGAAGAGGAGGTGGAAAGACGACATTGAAGAAGAGTTTGGCGAAGACTGGATGAGTAAGGTACAGGATAGAGACTCATGGAAGGAGATGTGGAGGCTATCTGCCAGGAGTGGCATGACAGGTTGAAGATGATGATCATGATGATGATGATATATGTGTATACAAAATACATTGTTTATATACATAAATATGTGAAAATGTTTTGAGCAGCCAACTTTTAGTGTTATTATATCTTTTTTAGTGTTTGTTTAGATTTATATACTTACATATGCACAGGTATATATAAACTACGATATACAAAATTTGTGATGGTTCTATAGCAGATAACGTAGTTTAAAGCCAGGGGCTACCCTGAAAGGTCTTAGTAATCACACTAAATTTCAGTATACACAGTCCAGCTGGAAACATTTGGAGCTTAGGAGAGCACAAATTTGTAGCATCAAATACAAATAGGGGTATTGTGAAATAAGCAAGGAGTACAATAGTAGACATCAACTTGTTGTTTAATAGCATGATTTCTGCACTAACTTGTTGTATGGAACATCATAACAATGGTATATATAAATGCATAAATAGTATATATATTTACATATAAATACATATATTTAGATATTAGGATGAATATGTTAGCATGATTTCTGATCTAACTTGTTGTACGGAACACTCTAGCAATGGCATCAATAGTCAAATGAAATTATAGTTTATACAGCACCTGCAAGAGAAGCATGGTTGCATACTGTGCTGGTAGTGACCAAACCTGGTAACTCCCCCATGCCCACATCAACTCCACCACTGCATTAAGTGATTCCAATTTCCAGCGGTCAAAATTTTGTACAAAAGGTAGGAAAGTATTAAAATATTTACTATAAAGGTTTGAATGCAAGTCAGAGTATTCCTGCTCTTTCAGTCTGTAGCTTTTTCATGTCTCCCATTGCCTTTTCACAATTTAAACAACCCAAAAACTTAGCTCAAGAACTTACAGGATGTTATGGTACTACCGATACAGCATGAAATCCCACACTGTTGAATGAGATTCAAAGTAAACAGATAAAAGGGGATGTGCCCGTCTTCATCCAATGGGCCCACCTCTGCCTTTCGGACGTATGTTTATGGCAAATATTGAGATTCGCTCCTTTACCAGGTCAACTATGGGCTGTGTCGAAAGTGGTCCCCTAAATCATTAAAGTTGTTAATTATATCTAAATAACATATATCTATAATATTCCTTGTTCACTTATCCTTTTGGTGGTGCGGTATGAACAAATAAACGGGAACAATAGCCCTCATGCTCCACTTTGAGCCAGCTCTAACTACGAACTCTGGGACCGCTAGTCCGATGAACCAGTAACAAAACAAATCACACACTTTAATGAGGCACAATAGTATACTTTGGTTTACGGCCTAAAATTATCACCTTTTTGAGCATCCCCAAACAATCGATGATTGTGGTAGAAACGCGAAATCAATTTCAATGCAATCGTTCATTGAGAGTCCGTAAAATATAGTAACAGTGTGTTGTAGTTTCTGAGAACGACCAGAATGATCGTAGATATCACTACTGTTTTCGTGTATTTGCATTCTGAGGGAGTATTATCGAAGCAGTACGCGCAGGCTGCACATTCATGTTGAACAACGGATTTAAATTTGGTTAAAATTGTACGTAATGGAGAAACGTCGAGAGCACGTAGTGCGAACTGTATAAAAACGTTCTCATTCCGCAAGATGATAGCAATCCCATTCATGTATTTGGAAGTCGTGATTCGGTATCCAAAGCACAGAAAAGAACTGGGCGAAATTTTTAACAGCGGAAGTAATTTCATGGATTTTGAAAACCGGGAAGATATTATCACGCTGAAGTATTAAGCACATATTGACCACGAGTTACACACTTGAAATTAGAACTTCTTCTATCAAGTGACCACAAAGCCTGGTATTCACAGATCCATATCATATCACCGTTCTAACAAACACTACTACTTACAAATCTGATACAGAGGTTCGTGCGCGCAGATATCAGGTGCAACAGCAGTAAATTTTTACTTAAATATAGTCAGCCAGCCGTTGCAATTCTTACCTCATTTATTAGGACAGTCCAGTCATCTTCTGTTTTAGCGTGCGACATTCCAGATCATACTGAAAAAGAGCCACGTCAAACATTTGATTGCCGCATCCAGTCGAATATTTGCAACAGGTAGTTTGGCTTTGTGATTGTTTTGTGATGATCATGCCTCAGCTGTGCTGCACCTCCCCTCGTTTGCAGAACACAATGTCATAGAAACGAGATTGGCTTTCTTCCTGAGCAACCAGCCAAAACAGAGCAGCGTCTCTGTTTGTTTGTTTGTTTGTCGTGAATCTGACGAACATCTTTGGTTCACCAAAGGAAAATAAAAGGGCTAGGAATGGAAAATGTAAGATGAATGAAGGTAATGAGAAACGAGTGATGACACGGATTGATTTTCAAGGAAAGAAAACGCGAAACCAACTTCATGTACACGAGGGGACTGGGCGGCTTTCCGGATGTCTTACATCGGGGTGCAGCGAGGAATTGTGTCGAGGCCCGTTGTATGGCCAAAATATGACTTTAACACGTCACTATAACGTTGTTTCATATTGAAAAGCGTTGTTTTTAAGAGGTTAAAATACACAGAAACTAGATTTAAATTTGGCCTTGTTTCTCGTACACTCACTTCATCGCACGACAACTGGCATCTGCGTGTCCCGCTAGCTAGTTAGAAGTTACACACATAAGTTGATTGGCGTAGCAATATACAGTAAGTCTTTTTGTTCACACTCCAATAGCCCTACCTTAAAGGAGGAGGGGGGCTAGTAGGCGCGCGGCAGCATACTTCGCTTCATAATATTTTAACGAATTGATAGATGGTCATGAAATATTGTAACTTTTCCTAACTTTCACTGAGGATTCTCACGACGAATGAAGTTTTTTGAAAAATTTTGCAATATTGGTGTTTTGTTGCATCATCTTGGAAGTTTTAGCGTTTCTGTTATGACAATTTTCTTTGAAAACATGGTCATCATATGTTTTAGGTCGCACATTCTTTCTCGAATGTGTACAAACTATTTCCTTTTTTTAAATATGATCCGAGACTAATGACAATTTTTTTAATTTTTCACAAAATTTCATTCATTTCATTTTTCAAAGCTGCTCTTAATATTAGATGAAGCTGTGTTTGAAGGATGGGTCTCAGCTGTCAGCAGCAACCCATGTAATGATCCAATATCTCTTTATAAAGGCATATGAACTGCAGGAGGTATGAAACAGATTTTGAGAAGAGCCTTTAATGGAAAGATTCACTACATAAAAACACACACACTCACATCCTTAGTCATACTACGCCTTCCTCAAATCTTTCCTCGAATCTTATGATAGATACTTTTCATTCTTGCTGGAAACATCTCTGATGTGATACAAACAAAAGCATTAGAATCCAACTCAAAAGTTGAGTTTAATTCCGAATAAAGGCGATCTAAGCGGTCTAAGTAACATGCTGTTTCTCACGGATACACATTCCAGTCTTGAACGGCAACCGTCGATAGACACAAAAGGACTTTTTATCTTTTTCCTGAGAAGTACGTAGCCATGCGTATCAAACCAAATCATAACGAGAGTACACAACGTAGCCTCCTTATGAGAGAAATTCATTTTTTTATTATGGCCTGAAGTCGGGCCCGTAGCTACGGGGGGCATTCAGGGGCAATGCCCCCCAGATTTTTTGCCACTCAAAAAAATTTTACGTATGATTTATCGCGATAAGAACTCTTGTGATAGCAGCACATCTTGGCTTACGTGAAGTACTGCCTACCTTGCTTTCAGATAATCGCCCATCAGAAACAAAGACGTGAAAGGGGATGTATTGTTTCTAGTTTTTGTTTTGTATACCATTGGGCTAGAGCTTGGTCGTACAGTTTAATTGAAGTTGAAACCGACTCTACTTTGACCTTTGACGTCAATTACATAGTATATGAGAAACGTACGATAAACAGTTACAACAAAATAGCATGCAAAGAAAAATACATACATTTAACATATCTTTTTGCCAGCCAGAGAGTGAGCACTCAATTGCCCCTTCTTTTAAAAGAACATCATTACCGTAATAGTATGCCATACTCCTCTCTCCATCTATTCATAGCAATTACTTAATTCTATTCTCTGTGCTTATACATGAATACCAGATCTGTAAATTTATCAAGACACACTTTTCACTTCGACTTCAAGTTAAGCTGTTGGTAGTGATTTTTGCCTTTGCTATTTTCTCTGTCGTGGATTAAACAGTCTTGCTGCTATGATTGCGTCTAGAAGTCATATAGGTTATACAACATTCATGTAACCTATAGGTCTATCTCAGTTGAAGCTGAAGTATCTGAGCTGACGACGTCTACTATTTAGCTGCCTGTTTCATATTCGCAGCTGAATTCAGCGTAAACGTTTGGCTCGACTGACCCTTATTGAAATTATGGAATTAGTTGTCGCAACCTATCACCTCGTTTTCATGTCACATGTCTGCTATTACCTCGCTTTTAAATGTAACCACTTCCTGTACGTCATTGAGTCTCTAAAAAGTCCTCTTGCTTCAAACAAAACTGACATTCAAAAAGCTTTACAACTGATTGCACTATGGCACATTATGATGCAAATGCACCTACGCACATTACTGTTGATGCCAGCCCATTTGGACTAGGAGCAATTCTTACACAAACACAAGATGGTGAACAAAAGCCTATTGCATATGCCAGTCGCACCTTAAATGATGTAGAAGGACGGTATTCGCAGACCGAAAAAGAAGCCTTAGCGGTCATTTGGGGCTGTGCCCGCGTTGGTTCGAATCCTATCCTCTTCGCCAGTTATAATGTATAACTGTAGCCTGCGTATGTACTGAATAATACTAGTTAGTAATTCACGAAAGTAAACACGCGTCGATCACCTACTACTGCAATTTATTTACTGATTTACATCATGATCGAGTTATTGTTCATCTAAGTCGTTCATCTGTCATCACTTATCAAGTCATTAATCTGTCAACACTAAAATTTTTATCTTGGCAATGCTTGTATTTCACGATGCAGAATTAGCAGCAATTAGCCAAAAATACCCTTGTTAATTTGATATTATGTTTTCCTTCAATGATGAAAGACAATAGACCTAATCCTTTTACATCAAATAAAAACGACAGTAATCAGTGTGTTCTTATCTTTGATACCTTCCATATCAATTTTGACTAAGCACAGATAACCTTTCAGTTCCATCAATTCAGGGACGGCGGAACAGGGGGCTGCGGGGCCATGCCTCTCCCAAAATTTGCCAAATCTCAATTTTTTCCGTGACCACTTTTCAGCTTTAGCAAAATTTGAATTGATTGCGACAGGCATACTTAACTCTAGAGGTTTGGTGTTTACCAAGAGTTTGTCTTGGACGATGCTGTTATTTCTAGAAAATAACCTCAGACTTTGTTGTTTGTTTACCTTTCATAAATAACTGCCAGCGTATACCGTAAATAACCAATTAAGCGCCCTGGGCGCTTATTTAAAAACAAAAGTTTCTGGGTGGGTGCTAATTCCTACTGGGAGCTTATTCGAAACTGGGCGCTTATTAAGGAAAGGAAAAACGGATAACTAAAGATACATAATCTTTCTATAGAATAGATTGAAACATAACGTTCAATCAATCAATCAATATATCAATCAATCAATACATCTTCATTGTCCTCCGTATCATCATCTAAATGCGTAAACTCTGGAGCTGCTGCATCCACTTCTTTGGTATCCAGATCTTGGCGCTTATTTGGACCTGGGCACTTGTGAGAAATATGTTTCCCAAACTGGGTGCTTATTTGAGTACTGGTCACTTAATTGGTAATTTACGGTAATCCATTTCCCTTGAATTAACCACCTTAATTTTACTTTAATTATTTTGAATAAGCCGGATCCCGCCTGGAATGGGACTTTCTGAATATGCAGTGCCTCTACAAGGATTTTTTTGCGTACTGTAGTGACATTCCAAATTTACTGTACATTAGAAATTCAAACTTTTGCGTACGAAAGAAGCGAAACAAGAAAAAATTGACTACTGATGCTGGAATGGTGAAAGGTTGTTCGATGTAACACCGAAGACCAAAAAAATCCCAGCTGAAAAGCATAAGCTAAATAGCGTAAAGACGTGGATAAAAAAAGCATACGATGGGAAATTACCACGTTTAAGAAATTTGCAACTTTTGGATTTTGTAAAATCTGATCTTGGGCGTCAGTGAGTTCCTAATTGAATTCTCAACTT
>JAAAKM020006971.1:124289888-124317686 GCA_010016025.2 Alatinidae sp. Z8VKAUB7J3 | reverse complement strand
TTAAGAAATTTGCAACTTTTGGATTTTGTAAAATCTGATCTTGGGCGTCAGTGAGTTCCTAATTGAATTCTCAACTTAAGGTTTTCCTATCTACAACCTGGTCGAGGAGTTCTTTGAAGAGTGATTTAGGCAGTTTTGGCATCAACAAATGTAGTCAACTGCCTATTTGAAAAACATTGGCCATTTTTTCTTGGTGCCAGAACAAAAATGGTGCCGCATAAGATGTTGTATGCGACAAGACTAATGCGACAAGTTCAACACGACATAATTAATGTGGCAAGACCAATGCGGCAAGATGAAAGCGACATTGGCCACTTTTGAGGAACGATTGAGCAACCTTGAGGCAGCTTTTACACAACTTTGAGGTTGCAAATCGTGACCATGGAACTGGGATTGCGAAGTAACTTAAAATGACGCCATAAAAGATTGGCAACTTATAGACAACTTTTAGGTCGCAAATGATCTAAGTCGAAAGCCACTATAGTATAATCCAGGAGATGGGATAGCTAAAATTTCTACAGAGTAACTTTAAATGACGTCACAAAACATTGACAACTTTTAGATAACTTTCGGGTTGCAGATGATCACCATCGAAAGCCACTATAGCTTTAAACTGGAAGTGGGATTGCTTGTAATGGACATGTAGCTCATAGAAATTCCCCTCTGTTTTGTTTTCATCTAAGCTTCTAACATCCCTCTAATTATTTCAGGACGAAATCGACGAGATAAAGCAAGAGCACAACTGTGACTTGCAGGATCTGAAGAGTTTTGAAAAAGTTTTTACCACCATGGAGGGAGATTACAACACTATCATGGAAGAAAGAAATGCCCAGGAAGAAGCCGCACGGAAAGCAGCCGAGGAACAAGCGCGAAGGAACAGCGCGGCATTGTACATCCAGTCCTTTTGGAAAGGATTTAAGGTACGGACCTGTGCTCCCGAGAAGAAAGTCAACAAGAAGAAAGGAAAAGGCAAAAAAGGAAAGAAGGGAAAGTGAAAGAAGGGAAAGAAAGCAAAGTGAAAGAAAATCAAGGCTAATTTTAAAATAAGTTTTCTAGTTATGTATCAAAAATGTCAATTTATGTACCAAATGAAGACATTCTGGATACTCTGACAGAAGTAATATCGCCTGTCCAATTTGTAATATAGTTACCACAAAACTGTTGAAAGGCGAAGATTTTACTTACAAGATTCCTATGTATATAGGTATATATGTTTTATGTTTAAATTTATTCATGGAGCATGGAGATAAATCTGAGTGTACCTCACTTGTCTGTCTCTTTCATTTCCTATGACTACTTCCTCTTCTTTTGAAATGGCTCACTGCTTACAAATGATTTGAATATTGCATTTCCTACCAAAGTGGTTTTATTATGTCCCTTGTTTTGTTACGTCCTTAAAACTTGAAAATATAACAGTTTTTCATTCTCATTTTATGCTATCACGTAAAGCCAGACTATTTTGAAAAAGAAGGAAACTAAGGAGCAGGAAAGAGCAGAACAGAGCAGGGTAAGGGCAGAGAATGAGAATTAAGCGATTGCACAGCATTTACTCTACAAATCAAGACTGCCGAAAGGATTTTGTTCTGGATTCGCTTGTTGTATCGCACCATGCCCAGCCGGAAATCTATTTTCATTTTTAAGTGACACATTTTTTAAATTGAAAATAAACTGAATTTGCTACAATGATACCCAAGTGTGAGATGAGATACATTTCACATCATCGGGATGATATTAATGATAATATTGATAATGCTGCTGCTGATGAAGATAATGATGATGCTGATAATGATGAGGAGGAGGTTGATGATGATGATGATGATAATGGTGATCAAGATAATGATGATACTGGCGACGACGATGATGATGATGATGATGATGATGATAAAAACGATGATGATGATGATGATGATAATAACAGTAATGGTGATGATGACGGTGATGGTGATGGTGATGATAATGGTGATGGTGATGGTGATGGTGATGGTGATGTTGATGATAATAGTAATTGTTTATGATTATGGTCTTAATAATGATTGTGATTATGATTATGATGATTATGGTGATAGTGGTGACCATGACACAACTATGATGATGACGATGATAATGATTAATGATGACGATGGTGATACTGATTACTATGATCATTCAATCATACCATAGGTCCACATTTGCCATATTTTTTTAAGTCTGGAACATCGAAACATCGGAACATAGGAACATCGACACTGACAAATGCAGTTTCAATTTAAGTTTGAGGATACATTAACCAGCAGACTAAGACTTAAGACGTAGGCAAAACCTCAAATTAAATTGATTTTAACTTACAGGTCAAGGACGTGCTCTTTGTATGACCAGTTAATGCAATCGGCAAATCCAAAGATGGGATTGACGTATTCTTTGTACGTGGCCACCTGTGGTTGTTTTAAGAAGCCATATTCTCATCCGGAATCTTCACATATCATTGGATTTAAAGGTAAACTCATCCTCTCTAAATAGTTTAGGAAAAGGAAGTGGCTTCATTTATTCTCATAATGTTAAACAAAACTTTAATTAAATTAGAACCCTAATTAAGCTTCATTAACGTTGTTGCGAAAGAAGGCAAGATTTGCCTTGTCTTTTGAACCTTTCTTTAATCCTAACATTCTGGATTCAGATAGTACCTATCTGTTGCCAGGTAGAGATGTTTTGAATGAACGCCAAATAAAAACATTTCCTAGTAGTCTCCGATTTGGGATATGGCCCAGTAATGGTAAGGAATTCCGCTTAGATTAAAATATTTGCTCATTGACTCCCATCACGTGCAACTTAACATACTAGATGAAATATGGAAGGGGTGATATTTTAAGAGAGTGAGGGAAGGGTAAATAGACAAACTTTTAGCTAAAAGGCGGTTTGATTTGTCTTGCATTTAAACGTACCTAACTCTGCGCTTACTAACAATTCAATTTGTCTTGCATTTAAACGTACCTAACGTTATACTTACTAACAATTCAACTTGTCTTGCATTTAAACGTACCTAACTTTATACTTACTCACAATTCAATTTGTCTTGCATTTAAAGGTAACTAACGTTATACTTACTCACAATTCAATTTGTCTTGCATTTAAAGGTAACTAACGTTATACTTACTCACAATTCAATTTGTCTTGCATTTAAACGTAATTAACGTTATACTTGCTAACATTTCAATTTGTCTAACTTTTAAAAGCAACTTAACGTGGTACATGGCAAAGGAAAAACACAAACTGAAACAAACCAAAGCAAAAAGCATTGTAAACCTTGATGTTGATTTCATTGCATTATAGGCAAGTAGAAAACATTACTGCCTCACTGAACAGTAGGTGTATAAACCGGACATCGGTTGCCTACGTTAGCGGCTATAAAATAACGTATGTGTGGGGATTCCTAGCAAATAGCAACAGAAAGATCACAATTCGTGCTCGAGAACTCGTCACCGGTTTTATTCATCGTCAAGACAACGAAGATGGAAACCAGTGATAAAGTTGCATTTTTTAACGTCCACCCCTCGTTCGTATTGTGCCTATCAACTTGAAATCCGTGATGAGGAACGCCCTTTAAGTGGTAGATAGTACTACACTCAGAGCAGATGATGTCGTTGACTTTTCACGTATTGGCTCGGGGGTTCGTACATTTACAGAGGAAAATAACAGCCTATTGTAGAATAATAGCCTATACTATAATTAAGAGGAAAGTCCAAATTCATGCTCAAGACCTCGTCACAGGTTGCATTAATCGTCAAAACAACGAAGGCGGAAATCAGTGATAGGATGACATTTTTCAACGTCCCTGTTCATAATGTTCCTACGAATTTGAAAGCAGTGTAGAGTGGAGAGTAGTGTCCCTTGACTCGAGGATAGTACCACAATTGAACTATGGATAAAATGACTTTTTATTTATAATTCAATGAATACCACACTTAGGACAGATGATTGCGTTGATCTTGTACATATTGGCTTTGGGCTAGGATATCACTAAAGCCTGGTTCACATAATAGTAAAACCCGTCGCTAGGTTTGAGAGGTGGAGCAAAGAAGGAGATCGTTTTACTTTACTTCTGCTGATTCACATGCCTGATCCAGTCATTGCAAGCGCAAATAACCAAAACGGAAGAGTTCTTTTTAAATCTTCTATATTATTTTAACACTTTGATGCAGTGTTGAACTTCGAAAGAATTATATAAAAATGTCAAATTTGACTTTAAGAAGGTAAAGCCCAAAATGCCCTCATTATCTCAGTGCTACATGGTATGGTTAGAGGCACTATTATCTGGTTAAAATAGACTTAATGGAACATACTTTACAACCCTTCCGATAATGTGCGTCAAATTTATATATTCCTTCGCCTAGATTAAGCCCCGTAGTAGTTTAAGAAAAAATACAAGAAGAAAAGTGCATTTTCAAAATATTTAGTCTGTAATGAAGAATTTGGATTCACTTGATATAGGTTGCTGTCTGGAAAATTGTGCATCTACAATTGCTCGTCAACAATTCGTTGCCAACAGTTAATTTCTGATGATTATCCACTACGGGAAACGGCTAAACCCTTCACATATACCAACTGATAATTTTGCGCAAAGGCACGATAGGTTAGCCATCTTTGCATCGTTTGTGTTGAAACTTCTCAATTTGTCACATTGTGGTTAGCATACAAACTATTGATTATTGCAGGAAATAACGAAAACATTGTTTACTTAAAAGCTTTTTGGTACGACATTCCTCAGAGTGCTAACGTCAAAATGGCCGAAATGAAGTCTGTGAAAAAAGTTCACCCAACTGTATTTTTGAAAGAGCCAATCAGAATTTGGACTGCTGGCTTGTGTTTTTGAACCAATGAACATCCGCTAAAGAGAAGATGTCAGACGAAAAAAGCTTTTAAGTACACAATGTTTCTGCTATTTCGTGCAATACACTTGTTTTGTACCACAAAGAAACTATTGATTATGGCTCTTAAATTTTCAGTCAAAAGGAAAAATCAAACTAAAATTTGGTGTAGATAGTGAATATAGTTTTTCGTAACGGATAAGAAACGAGACGAAAACGCAAGAAAACTGCTTTTAAGTGTACATGTTCATACTCCTATTGGAGCAACTTTCCGTGACGAATAAATGATGGCTAAGGCGGGATAGATCTAACAAATATATTTGTAAAAAATCTTTCAGTAACGAATGCTTATCGGTGAATAATTGGTGATGTATAATATTCCACGGCGAACAATTGTTGGCTCAAAGTCGTTGGTGAACAATTGATGGTGAATAATTCTTAGCGAACAATCATTGTTGCATAATTGTTGGCGAATAATTGTTGGCAAAAAAGTTTGGAGGATCATAGTTGGCGAATAATTGTTGGTGAATAACTGATTGCGAATAATTGTGGGTGAATAATTGTTGACGAATAATCCTTGATGAATAACTGTTGGCGAATAGTTATTGGCAAACAATTGTTGGGGAAAATTTGTTGACGAATAGTTGTTGGTGAATAATTGGTGGTTGATAGTTGATGACGTATAATTGTTGACGAATATTTGTTGACGAATAATTGATGGCAGACAACTATTGGTAAAGTGGAGTCCTAGATCCTAGATTCCTAGATCCAAGTTGACTACGCTTTGAGGTAAACCTAAAGGGTTCCTGATGATCGTTGCAAAGTTGTCGAAAATACAGGTTCCTGTTTAGCGCTTTCTTTTGCGCTCATTCCTCGTTACCCAAAGCGCCTGATCTTCAAACAAATAAGCTCCACAATCCTTGTATCATTTCATTCATTATTTGGATAGAAACTAATTCAATGATCTGTTTTTGGCTCATGGGCCTAAAAGCAAATTTCTATTGTTTTGATGTTTTAAAAAAATGATCCACGTTAAGGCCTTTAACCCAAGAATCTATTCTCCTCAGTTGTAGGCGTTATATCATCACTTCTCTCTGGTAGCCTAACGGTCCCAAGTCAAGTGGTAGGAAGTTGTCATTCCGTAATATCATATCCACGGATACAAGCATTAAAACCCAGGATCTGGAAACAGGTATAAAGGATCTGGAAAATTCTGGAGAAGTTTGTAAATTCCATTCTCTCGACCGCCGTCAATTGATGATGACGAGGATGAGGACGATGATGCTGATGACGATAATGAAAATGACGAACTTAACGGCAAACATCCTTCATTTTTCATTAAACAGTTAGGGTATGTATGTATGTATATATGTATGTATGTATGCATGTATGTATTTTGCCATACATAAGAAAAATAGTAACGAAACAAAATAAAATAATAAGTCAAAATTGCACTTTTTAAGATTTAAATTATTTTACAAAATTAATCAAAAATATTTAAGTCACTCTAAAGAATACAAAATATAAGTAACAAAAAACAAAGAAATTGTGCTCAATAAACCCCTATTGATAAATTTGGCAGGGGCAACATTAAAAAGGTTCAGAAGACTTTGTTTCCATAATGGTCCCTTAAAGAGTGTAAACTGTCAAACAGACATGATTTTAAAAATCCCTTTTACTCGCAAGAAGGACATTATTTACTAAAAGACTACTGCAGACGAAGTCGATCTAACGTGAAGATTTTGTAAGATTGATTTCTAGAAAAAAGGATCTTAATATTCCTTGATCCTTATGTAGGCACATGAGCTAAAATGCGGAAGAGGTCAAAACACAGGGTAAGAGCGTACTTATAGGTCATTATTTTTGTATTGATGTAATTGAAAATAGCTTGAAATCATTTCCATTCTTGTGTTATTGAACTCTAGTATTTCGTTTTCATGTGAGAAGGACTATTTGGCAGAAGAAACAACACCTTTCCAGTAATTCCCATCTCATGGCTCCCTGTGAACTCTGCATTCAGACCACAATCGAGGCTGGTGTTGTTGTGAGTGGAAGCCCAGAATGTAAAGAACACGGCTTTGCAAAACCAGGCAGGCATAGGTAGCACAGATTGCAACAGAAATCCTGCAACTACCAGCCATTTCATTTGAGGTACGTACGCTTTACTACGTATTTGCTTTGCATTCTTCGTACCTGTTGAGAAAAAGCTAGCTCTTCGACGCAAAATCGTTGCGATTGATACAAAACCTGAAGAGCAGCCAGTCGTTCCAGGTCAGTTTTCCTCCGATCTGGTACAAATGAATACGATCAGGCTGGGAAAGGCAAACGACGCTGTGAAGTGAGCGGAAATTACGGTGATACAATGTACTGCTTGCTTTAGGGGATGTAGTTGGCACTGTTTTAAAAGGGTAAAGGAGTACGATAGTGTAGTATACGAGATCTCTGTATCACTGTCTGAAGCGAAGTGGGCTGCCCGAGATATTCCGAATCCAGTTGTTTGAGGTAGCTATTGTGAAGATCATCGTTATTGAGTACATGAATCGATACCTGAGACGGATTACTTTTGAATTATAACCGTGAACAGATAACAGGATAACCTGTGTGATCGTTTTAGGCAATGGTTCTGCGTTTTGATACTACGGTGTTTTGGTTATACCGGTAACCTTAAATCGATTGTTCCGGAGGGAATTGTTGGGTTTTTTTGTGGTGGAAAATCTTTGGAAGAAAGCACGAGTATTCTAAAGAAAACACAACTTTACATTTTGCCTATAGTTTGTTTAGGGTAGGATGATTATTATCAGAAGAATCTGACCTCACTCGTGATACAGTCTGCACTCAGCCTTCCTGAGCCAAACTGTAACAACAGTGCAATATTTTTGACATCTACTGCACGTGCAATGAAAAACAATGCAGTCGCCTGCATCAGCGACTACAAGTCTGTAGTTAAAGCATGTGCAGCAGCATCACATTTCATATCTCATAAAATTCTGCATAAACTATAGGCCTATATTACTTGTTTAAAGACTGCATTGTATCGATAAAAAACAGAGTCTTTGACAAATAACATGCAAATGACCTGCTCCCAGTATATACATGCAAATACTCTTAAGTTTAATTTCATCAATCATCTTGAAACAAGAGTTCAATGGGAAGCTTCGTACAATTATACTGTTACAGAATTTTAATAGTTTCCCCCCAATTTTCTACAATTCTATCCTTTGTGTTTATTATGACTGAAATAAAACTAACAAGTTGCTGAATTTCAATAGTCTCCCGCCAAGTTTTGGTTTTTCATTTATTTTGAGTGTTTATTATGACTGATATATGACTTTGACTTGATAATAGCATAGTAGGTAATTTTTAAATGAGCTTCAACATCTGTTTTCAGTGAGCTTGATTATTCCTGTCAACAGCAGCAGCATGAACCAGAAACTTCAACTTCCTCATTTTCATTACATTTGCCAATGTTAACATACTTTTACAAATTCATCCTTTGTTATATTTTACACAATTTTTTTGAAGGTCGGCTTACGCCCATATGCTGGATTTAAGGCAATAAAAAGAAACATTATTTGATCTCAAGTCAGTGTTATTCTTCTTCTTGAAGCAACCAAGACAGAATACAAAAATCGCATAAAAAATAACAAGCTAACATGTGACAATCATACCATCTTGCCCATATGAAGCACACAGTGTCCAAGTGGCAGTCTGAATTGGCATACATTAAAGTTTGCTGGAAATAAATATTCTAACTATTACTTGCACGAATGACCTCTCTTTACCTATCAGGCTGGGGCCCCAAGATGACAACCTTCATCAGGTCACCCTCTCTGCACATGTGCCCTACGAACACAAACATTTCAGTGATTTCACATATTGATTTGTTTGTAGCTCATTAGGAATACTTGTATTGATCATCCAGTTTTTACCAGCTGATCCTCAGCATCCTTCTACTGGCTACTTTTCTTGGTGATTTAAATAGCATGAATGCACAATGGGACATCAATATTCAGTGTAGTGACATGAGTGATCTTGTCTTAATTGTGTGAAACATGTCCCACATAACATTGTTTTAATGGATTGGAGGTTCAATATCCAGATGAATCAGTGTATAGATGCACACTCAAATCAGGCAATCATACACGAAAAATCCTCCTTAACATTGTTTCATTTGTTTTATTGATCTTCTTTCTGTATTTCCTTCTTGGAACCAAACGTTGGCTCACGTGCAGCATGGCACTGTATACACAGGAATTAAACAGGTAGCTCCCACTGAGCTAAGATGTATATCATGATGTCAGCAGTGGCTGCAGTTTGCTAACCTTACCCAAGATGTGGTTGTGTACACATGAAGTTACAGCACCACTATAAGTTGTGCCATACATATAGCTAAAACCATTCACCATGTTGACAACTTCATTTCCAACTTTAAATTCAGTAAAAGGCTTGCAACCAGTGGGATGTGAGATGACAAAGTGGCAATGCAGAGCATGGTATTGAATTGTAATCCAGACAGTTATAATATGTATAAAAATGACTATAATAGATATGTACAAAGTGCTGTGTATTTCACTTCACCTATTATTGATCTCAACTTAGATTTGCTTTTAAGTCCAACACAATTACCCCCAAAGGGGCTGCTTCCCCACATTACGTATCAAAAAAATCATTTTGTACATAATTGCTAAATAATTAATATTACATAGACCTTGTCTACGAAAAAGCTCTCCAGTGTCCTTAAAGGTAACCTTGAGCCATAGTGTACTGAGGGGTATGGACCCCACAGACATCTTATATAAATCCCTAGACCACAATTGTCTATAGACATGCAGTGCAAAATTTGAAGCCCAAAACACAGCTCCAGATGACAATGCATTGTGGTCTACTCTGGGCAGAAAGATCATCTGGTGATGGTGAACTCAGTCATGTCAATGGCAGTGTGATTCATTTCGATTCTAAATATTAGATAACAACTCACTTTTTATCACCTGGGTTTACACTTCAGACTACTGCGAGTTCAAATGTGCTTACGTAGCATAGTATTGCATTGAATTAGAAACTTTCTTAACGTTGAGAGTTTTCAGAACGGCCACTTTTCTCTCTTAAAGCTGCATCGGGATTTCTGACGTTCATCTGGGAATTCCGAGAAGACAATATAGCAGGTATCGTGCCTCCACTGTGTTATCAGAAGCCAGGACATGTTTTACCATCATCTTGTGCGGCTTTTGAACCCTCATGCAGGGATGGGGGAACAGGGGGTAGGGAGCCCATTCCCTGCCAAATCTCAATATTTTCCACTTTTCAGCTTTATCAAAATTGATATTTGTTGTAACAGATATTGTGTCATGTTCACAGCAAGACATGCATATTGACATGCATATCGCCCTTAATTATCCCTGGTAGCTCGTGGATAATTAAGGTCCTCCAAGGAATAGGTATGTACCCAAGGACCTGAGCCCTGAGTAGGGCCCGTAAGTATCAGATGCAAAATTATAGGCTCCATTAAGCCCCGAATCATTTAGTCCCTACGAGCAACCGCCCTTGTGTTTTCGCAGGCCTTAATTGCCACAAAGTGAAAGATTGATTTTTTTCCTTTTGCACAGTGCAACTGTTACCAAAAACGTGGTGCAGGTGGGAAGTTATCAAAACACAGTTATAGGTTGAGACAGCTTTTATCAACATTTGACCCTGAAACAGTTGCTAATTAGTCAATTAGTACGATTTTTGTCTTCATGTGTGTCATCCTTATTTAATTTAAAACTTTCACAAAATTGAGACTGGAGTTCAGACCCCCCCCCCCGTTTATCAACTTTAGACCGTAATGATGACCCTCGTTTATTCAGACGCCCCCGTTTATTCGGCACTCCAGAGGACAGATTTTAGAGCTGTGTCTCCCGGATGGAGTGGCCTGTGAATTTACCTTGGTGGGCAAATTGGCCCCTAAATACATTTACGTACACATCCTACTTCAATTTGATGCATACCACCTTAAACTTGTTGTTTCACATACAAACGTTACAGCGCTGTTTAATCCACCAAATCCAAGGTCGACATTTAGAGCCACTAACTACCAACTGGGCCGCTCATTGTACCGTGTGCTTAAGCTAATGAACTGTAAAACTTTCTCTGACCTGCGCATGGGAAGCGCTAAGTGGAAATATTAATTTCTGGTTCATCTAGTAAGCACTTGGTAAGTGCTTGCTTAAAGCAAGTTGTCATTACATTTTCCCATCAAGTGTCAACGCCATATAGGGCACGCGCATGCGCCACTTTAAGATTTTAGACACCGTTTGACGGAGTTGTTGTGTTTTCTTTCCGGGCTGCTTAATTACAAAGACCTTTGTACAAATTCTCTAAAAGTAAGCAGGTATAGACAGCTATTATAAATGGATACGATCAGGCGACAAGACGCCCTTCCATCTGTTAACCCATCTAATTCGACACTTAGCACTATCATTACATTTTAGTTGGTTAATTAGCACTAGTTAACGTCGTGTTTTTAAATTCTGGGTGCCAAATATAACTGTTTCATTAGCTGAGCAATGTCAAAGCCGTACCAGTTTTCGAGCTCAGATTGATGAATCCATATTTACATGAACTGATAAACAAACCATCACTCAGTTGCGAAATTAGTAACTGACGCTTCTACTAAAATGGCAACAAACAATAATAGTTAATCATCTTTCACACAAACAGTTGAATTCAGAATGGGCGTTCTTCAAAATTGTAAACCACGGGCTTTCAAATAGCCCTGCTAGGTAAAGGGGTGGAGGGAAGCATTCAGAAATAAACACAGGGCATGACCATTCCCACCGAGTCACGCAAATAGAATTTACAACACTTCACTGAAAGCATAGTAGCAAAATCTACCAATTTTGGCTCACTCTTGGCTACGTTTTTTGCCTTCTCACCCAGAACTTAAACTGACAATAAACTGGAATTTCTACTTGTGCTTCCTACCTGATGTTTGGCGAGTTCTTGTTTCAAAGAGGACACCCTCGATCTCTCCTGCTCCAACGCAGAATGCATTTCCGATAACTTGAGAGGGAAGGAAAATTTTGAATTAAAAGTGCTAGAAATTACTGCAAAGGTATATCTGTTATAATTACAAGAGTAGAGTAATAAAAATGAGAGGAATTATCACAAATAAAAAGATATAATACTCCACAGAACCGAAGCGGGTTAGACAGAGGTATACTGCTTAGCATCAAGATGGGTCTGTTGGAAGATGGAAGCGAGGGAGAAAAGGGCTGGAGGGTATAAGTATTAAATAGATGCAAGTAACATTGAAGAGTCGTAGCTACGGACCTGACTGAGGTCAGCTTTGACTTGTTAAGGGGTCAAAGAATATACGATGTGGCGTCTGCAGCAAGAACGAAGTCAAAGGTGACGACAAAAACCTTACAATCTGTCTAGAACCTTCAAAAAATATTTTTGTGTTGAAATGTAGCCTTCTATGTAATCGCCAAGGTAACGGGATAAAACCAGTGGGCCCTTTACATCTGGCCAGGGGGTAGAAAGAGTTGGGTGGTCATGGCAACCAATGTTTCAAGGCAAGACAACACATGAATGAATATAGCGTTCTATATTATAAAATTGCCACTCTTTAAGAAATAAAATCAATATACGACTAAAAAAGATTTAAAAGAAGTTTGCTCATTAAAAGGATCATGCAAAAGAATTCTAAGCACGAAGCAAACATCTAATAACAACAATGGTCCATGTTCAGTTAAAATATCACTCGCGACAAGTAAATAAGTAAATACGTTCTTCCACATACATACTTTGAATGAAACGTATTAAATGCGTCATATATATTATGACTAAACAAGGAGACGTTTCGCATTTTGAGGAGAGGAAGCAATGTGCTTCTGTGATTATGCTGAACGTCCCCACCTGGTTATAATCATACGAGAATAACTTCACAATATAGTGATACGACCACTGTAAACCGATTTATTAATTGTGTCGCACTACGAACCTCTTTTCCTAAATTATCTGGAGGCCACAGGTAGAGGTTAAAGGTAGATTGAAGGCGCCTTACATATATCGATGACGGCCTTTACGTCAATGGCAGAGAATTTGTTTATGAACACACCACTGTAAAAAAGGTGCGGTACCACAAGGAAATACAAAAGGGGAAGAAAAGAGGACCATTTCACGTGGGGCAATAAGAAACATTAAACAGATGTAAAGCGTGGAGCAACGGCGGGAAGTAGCATGTAACAACACACTAAGCACTCAAAAATATCAATAATGACATGGCTCAAGTAATGAGGCTTGGTTACAGAAAGGGGTGGTGCAATATTTAGTAACTTACCTCTGCTGATAATTCATCTTTAACTCCCGTTAGCTCTTCTATTTGTTGTAAAAGATCGGACTTGTCCTTCACTGAAAATAATTCAAGTAGTGTTAAAAGTTATCTGTGCGTCGTAGAGGGGTTTAAAAATTATGAGTAGATAGTGTAACAAGATTTTATCTATAAAAGAGGTCTGCTTTAGGAAGTAAGGGTTTCCTTCAAATTAAATAAACACATGTAAACTCAGCATTTGAATCTTCAAGTAGATATAACAGAGCGGTAAAGCTGTGCACATGTTCATACAATTGTCATTAATTGACAATAGCAGTGTGAATGGTGATGTAACCAGTAAACCTTCACATGAAGTACGTTTAGAATTGCTGCATTACATGTATGAACGACGAACTCTGGTATACTGGACCATACTGTGATGGCACTGGGAAAGAGTGACTTACCGGTATCCTTTCACTATACAACATGAGTGTGGACAGTGTATTTATTGTAAATTAGCGAATGACGGGAAGGCCAAAAAATTCTGTTTATCATACGCCTTACACAGTAGTTTAAACAAAGCAATAATTAGTTGTCTTGTTATGACTACCATGGCCATGCGTTAGTGCATGTCATCGAGATTGTAAAATGCTATTGCAGATAAACAATAAACCAACTAACATGGCCCAAGTAGAGGTACGCTTATACGATTCGTTTAGTACTAAAGTATAGGTAAACGTAGCTAAAAGCCCACCAACATAGTTTATAGATACTGTTATTGTGTGAATGCATTGTCAACGACCGTCTGGAGAACAGCCCTACCTCTTATCAAGGAGCTATACTGAGAGACTCCTGACGAATCTCTCCTTTAAAATACAGCTCGAGCCAAGCCGAGATCAACTGCTACAAAATATGGATGGTTCATGGGATTTTCAACTACTAACGTATGCTAATGACTGTCATAGAAACTGTAGAATGTCATTGAAAATAAAATATAAACCAACTAACGAGGATTTCGTAGAAGTAAGCCTAAATAAGAAAGTTCACAATGGCAGTTTTCAATGCTGTTATTGCGTGCATGCCGGGACAACAACTATCTGCTCATACAGCACCAACAAAGCGGGGATCAACTGCTTGAAAAATGCACTTGTAAATAATTACATACCAGTCTTTAAATCTCTATCAGAGTTTAACAAGATTAAAGGGTTTTTTTCGAAATTACTTACTTTCTCCTTGACCGAGAATGAAACATAACTGTTTATTCCTCTTCTTGACCTGTGATAATTCCGCCTAGAGAAACACAATCAAATAACTTTTACACTACGGTGAAATTATTATAATTGCTGGACGTTAATTTACACCAAGGGAGTGTACAATTTACTATTTAACACCTACACCGAATCAAAATAATACAAGGCTACAGGAAAATGTGGGAAAATATTTATCACATGTGTTAAGTATCGGAATCGTGCGCTTTGTCGTTAGATACTGATCCCAGAGAATAGTCTTCCCGAACCCGTTAACAGTACCAACGAAAGTTGCATTCGCTCACTCCAGACAGTTCGTTATGACCAGTGTTGAGCACAAAATGTGAAGTAAGTAATGTACAGAAATTTCCTTTCTCGAATAAATGTGTCCGATACAGAAGCAGCGGTGTTAGAGTTTTCATTTCTTCACTTAGTAAGGATACTGTGCGACAACAAATTTCACTCATAATGGGGACGGGGCTAACTCGTTCTTACTAAAAGCTGCAGTTACATGCTCCAGATTTTTATCACCCAATATTGTACTGAGAATCCTTTGTACTTTAAAAACTTCTTCAACTTTGACTTGAAATAAGCCTCACCTTCATTACTTCCATCTCTATATTTAAACTTGCAATTATTTTATCTTTCTTTTCCACTTCGTATTTCCATTGTGCTATACTTGCAGGGTCAAGACCGCATGCTTCCTCTTGTTTAACTTCGGTATTTATCTAAGAGGTGAGAAGGAAGGACAGTAATGAGAAAGATTTGCAATTCAATCAGTGTCAACAGTACGACAGTCCCAAAAAGACGAAACCTTGTGATTGGGGCTGAAATACGGGTGGAATATATGATAGCATAATTTTCCAGGCTTCAAGGCATAAGCGGATAATTAGGACGAACGTGTTTTACCTGCATTAATACAAATATGTAGCAGCGAACGTAGAGAGGAAAAAGGATAATGCTTAACGTTAAATGAGGTACGAACAACTGGTCTTCATACACTTGCGAATGGTTCAAACGTAATTACAAACGTTAGGGGGCGAAATAGGCACATTTTGGTACATCAGTGATCATCATTTAAGTTCCACTCAACGTTAAGCAGCTAGAGTAAGAGAAGGGGAGACATTTTTCATTGCTTTTTTAGACTAGTCAAGCAAGAAAATAAACACACCCTACCATAATACGTACAAACATTTTATTGGGACATTTAACATTGAATTAAAAAATGCTACCCTTAAAGGAAAGATTCAAAAATGTTAATAATCTGGACATGAAAGTATTTCAAGCATCCGCTTGTTACCGGAAACCAACCCTGTCTTACCGGCAATTGCTTCCCATTTGCGCAAAAAATGAGTCATTTGACACAAAAGTCTACCCCCGTAGTGTAAGTTGTCGTTGGCTTTTCCTAAATATTGGTAATTCTGCTAACCGATCCTTTATGATTCCACCTGAGGCAACCCATCACTGGCCTTTATTTCAATCCCTGGAAATAGCAATAATTGTAAACAATAAACAACTCTGTGGATGGCTTGTAGTATACACTCAGTACTTACATTCGTTACCCCATTATGAAGACATTCCTGTAGGAAGTCATCATTCATGCTATGTACGACTGGTTTTCGCTTCTTTTTCTTCTTCTTGTCCTTCTTAGTGGATGAAAGGCTGTCGTCTTCGATATTGTTGCTATCATATGTCCCATTGGGTAATTCCTGAAGTTGAAATTGAAGTAATCAATAATTAGTTAACTCGTTAAATGGAGTGCAGTCAAGTTAGAGGCAGTCTGACCGAGTAGTTAGCGCTGACGTCTCACTATTCAGGTATCATGACCTTCAGGGGTTCGAACCCCGGGCGTGGTATAATACCTTGAGTAAGACGTGAACTCTGTTGCGCTTCACCATATCATCATCATCATCATCATCATCATCATCATCATCATCATCATCATCATCATCCTCATCATCATCATCATCATCATTATCATCACTATCATCATCACTATCATCATCATCATCATCATCATCATCATCATCATCATCGTCATCACCATCATCATCAGCAGCAGCAGCAGAAGCAGCAGCAGTAGCAGCAGCCATTGTTTGTGACACTGCTGGCAGATGGCCTCCACAAACTGCTCCATCTTCACCATATCAAGGTGTAAAATTGGGCTGTGGCTGTGATGACAAAAACCACATCAGCCTCCTACCCATTCCACAAGGAGTTGCGTATCAAAAATCTAATACATAACGAAATGGTCTACTGATTGGATAAGGAGGGGTTCAAACTTGTCTTAAATGGCATCAGCTGCCATAGTCATAAACAACAGTCACCACTTGCTGAACAGTCGTAAACAACTAACGAGGTCCTTCAAAGAAAAGGAAAGGCGCTTGAAGGGTTGGAGGTAAAAACACAGTCTACCCCTATTATTCTTCCATATCACAAAATACCAGCAGAGGTTCAAATTTGTTCTAAATTTTTCACTATTGCAATGTCACTTGCTGCTTACGTATTGCTTGTTTACTATCTACTTCGGTTTTGTAACTTTGATTAAATTGGAAATGACAATTTCATCGCAGTATTAACTGTTACATCTTAGAAATTCCAAAGAAAATACTTTAGGTTAACTTTCACTAAATTATTTGATGTTTTGTCAAAGTGACTTGAATTTATTTTTATAAGGATACAGCAAAATATAGCGTCCCATCTACGTCTCCCTGCATGTTAATAGTAACACCATTGTCTAGTTTATAGTGTAGGTTTCAGTAAGAACATTTTAACTGTTGAGAAATAAAATGCTGTTCAGGGCTGAAAGGGCATACTGAATTGTAAACAAATGAAATTAGCTACTGACACCTTTACTAAAACGTGCTGTACATTAAACGGAATTTTCACATTAAAAGGGAGGCTGGCAAAAATTTTTCAAAATTAAGAGCAAGTGTAACCCAATATACTTGCATATGTACTAACTTTCAATATAGCAAGTATTCTGCTTACAAACTACAACAGTTCTCAAAGATGAAGGTTATTTCCAGTAACAGTTTAACCTTGCTTTACCAGACGGGGGGGGGGGGCAGATTCAGCCCCCCATTACTTTCATTTGTAATATTTTTGTTCTGCTCTTTCAATTTTTTTGCACTTTTTTGAGAATTAACCAATTTCATGTCTTAGATGTTCTGAAAGTGTGAACCAGGATTATGTACTTCTTGGTGTACGAGGGTTTTGTCTCATGCAATCGGAGGATATTTTAGTCTCTTTGAACACGCGTCGAACGTTTGCCAAATTTATGGGGCAATGTATGGAGCCATATTTCCAGTTCCTGATCACAGAAAGTTGTAACTCGATGTACAGATCTGTATAAACCGAGAGTGTATCAGTGCCAAATTTGAAGGAATTCTGTTAAGCCGTTTCGGAGATAAAATAGGGGGTTGGCGGATTCTGCCCTCCCTCGGGTAAATCATATGCCTAATTGTATGCAAGTTACGGAATTACTGGGCAAAGTAACGGTTTTGAATTCATCGCATTATTTTGTCTTTCTTAACTGCTTGTTAGCAGATGAAATTGAATTGTTAGCAAATGGCAGACTGTGCCACGAAAAGAAGAGGAGTATGTTTTCACGAGAATCAACATCTGCTAATTTCGACAAGGATCTGGTGGTTAGGGTGTCTATTTCCCTTAGTGTAACACAAGATACTCTACAAAAGGTATGTTAAGGTTGCTTTTTGATCATACTAACAAAGGAATAAAATAAGCTTTTGTAAGATGAAACGAAATTGGAAGATTTAAAAGGACGCCTTACGTCTATCTCACTTTTAATAGAAGTGCTTTCTAAAAATCGTATCGTATCTGATTAAGTACTCAATGTGTACTATTGGGAATCAAAAGACGAATTGGGCAGCTGCCGTTCGATTATTTGATAATCATTTTTGTAAATCAGAAAAAGGAAAAACAGTTGCTTGTTAGATATTCAGAAAATTTCGGAACAAGTGTTTCTCGACATTTCAGTACATCAATCCTAGACATAAGTCTTGCTGTAACAAAAAAAAATTGCATAGTTGAGTTAAAAAAAGTTCCACTGTTTAAATCTTGGTGCAAGTGCGATTATAAACGCATTTTTCTCTTGATATAAGAAATTTGGAATAAGGGGATACATTTGAATAAAATATGTATTAAGACATTTAAGGGTCACCGAAACCATAACCTAAAGCCGACTGCAAATTAAGCAAACAGACAAACAAACAACATACGAGTATCTTTTAAAGGCATCATCTGCCAAATAACTGAAGTCAAGCTACATAAAAAAGGACTCAAGGAACAGCTTCATAAATATTGGAGGAAAGGGTAGATGTTGTAAATTTTTTTTTAATTGCAAATGATTTATCTAGCATCCATAGTAAAATTCCGAAAGAATTATACAGTTACTGATTTTCTACATCCTTTTCACTAACAATCTTAGTTTGGAAATAAGTAATCATGGAAAGTTGTAAGCAGTACCTACCTAATCTTTGACACCCATCCGTATCATCCTTAATATCAATGAGCACATCACTTGTACCACATGATACTCCCATCCCAGACCACAGGGAATCGTTACAATTAATAACTGATAAGCAGAGAAATAGTCCTAGGACATTCAACAGTTTGGCTCCAAACATCGCTGCACCTAACTTCTTCTGCGTGGACCTTAAACTCTTGTTTTCTGAAACAGAAATAAAAAACAGCCATCAATATATGTCTTGGTGGTGTTAGGATTATTGCGAAATGTGTTCAACCTTAAAATTCACTGACAACGAACCATTGTCATACAGAATTTCAAGAACCAAAGTTTTGAAAATACTGTCTGTTAAAAAGAATGGAAGAAAAAGAAATAAAATGTTATTAGAAGAAGAAATGTAGGTTCTTTTGAATGGTTTGTTTCGTTTCTGAGGTTTTTCAACTTTTAATTTGTTGGGAATGTTGTGTCTCCATTCTATATGAGATCGCATAGTGGCATAATGAATTTTGATACGTATATTATTGTAAGACTAAAGCTGATATCTTTGTATCTTCTAACCATTGCAAACACAAAGAAAGACAAAGAATGACATCTGTCGCTAGAAGTAAACCGGGGTCAAGTAAGATCAAACAGATACATGAACCCACGTCAACTCTGATATTTTGTCACGTTTTCAGACTTTTTGTGAAAGAATAAAGTGACAAAATTACGACTCGTAGAATGGGGAAAATCTGCGTTGTTAGAGGCGCGTGATAGTAAAAATGTTTAATTTGCAGAAAGTAATAATTACTTTATTCAATTATTGTATTTTATAGATAGTCTTCAGTTTAAGTGAGATCCTGCAATGAAAACATATTTAAAGTAAAACCATATTTTGGGACCTAAACCTTTATGGCAATTTCCAACCCGTTTATAAACTTTGGTTTCTTTGCTAAAGACAACTGAAGTGCCAATCAATCGTTATTGATTGAATATTAGATTAATTTAAACTGTTAATATACAGATTATTCATAGAAACACTTTAAAAAACAATCTCTTTCTACAAAAATTAATTGATTCGCACAAGTTAAGAAATAAGAGATAGTCTTTGCTGTATGTAATAGACAACGAGACGTAAGACGCACCAAAACAAGAGAGATGCGGCATCTCTGTTTAAACTGTAGACGGCACTGAGGGTCAAAAACTAAACCTATCTCTCCACAAGTGGGGAAGCGTACTCAAATAATAATAGTTATAGGATAATAATATAAAAGGAACCCCTAAATATCCTTGGATTGCAAGTCATCATTAAGAAAAACACGAAAAAGAAGATAATACTAACAAGTGTATGACTTACTCGAAATTAAAACAGATTATTTCTAAACGTAAGAGAAGCACAAGCTCCTTTTTCTTACTACCCCAACATTTTGAATGGATGATAGTTTATAACACTAGTAACATTTTATAAAGAATCATACCTAGATAAAAGCTTCATACTATTTTTGTTCTAAATAGAGGTAAAACAAAGATATTTATAAGGTGTTTAGTAGTGATAAACTACTTCATGTCCGGACTTGAGATTTTAAATACAGTTGACAATGTAAGGCGTGCAGTGCATGTTTTTACACCCAAGTTGTTTATGACACGCGTCAAATTAGTTACATTATTTAAGTTTCAAAAGACTATTCGTTGTTTACTTTACGTAAGGAAAAACAACCTTCTGGCGTGCGAAGACACCTGCCTACATGAACAGGGTGGAACAATCCCTTCGTTCCAGTTTATTGATATTGGACAAAATATTATGAGTTGAGAAGACCTCCATGGCTGCCCTGCCCAAGTTTCGACAAGAAGGGAGTATTGCATCTTTTGCCTAAATCAGAACTGTGACATAATTATGTTTTATGTTTTAAAACCATTTATGTAATAAAGAATATTTCTTTTATGAGACAAGAAATGGAAGAGACCTATTCCAAGAGCTTCTGAAGGGTAAGAAATTATGTTATAGGGATGAATTTTGTTGATGAAACATTTTTACTTACTGTTTTGAATTTACACAAAATTGTTAAGGAAGTATGTTTTTAACGCAGAAGTGAGAATCAGCTTTGTTTAATTTGCATTCTCTAATTAGACGAAGAATATTATTTAATTTTGAAAGTAACTACAAATCTCATACAATTAATCTGGCTTGATAAAAAGAGTAGATATGTCAAAATATATTTCACTTGCTAGTAGAGCAATCTGTCTTGGAGCATGTGTGTGCCTAAATACTGTTATTTTATGAAAAAATGTAATAAACATGTTTAGTTTGCTGATAAAGTTATGTAAAATTATATTCTCCGAAGAGACATGGTCAACCATTTTATGGATTAACTTTTACATCTAATTATGGAAGACTTTTATCAATTTATAAGCTCACTTATAATACTTAAGTTATCAATATGAATTTTGATTATTTGGTAGGAAGTTGACAACTGAAAGCAGATGAGCAGTCCGGACGTTTTGTAGTAAGGAAGGCACAGAAAGTTTTGTAGAAACTTCTAAACAGAAGATTGCACTTGATGAGCATATACTTCTTCTCTCATAGCCTATCAACTACATGAAGTTATAAATTATCATTATTTTATTGTTGTCAAGGTTTTGCTTTTCTTCAAAGTGGTAATAGTGACTAGTTTGTGCAAATTGAATATCTTTCGACAGATATTCATTCGGTGTGACAAAGATTTCAAAGATGTAAGAAACTAATTTTGTTTGCTATGGACCCCACGTTTTAAGCATTTATGGCGTACAAATATTAGGAGAGTTATTAAATACATTTTAGCAGAACCATATTGCTTGCAGCATTAAAAATGTACTGCAAAACAGGATCTATACCTCAGGAGGAGAAAACTGAAGCTGGCAAAGTTCAACACTAAAACCTTGAATGTTGCAGCTAGCGTCTTCTTTTGCTACGCCGTGGTGACATAGGATTTGTCATAAATCTGAACAGGAGTTTGGTGGTTCTTTAAGTCCGAAGCCGTGGAAATATTTTTATCAGAAAGAAGTTCTACAATGGGTATACAGGGTCTGAGGGGCTTTCATTTAGTATTGATCGTGCAATTTCAGCAAGGCTGACAGTTTAATGGATTCCTTTTGTAACCTACCGATAGCAGTCGATAGGACATTAGAAAGTTCTAGAAGGTCTTTTTGTACATAAAAAGTATAAAGATCATAGAGTGGTAACGCTTATCTCATATCCATGATCAGGCATCATACAAATTGAATGTTTATGAGTCGTTGTAAAATTCAAAAACTGTGTCACATGATGACTTATATGCAACTAATTTGGTCAAAAACAGTTTGATGAAGGTTTGATGAATCTTCCGATTAAAACTTATACCTTTGCAGGTGTCAGGGTTTGTGCAATCGTCCCTCATCAGAAGTTTCACACCTCTAAATTGCACCTAGCTACTTGAAATCGCTTAGGAAATATGGAGATTCCCTTATGTCATCATTTAATATCTTGACTACCAAATCTAGAAACTGTTACGCTTATTTCTAGCACTCCTTGTTGCAATATTTTTTATTACCGGGATGGACAAGGGAGTGTTGCAGCACAGGAGTGTCACAGAAGAGATTTCTCGTAGGCATCAGACTGCACTTTAGTGGAAATTGCATTGGTTCGATAGTTTACTATGCAGGTGACATAACAATCAATGTTACAATCTGATATTTTAAAGAGGCAGGTATTCGACGTCTAAGATCTTCTGTATGATCCAAAGTGTTTAAAGTAAAATCGGGTGACCATTTTAATGTTTGTTTGATTTGCAAATCTATTAAGGCCCAGTTGACTTAAAATGTATAGATTTTGATAACAATGGAGCATCGCAATATATTATTACCTATAGAGCAATTCAATATAGTTATCGGTTTAAAAGCCAGAACATGTTCAAAGTGTAAGTATTATAGTACATAAAATATTTACAAATTTTTTAAAGATTTAACTAATTGTATCAACGGCTACGGAAAAAATAAAAGGGAGTTGAAAATACGCAGGGGATGGTAAAATGGTAAGTGTGAAATTCCAAAAATCGTAGAACTTCATTATGGAATATTATGAGTGCAATTCTTTGACGTTTGCAATGTGTAATTACTCTGCAGCTTAAGAATAAGGTGTTTCTCAGTAAAATCAAGAATTCTAGTGAGAGAAAATATTACCTATGAGTTTTTTAACAAGGAATTATGAAAGAGCGACATTTCTCTCTATCAGTACTGTTTAACAGGGGAAAAGTGTCACCATCAAGTTATTGCTATTAATATTACAGCTACTGTTCACTAGTTAAACAGAATTTTATCAGAGAAGATTATTTATCTTTTATGCATTGATATTGAGAAAGAATGATAGAGCAAAGTTTAAAATAGAAATTTAACCGAGAACTAAATAATGGGTGACAGCACAGGTATTAGCAATTCAACATGTCTAACCCATTCACTGTCAAGCCAAATGCTAACATGACAATGTACCTAACTGCCCAATAACAAAAGAAAATCAGTCCTTCCTTCAATCCCTCCTATCTACCAGTAGCTAATTTTGTCACAGTCAAGACTAAGAAGAATGAAATGAATGTAATGTCTGAGGCCTTCAGGTGTTTGTACCTGTTTTAAATATTACCACTGCACACTGTGCCTTATAGATAAAATCTTTTGATGAAGGCACAACTAGATATTGCTACTGAATTCAAGCACAGAGCTTCTTACTAAATGCCAACATTGGACTAAGTTCCTATCAGAATACAGTAAGGAGTGAATGTTCCGTAATTGATTTCAACCAATGATCACAGAAGAAGTGTGAAACTCGGTTAGGTTAAAAATCGGAAATCGGATAATTTTCCAAGGATATTTGAATATACAGGTTTCACTTATGGATTATGTATATATCCATGTTAATATATTTGTGCTAAAATTTACTCCTAGATGATGAAGACAGCTTGGGATGGTTATGTTGCACATGCATTTGGTCAAAATGAGTTGAAACCTATCAGTAAAGTTGGTCATTCAGCTGGTATATTTGGATCATCATCGATGGGTGCTACTGTGATTGATGCACTTGATACCTTATACATCATGGGCCTGAAGGATGAATACAAGAAAGCACGAGATTGGGTAGCACTTAATTTGGATTTCAATGTGGTAAGACAAGCTTTACAGATTTGGATTAATAATTGTAGCAATTACACTGAGAACAAAAGTATCCTGGAGGTTGAAGTTGTTTGTCTCAGGGTCATTATATTGCCAAAGCTTAAGAAATCCTCTCCACAGCATGTTTTTTTACCCAGATTGGTAGAATAACTTTTAACAATATTACGAAGGGATTTTTGACAATATATGAGAGCAGTATGGAAAAGTTCATGGTGATGGTATGCAAAACTCAAAGCTGCAGTATTTTGGCCCATATGCTTAGGGCCCAGAACCACTTGGAAGGCGCATAATCCATACTCTCATCTGTAACTTGTAGTTGAGTGACAAGCACTTACAGGAGACCAGAAGGACTCTATTTTGTAGTTAAAGTAACAACATCAATGTTCGGAAAAGTAAGTCACAGTCAGAATGTTTGACCATGGCGACAGAGAGGGGAGCCATTGTAAGGAGGTGGTGTAAAAGTCCATGGCCCTTGACCATTAGTAATAAGGGTGAGATTAGGCAAGGCAGTAGCAATAATTAGTATACCAGGAAAATTAGCATTGTGCCCGTGTAAGTGTATTGGTGCTTTGATTTTGTGTGGTATCAATTTTTAATGATGTTTATCTGATTCTTTATTTATACATAGAATATTCATGTGTCTCAGTATATATATAGTATTTTTAAGACATCAGGGAGGCATAGCTCTGTTATCTGATTTGATCCACAGCATTTTCAAAAGGACTTTGCATTTATATGAAGAACTGATGATATGGCAATACTGATGTGGTTTAGCTCTAAATTATGCATTGTATTTCTTTGATTCCTGAAATTTCTAATTTTCATCACATTTTGATTTACAATATTTTCATTTACTGATAATGCCCTTATCAAATTAAATGTTGTACTCTGAGTAATAGACATCTCAAATGTATTCATTAGTTACTGTGTTGAACTTATGAATATTATTTCAAAGTATGCCTTACGAATTAGAAGTTTGATTAACTATTGTTGAAAGTTGTAGGTCATACACAACTCATTCATCTGCTTCATTTATAGGGTACCTATGTTTCAGTGTTTGAGATCAACATCCGCTTCCTTGGTGGTCTGTTGAGTGCATATGCCTTTACAAAGGATCCCGTAAGTTTGATGTTATGTCATTGTCTTTTATGTTGATCAGAACCTTGTCTTTTTGGTGATGCCAAAGAGTAAGGGGTGATAAGGCTCCACCCAGGGATTGTAAGTGCACGAACATGCTACCAACATGGGGCTTAATCTTTCTTTCAAATCTATGACTTGAATATAATTTACAGGGAAAATAAGCATTTTAAAACACTTGTCATTATGGTACAGATGACCTCAAAATCTGTTTTTGCAGAAATGGCCTTAAGTTTACATCCGAGTAGTTTTCCTGTACCATTAAGTTTTGCTTTAGTATTGAATACTCTTACGGGAAAACAAGCAAGGAAGCAAGAGCAAAGGGTCGAAATAGGATACTTTTGATAAGGTTGGTGATCAGAGTGCCCTGTTCCCGTATTTTTCTCTGTATCATCTAGCCTTCATGATTTGATAAAGTGACAACAGTTTATTTCTTATGTTTAGACACTGAGCAATATATTTAATGCAAATCATGTATTTAAAAGGATTAGAGAAAATTAACCTCAGAGTGTTGCCAGTAATGTTATAGAAGGCAGGTGTGAGTTACTGCCGCCTTTAACAATCAGAGTGTCTAGGAATCGTAGGTTTGAATGGGAAGACTTCCAAAGATCGGCTATGTGCTCAACTTTATGCAGAGGTTGGCTTGTTAAGTGACTTTCCACTTTGCAAGCTGGGGATGAGGTTTTTGTAACCTATGTTAGTACACTACGTGAGTTACTACTTTAAAAACTGGTGAAAGTATTCCAATCGATAGGTTTGAGAAAAACAAGAGAAAAAGAAAAAGTGTCACCTCTGGGGTTCGAACCAGGGATTTCTCATCTACATGTCTTCCAACGGGCTTTGGACAAATTGATTTGCTGGAAGGCAATCCTTCGACTGTCAAGTCGCATGGTGCAGTTAGGCTCTCAAAAGTTATTGCGATATCGGGTGCCCTGGGTTCAAGTCACCCTAGCCAGAACAAAAAATAAAATCAACGTTAGAGACCCTCAATGCCCAGGCTAGAAGCTGTACACATTATGTTATCATGGCTTACTGACTTCAGCAGATGTAAGAGTCAACATGGTATTTTATTAGTGATTTAACATAAACAGTGAAAGAAGTCGAGTTTGCTCCATGTGAATATGTTTGTTCTGTCTTTTCAATGACCCGATTAGGTTTTCAAAGTGAAAGCCAAGGACCTGGGTGACAGATTGCTTCCTGCCTTTAATACACCAACAGGAATCCCTTGGGCACTTCTTAACCTTGCGAGGTAAGATGTATCTTTATTTCGTATTTTATTGTTGTTTGTAACACTTTAATCACATTAATTAACACCTTGTTTCCGCAGTGCATTCCGACGGAAGTTGATGACAGATTTTACGTACAGGGACTAACTTGAAAGGAAAAGATGAAATTATCTTGAATATATAGAAACCTCTTGTATAAGGCAGTTGTTATTTTTCTGACGTACAAATATGTTATTGACAAGGGTCATCCAACTTTGTATCCTGCGCGCAGACATAAACTACTGACGTAGTAATCTGACGTAGTAGTAGTACTGACGTAGTAATATGACGTAGTACCCACTTCAGCAAGGACAGTCTGCACTCAGGCTACCAACTTTGCTATTCAGGGAAGTTACAATGACAAAATTAATATGGGACAATCATAATAAGCGATGTCAGAATCCGTTTATGTAAGAGGAGCTTGTTTGTATTTGAGCTTGTAGACCTTCAAGTACTCTATCATCGACAAGACTAGCAAAGTAATTTCAATAAGCAATAGATCAGGGCCAAACCACTTGTTGCAGGACAAAAATAAGGAAAGTGTGACCAAAATATTTCACCTCTTTCACCGTGTTTTTATTGACAAAATTATGCGTTTAACAAGTCTCGGATTGAAGAAAATGCAACCCTAGTTCCTTTGGCTTTGGCTCCCCACTTTCAATCCCCTCCGCGCTTGAGGACTGCATGCTGCAAGATTTAACAAAACGCATATTTTCCGATGATTTATCGCCAAACGCCGAGCGCAATTTCTCGTGCGTTCTGACAAGCTTTTTCGTGTTGTATTTTCTGCTATAAGGTTCTTTGCAAGTTGTTTCTTTCAGAAACGGTGCGTCCACGTGTACCAGCATGGGAGGTAGCCAGTAACTGGGTTTGATAAGGGAATTCTGAAAGACCAAGAATTCTGGGATACGCTAATGTGATCGAATTCCGGAAGATTAGAAACGAAGATAAATGTTGATATGACGTCTTGTTTTACAATATGATTGCCCAGTTAACTTTTAAATGCAGACCCCATAGGAACTTCAAAGTGAATATTCTAAAGTGAATATTCTTTCTTCTTGCTCTTAGTGGCGGTGGCATGAACTATGGCTGGGCATCAGGTGGACAATCAATTCTGTCTGAGTTTGGAACTCTTCATCTAGAGTTCACATACTTGTCGCACATTACTGGTGATGCCGTATATGCTACAAAGGTAAAAGAGTTGTTTTATTTGTACTTCTAAAATGTGTGTAAGCCAAACTGCACGAGCAACTACTTTATTTGGCTACTTTTGATGGCAGTGTATATTGCTTGTTGTTATATCACTTCTACAAAAGATTTTATTTTGAGGAAGTTATTAGTATACAAGCTAGACCGGATGTGAAGAAAAGGTGTA
>JAAAKM020006971.1:124270694-124289788 GCA_010016025.2 Alatinidae sp. Z8VKAUB7J3 | reverse complement strand
ATATCACTTCTACAAAAGATTTTATTTTGAGGAAGTTATTAGTATACAAGCTAGACCGGATGTGAAGAAAAGGTGTACACTCGACAAGGTAACAGTCCAAGTTTTAACTTTTAGTCCAAGTTTTCAAGGAATCAAATAACTTAGCAAACGCGGATACACGATTCTAAACTGGTAGCCAATTATATGGGCTTTTTAACACTTCCTCATTCTGATCATAGATGATAAAGTAGTTTTCTTTCTTTAGAGTTTTCTTAATCAGCTGCGTGTAGATATGCAGACTAACACGTGCTTCTGTGTAAGGGACGTTCACAACTCGCAGTGGCGGCAGTTGACCTCAGCAGAGTGTGGTCAACAAAAATTGACTAATTTACTAAATCTGCAATTTGAGATCTCTTGAAGTTTGTACAGAGTTTCCGTCCATCCTAAAGCTAAAGGTTAATTGCACCAGCGAACTCGAAATCTTTGCGTAGTTCATATTCGCAAACTTATGCTGACAAGGAGACTGTATTTGATAATAGTTGGAGTGGTTGTAATTGTTGTCTTATTCCAAATCTCCCTCCTAATAATAGGTAAACAGGATTCGGGAAATAATGTTACAAGCTGATAAGCCGAATGGACTTTACCCGAATTACATGGATCCAAGATCTGGATCATGGGGACAGCGTAAGTTTGCTTTTATTTTGTGAATGTTGATTAAAACATTGAATTCCCACATTTTATACCGGTCTCCCTTCCATTTGTGTCATGCTTTCATAAAGTTTACTTTTGCGATGCGGTAGTACCAGCTTTATGGTAGTCTTCGGGTTCGCAAATAGTAGGAGGAGAAGCAACAGTAGCAGTAGTAGTAGTTGTTGTTGTTGCAGTAGTAGTAGTAGTAGTAGTAGCAGCAGCAGCAGCAGTAACAGCGGTTGTAGTTGTTTACAGTGCGTCTCTACATGTACTATAGAAGTGCTTAATCGAGCCTCTCTTGTAGATGCTATTTGCGAAGCCTCTCTTTTAGATGCTATTTTGCGAAGCCGCAATGGTAGATACCATTTTGCGAAGTGCGCAAATTGATTTGCTCAGCTTTTCCATCGATCGGTTGTCGGAACAGGAGCTACAAGGGGTTTAACATCTTTACTGTTTGGATTTAAAACATTACGGGGGATTTTTTTTGAGGAACCCATAATCAAATGCCGCTCTGCGGTGTAATCCACTCACCTTTTCTTGTGTTCCAATACCCTCTACGTTGGGGCTTTAAAGTCTGACATTATGTAAGCTTACATTTCTTTGTATTATTTGATGAAGTATTGGTCTTTGTCTTTCGAAAAGCCATGAAAGAATATTCGAACGAAATGTTGTTTTAGACTGAATCAAAGATCGATAGACATCGATTTGTCCTTTGCGCTGTTTATTCTAACGAATCGTATGTATGGTAGAAAAAAGTTTCTGGAAGCTTTTTGTTTTTCAACCGCAATGGGATTTTCGTTGTTACAATATACTTGTATACGGTTAACTTGATGTTAGTGTATGTGACTGGAACCAAGACATGTTGTCTTTAGAAGCGGGCTTCCTATCAGCTACTAGTTTGAACCATTAAATCTACGTCTGTTTTATGCAACAATAAAAGTAAGTATATTGCTTTGATTGGAAACTTTTCTCTCCTTGCAGAACATGTTTCTTTGGGTGCATTAGGAGACAGTTTTTACGAATACCTCCTAAAATCTTGGATCATGTCGGGCAAAACGGATAAAACGGCTCGTAAAATGTATGATGATGCTGTCAAGGTAAGAGCGCCAATAATACAGCATACTATCTATGCTTCCCTGTTTGAGTTTAAAATATTTGGGAAATAAACATCTATCAGTGTGCAATATCCCAAATTGTGTATCAAATTTTCTCCCAAATGTAATTCCGTTACCATGGAATTACCCATATGCTGCCTATCTAAAATGCTATAGACTTTTAGCTAGGAAAATTGCACTAGTCTAGTCCTGGGTCACTGTGATTATGAGCAATAAATGATATTGTGCTAATCAACTACATGAAGATTGTAGATTCTTAACCACACAATGCACTTTACCTTAACATGCAAAGCAAAGCAGTAAGTATATATATATACTAAGAAACAAATAGCACAGCAGAACATATGAGCTGACTTTCAGAACTAATGTAAATTCTTCATCTCATTTCATGAACATGCTGAGTTCAGTCTTATGCAATTTAAACAATTATTTTAGCACATGTAGATGATGTTTCCAGTTAAGGCACAAATATGAAATTTGTAAATTTGTGACAAAGCCTCACATGCAGATAAATATATGCACATCCATAACTAACATCTACATCTTAACATCTACAGTTTCTTAATGTGTGATGCCTGAAAATTGCCAAATTTTGTTAGCAGTACTGGTGCGATGAAACAAATTGGTTTCAATGTTGATAAGGTCCAATGCATCTGTGCCTTGTTTGTGACACTTCAGTATTGCCAAGGGCATTTAATGGTGATATGCGACCATGTCTTCACTCTTCAAACCAATGAAAACTATCTTTCCAGTGTTGAACGTAGATGATGGATGTATGGAAATATTTATGTCTGTCACACTTTTTTGTGAACTATTGACAAGGATTATTAAAAAACTATATATTGCCATTTATGTCAAAAGGGAAAATCAAGGATGGTCAATACTAATTCAATTCTGGCTGCCTCCTGTCAGAATCCACACCCTCATATTTTGTAAACTACTTTGAATTAGCAACTGAAATTTTACATTTTTCGTAGTTACTGTATGATCTACCTCTGTGCCAAATTTCATATGGAATGACCCAAAAGTGATATCTCTAACTTAGTATTCTGGTCATAAGATGTAAAGAATTTTTGCTGAAATTATTCTTGTTGCAGTTATCTTTTCATAAAGTTCTAGCCAAAGCTGAGGTAGCTCTTGGGAATATTTAATCCATGTAGGGTACTGGTTGTTAAATGTGGTAATCAAACATTCTTAAAAAAATGCTTTGCAAATCCAGAAGCAATGTTTTATAAAGATGGTGATCTCAGAGCTACACAGCTACTGTTATCTGTAACTGATAGCTCTGTATTTCCAGTGGAACATGTATGTTTGGGTGAGTCTCAGGTAATATATTATATGTGATATGTTTGTATCTCATTAAATGGAATTATTTATGCTAATTTTATGTTGGGTGATAGTAGCATTGTTGGCCTATTGCTATACAGTTTGTGCTAGAGGGCTGTGTTTTGTAAAGTTTTGTTGTAACTACTGTTACGTTGTAAGTTAAAACAGTCATAAAATTGATGCTAGATGGGATTTGCTACATCTTCATGTACCTTAATGCAACACTATGCTGCTAACTTTTTGCCATGTGAAATTTTAGATTCCAGTGGTTCCAGGTGTGGTCCTCCCAGGCATAACTCCAGGTGTAAGTACCAATTATGTTTCGATGTAATTAAAACTCAGGGTGGTTTTTTTCAGTTATTTAATATAGACGTAATGGTGCACATACCACAAAATGGCAGTGTTACAGCAATACTTGATTAACCAAAATGAGTAGTCTAATTATAAAGGCAAGTGAAATCATGAGAACATTCAATCTGTTTGAGACATTAAGGTTTCAAAGACTGCTGTGGTGGTGATAACATTTTATGCACTGCCTTTTTATTCTGATATATGATAGTACAATATTTTCATAGGTAGCTGTCTAGGTATGCCAAAGAATGTATATTTATAAAAAAAGAGAAAAGGAGAATTTTGTTTACACATTATATCAATAAAAATTATAAAGAACATAAATAGCCATTGAAAATGCTGATTGCTTGCAAGCATGCTTAAATGACATGAAACTTGCATTCCTCTTGCAAAACTTTAAAGTTGATAAGACAATTCATCTGATTGATATAAAGATCTTCTAATTTAACCTTGCATTTTTCGCTTTCCTTTAGGTGCCATTTGATCTCTGTATAAATCCCTTGAAGTTCTGTAAGTGTTTAACCATGTAGGCCTCAGAATGATGCATGATGCTTGCCCAATATAACAAGCTTTAAAGTTTGAATATGTAAGTTTGAAGACTACACATGGTATGTGCTCTTTATTTAAAAAGATACTCCTATCCTATCTGAATTAAAAATCTTAAAACACTTGACTGAGTTTAGTGTAAGTGGTTAAATCCACAGACGGTAGGTATCACTACTAGGTGTGGATTTGCTATTTAATCTGTCAAGTTTTTACCAGTTTTGCCTCTTCCTTTCTTATCTTGTTGCTGCACAATATAACTGAAACCATATTCATTAGTCGGAAGCACAGAGAACCATTTCCCAGGTCATTCTCAGAATTAGGCAGAGTAACCTTACCTGTTGGAGGCAGCCAGTGAACTTGAATCTCTCTCCTCAGAGACCGCTAGGTGTGTGCAGTGCCTTAGTCCACTGTGCCACGTCAGCCCCTAAGTTGTGTGAAAGTTCTCATTTGAGTGTACAAGCATAAAACTAACCTTTTAGTTAGTATTACGTTAATAGCATTGTGTTAATTCTCTTGTAGCTTGTTGGACTGAATGCACTCGGGGTACAAAATGTAGCTACAACACCCCCACAACTTGGAGCAAATGTGGATCCAAACAAGGTTGAGGAAATAAGAAGAACCATTTATGTTGGTAACCTGGACTCAACAGTAAGTGTATATCACAGTTTCTTTATAAACAGGTTTATAATACATGTTCAAGGTATCTTTATTAGTACTATTAGCAAGTGAATGTCAAAAAGCCACAGAATTGAATATATGTATTATATATATATAATAATATCTAATATGTATATAATAGATGTTTACTTTTTCATTAGTATCTGCTTCAGATACAGCTGTCTTTAATACTTTGGTATCAGTTTTAACTTCCTTGCTTCCTTTCCTATGCAAAGGCTTGTAAAACATGGAATCATTCAATGATATTAATTCTACCACATACTTGCTCTGGGTAGTTGGTTAGATAATACATTGCTACAATCAGTACAGTAAAATCATGTAAGCACTTGTTTTTTGCAATGATGTTATTGATAAATTGCAGGAAACATTTTAATGCAGATTACGAGATTTACCAATGCTGTACTTATATTATTTTATGTCACCAACATCAGGCTGGTCACAAGAATTTTGAAATAATAATGCCAGAAAATGAACATCAGACGAAAATGCAGGAAAAGCACATCAAAATACTGTTTTTCGTATCTCACTACCAATTGTAGATTAAATGTTTTGGGTATTTAACAGAACGGATTTTTGTGTGAATTTTGGAAATGGAACTGTATGACATTCTATAAGAAAGTATGTAAGTACACAGCACTGATGTATCAAAACTAGGTAGAGTCCATGTTTTTAAAATAAAGTACCTGGGGTTTTTGAGATAAAACTAAGCCCTTTTATGCATTTAGCATTGTACTGTCGACTGATTGGCCACATTTCGGGTTTTCAATAATATGGCAACGACACAATTCCTAGATAAAACATGGTAAACTGCAGATTTCTTGATGAGTTCTCATGTCAACCATAAACATCAACCTGAACCAAAAGAATTGCAATGGACATCGTTTTTAAATGCTGATAAAAGTGGAGCACACACGTGTTTTAAAATACTTCAGCTTCAAAGAGGAATAAATTCTGTTGAATATGAGACTTCAAACAACGTAAAATAGTTTATTTTTCACCAATTCGACTTTAAATCTTTGCATGTAAATATCTCTGGCTCTTCAGCGGAGAATAGTTTGTTTGAATGTTCAAAATGAGGCCCAGGCCTGTATGTGATTGATTCTGAGGTTAAAATAGCAGCCCAATCATGGACTCCATTTTACATTAAGTTTTTTGAAGCACAGCATCGGTGCTGAAAAACTGAGCGAGGTTACAGATAGAAGCAAATTAATGATATAAAAGCTGATCTTACAAGATTTAAAACCTAATGAACTAAACCCCTCATTACTTCATCAAGGCAAATGCCAAAAAAGTGACAATTTTGGGTAAATAATGATAGAAATTAATAAACAAAGTAAGGTTGGAAGGAATTAACTTAGACTGACTTAGAATATTAGAGGACACCCTACCTACATATTTCCTATTTTATTACCTCTCTTTTGCCATTTTGTTATGCAGAAGAGTATACAGAATTTCAAGATAAAGCTACGGCAATCCCACGTATCATGTTACAAAACATTGTTTCATTAAGCACCAATGGGGGCAACTGGCAGGTAGTGTCACACACTTCCACCTGTGATCACCAGTTGATTGTTTTAACCCTTCTGTGCTTTTGTTTCTGTCTGTACGTTATTTCTACCCTAGTTTATGCTGAGCCCTCGGGCCTTCTACTCCACAGCTACAACTCCCGGGTTTATTTTACACACATCTCCCCCTGGATAAATAGAACTGATCCCTATTGACCCTTGGTTATCCCTCACAGCAAGAGCACTGCTTACAATTTGCAACAGCACAATAAAGGAAGCATTGTTAGGACAGAGCTTCTTTGTTTTCATTGCTTGCTGAACAACTTGAATGAATTCAAACAATAACTGTGTGTGCACCTGACCTCGCATTCGTACATTTGCAACAGGCACACTGCAGTCAGTCAACCAAGGATGCAAGCCACATCAGGTATTAATACTTCTGATGACGGTCAAACTCTTAAAAGATGATGTTTGTGCAAAGCGACAACCTAAATGCAGGCATACGTGTCATAGTGTGTTTTAAATAAATCATCGTCAGGACTGCTGTAAATCAGGATTGTGTGTGTTTAATATTCATATTTGTAATCGTATATGACCAGCAGACCGGTAGCCTGAAGTTATTAAGGCATTGGGTGGTAACATAAGTCAAATCGGGAATGGACTTCGGTGAGCAGAAATATTATGACTGCTACTCTTACATGAAGTATGATTCATAGTGCAAAAAATTTTGATGTCTTTAGCCCATAGTGAGGCATCGCAACAACGCATATACCAATACATGACTGAAGGCCTTCAGTTTCAATTTGATTAGCCATCTGCTTAGATATTAGATAAAGAACAAACATCGCTTTTAAAACTATTTTACAAGAGGAAGAAAGGTAACTTAGGTTAGACAAGAGACTAAAAATGATGCAGCGGGAGGGTATACAGCCAAGTTGGTAGGGTTTCCCTTTTACTTAGAAACGTGCTTATGTCAGGGTTGCACAAGGTCATCTTTTTATTTCTTATTTCTTTACCATTTACTTACACTTTACTATGTATAAACAGATTGATTTTAAAATTATTGTGAAGAAGCCCCCTTATCCAGCCCTTTCTTCGAAGACCTGTAGCTACGTCTAGACCATCCAGATTTTTGTGAAGTGTGGATATCAAAACGAATGGTATATTTTATTCATCAATAATGTTAGATATAATGACTGTCTTGGCAAAATGCTTTAAATGTTTTATTTGTAACTTTGTAATGAATTTAAGTGAGTATTTTGAAATGAGTAAGACTCGACTAACAGATAATTTCAACATATAACATTATGTACAATTTTTAGCTCTGTCAAATCCCAGTGGTCACGCCCAGTTCTGCTCGAACCCTTGGTTACGCCCATAATTGCACACACATAGATTTTGACTAAGCTTGTCTTGGCCTGGCTTCAAACACTTCGCCCTATAGCTTTTAGCTGATTTTGAGTATATGATGTTAATTAGATTTATGCATAGTGGTTACTGTAGGCTGATTTTAGGTTAAAGACTAAAGCTCGCAGAAAGGCAATAGTAGCTTTTCTAAAAAGTGTTTGTATATTACCTTGAGAATAAAAGATATCAAATTTTGAGTTTTGTTTAATTGTGTAGATCAGTGCTGAACAATTGCTTGCATTTTTCTCCGGAGTCGGTGAGATAAAGTATGTTCGACTTGCTGGAGAGGAAGGTCAGCCAACAAGGTATTAAGTAAATTTTGATATTGGTTCTTTTACATTGTAAACCCTTCTTATCACATGAGATAACATCTAACTAAAGAAACACAATTTCAAAATGCACTTCTTTGAATGGATTCACATTCCATGTATGAATCTACATTATCATGGTTTCAGCCCCCCCATGATTCTGGGGGGACCTAACTTTTTGAAATCTCCTATTTTATGGGGGGACCTACGATTTTGGAAAAAAAGTGGGGGGACCTGAACTTCTGGGGGGACCTGAATAATATCACCTTTTCTCGATAAAACGAAATAAATACAGATTCAAAACCAGTAAATGAAACTACTTACAGACTCTACTCATTAGTCATCAATGTTAAATAGATGAGATCTTGTTTGCCTGTGGAAACATGTCAGGCACTTATTAGTCACTCAGTTTACAGCACTTCATACACTATCATAATAATAAATCAGTTGATGGAGAGTGCAAAGTCTAATCAGCTAGCAATGGTCGTAATTTTGGGTCATAGATAACAATGTGATTAACATTACCATTGAATAATTCACTTGAAATAACGAACATAATTAAGGCATCAAGTGATAATGATAATCAAAGTAGAAGGACTGATTGAAATTTTCTGCGGAAAGCTTTCTAAGTTAAAATTATTCTTGTTCCTTTAAAAGGCCGAGCTGTTCCCATGTTTGCTACTCAATAGTATGCCATATAGTGCTCAGTGGTCATCAGAGGTCTTTCATCGTCAAGGAACATCGAGGAGATTGTTGAACATATAAGGTCAGTTTTCTATGGTATCATAGAACTTCAACCTATCTTTGACCTCCGTCAAAGATCCCTGATGGCATGAAGTTTGTTGGAAGGGCAGTCGTTGGTTCTTTCTACAAAACACGATAGTAAACCAAACGGTAAACATGAAAACCTCTATTCTGAACCTCACCTTATCCCTTTTCACCTCAGTGTTCAACTCCTGAGCATTTTCTTTTGCTGCATCTTCTTCTTTCCTTTTTCTCGTTTGGAATAAATGTGGACACATTGATGCACAAGCATTAACACGCCACTTCTTCAATTCTGTTCAGAGTAAGTGCTCCTGCAGCAAGACAGCTTTTTACAATAACCATTAACTCTACTTCCTAAAAATGGTGGCCCTAGCAAAACAACAGACGACGAAAAACAGGAAAGTTGGGGAGCGGCGCTCAAAAATACACCCTTCAAGGTTGTATATAATTTGAGAGGGACCCCACAATCAATCACCTATGGTAGGCCCTATCAACCTGTATTGACCAAATTTTTATGAATAGGGGCGTGTATAATATGTTACAGAATTACCGAAATCTTGGTATATTTTTGCTGAAACCTAGCCCTGCGTGTAGCCTATCTCAGCTATTATTACGTTAGCAGCTTTCGTCTGCGAGTAGGCTAGCTGAAACGGTTTTGATTTACAATTCTTATTACTGTTCTACTCTTCAGTGGTTTAATCTCTGTCAAAAATCAAGTCTATTTGAGAAGTAACTTCCTGTCGATTCCTTGATATGGGAAGAAATAGACAACAAAGGGCTGTTTCCCTGTCAGCACTCGGTGAGATCAATTTCTTTGTATCGTATAAAGATAGAATTCCAATTAATTGCACACAAGACGAATAGCGGAAACGGAAGACTCTTATTGTTGCAAGCCGGAAGAGGTTTGCTATTTATTTCCTTGAGCATCGCTCTGTTTTCAGTAGCCATTTGTCGTTGAAAGAGCTAGGAGAGGACATATCAAAGCTACAGGATGAAGTTTGTATTGATGTTTATTGCCCTGGCAGCATATGCCTGCATTGTCAGTGCCGAAGAAAGCGAATCGTCAGTAGAGTCAAGGCAGAGGAGAGGGATTTACTTGTTTGGAAAGGCATTTGAGTCCAAGTTCAAGAAACTAGCTCAAAGTAAGTAACAAAGTTCGTGTCTGTATACAAAGTCTATAATTCTACGTCGTTCCCTGGGCCATTAGAAGGAATACATAAAATTCTTGCTGCTTGTGTCTATGTTCTGGAGAAGCCTATACATATTTGCCAATATATATGTTACAAGATAACATCTGATTTAAAAAGATCTATAGTAGATAAACTCAAGCTGTAACCAAGTGCCAGACTCCAAATTGTATTTCATACCTTGAGTGATTGTCGAAATGTACAATTCTTTTCTCCATAAAAATTGTAAACTTAACCGGGTATCACATGCAAGTTACATACGGTTATGTATATATAAAGTGCAACGGAACAGGACCGTCAAATTTCTGATTGTCACAAAGACCAGCAAACGTGTTTTCAAATATTTCATGCTATGAGATGTTATCATCTCATTTCCTCTAACGATATTTTTAACCCTGTGATTCAGAAGGTTGAAAGATGCAATTGAGAAAGCAGTTACCATTTTATTTCTCCTTGGATGTACAACATTCTCCGAATAAGAGTTTCATGTTCCCAGCAGAAGCCATTACAGGCTATATCGATGATTTTAGTTCGATAAATACGGGTTAAGGACAAGAAACCATAAAAAATTGGTTTATTTTATTTGTAGGGTAGTGTAGGACAGGGTAGCAGTAGGGTTAGGAGTAGGTGTAAGATATGGTCAATCACTTTCATTCAATGTTGACCCGGCCTATAGGCTTACCATTTTGCCAATCCATGTTTGGGTGTAGGTGTCATTATTTCTATATAAACATTATAACTATAATAAAAACTTTGTGGTTTCCTTGCCATTCACAGCCACAAGATGTTGTGGTGCAGAGATGACTAATTTTACACAAAGCTGTGATCAGACTGAACGATGACGTCATCTGTTACTTCACACAGTCGTCAGTGATTCCATTTAAACGACGTCATAGGTAATCGCTTTTGTTGACCAAAGTTTGGTGCAGTGTTTGACGTAAAGGGTCACCTTTGAGAGGGCTGGGTGTGTCTAGGGTTTAACCACGTGATCGTGTTTTCGTCAGCAGGATGAGGAACAAGACTGAATCAACTGTCCAAGGAGATTAATAGTATTTATAGCGATATTTATTAAGTAGTATTGTGTAACATAGATCGCCTTGACAATATTGTGACTACTTGATTTCGCGTCCCGATTCCATACAAACTTACGATCTCTGAGTCTTAGGCCCGGCGCTTATTGGGGAGCAGAGCCAATTAGATTTTTTTCACTAAATATTAGTTAATATTATCTTTCCTCGTGCAGTTTGAATGTTTATACTTCATCTTCTTCCACATGTTGGTCAATCAACTCTTGATTCTTTCAACATCCAACTTTGAATGAAAAAAACCCGTTATTTTGACTAGCTAGCTTAGGAAGAGAAATCTGTAAACATTTCTGAAGGAACGTCATAAAAATATAAAACTTAAAAGAAATCAATATGATGTTACTTGGTACGTCTATGCATAAAACATATTCCAATGGCGGAAACAGGCGTCGCTATTCGTGGTCGTATATACATTAACAAAGTAAATGGTAACGACTATCTCAGGCGCCACGATTCATCTCTGTCCAAGAAATTTTTGCGTGTACTCTCGACTGGTTTTCCGGTTATTATCCTTAAATTTCCTAGGAAATTTCTTGGCGGTCGGCGTCGATTGATTTTTCTCTTAGCAAACAAGGCAAGTGAGTCAATTGGGTCTGCTGCATAGTAATTTAATCATCGAAAATGATGTCCTTTAAGCTAGTTTTATTTCTTCCTCAATAGATTTCAATTGCCGATTTAGACACTGGAGGAGAGTACTTGATGGGCAAGGGAAGCCGAAAAATTGTGTTCGCAGATGTTCAAGAGGTCATGTGGAAGGATACAGTATCGAATTTGGGCATTACTGCAAAGAAGAAGGTAGTTGCAGTAGTGTTTAGGGCATTATTCTGAACGTGAGAGAGGATAAGCACCCAATAACCTCCCCTCCCCCTGTGCCTATAGGATTGAAGTGCAGTTATCTCTAGTTAAGATGTTATATAAAAATATCTAGTGTCTTATAAGCGCTAACCCTTGCTACAGTTGAATTTAGTGTTTACTACATCTTGTATTCCATCTGCTTTTCTTAGTAATGTGGCATCATATCGTATCCACGTTGTCTTATGTTTACAGCTTACTGTTAGGATTCTTTGCATTCTTCAACACAGCATTCATCAAACGGATCCACGTGTCCAACTGAAACGGCAGCACATGTTATATGATGGTAGGCCCACTTTGAAAGCATTTCTATGTTAGTGCCAATAGACAATCAGTAAAATCATGGAGAAATGCATTATATAGAAAAATGAATCAAAGCTAGAGTATTGTATGATAATCGAAAACATTGCTCAAAAATTTGGCCCATAACTAGGACGTATGTAGTTTATGCTGCGAGTGATGACTGACCAAACATGGTGCTGCAAAAAAAGCCCAGTAACTCCTCCAGCTGTTTTAACTGGCCATAGTCTTTGTCATCCAGCATCTTCGCATTGGCAAGCAACGCATTTTATCTGTTATATTTTCTTTATGTAGAAGAACTAGCGGAAGGCTGCCTCGATAAAATGTGTTTCCGGTGTAAACGAGGGTATCTAAGATTCCATGGAGAATTTTACACAGACCACAAATGCGTATCGGAGTGTCCAGATGGGTATATTGCAAGCAGAAGACAGTGCACGAGTAAGTAAGCTAAAGACAGTTGCAAGTATATTTATATATGTATATCTTTATTTAAAACCATAAACTCGCTGTTATTACAATCGTTTCAAAACAAGCCCCACCACAGTTATACACTATGTTCTTCCTCTCCCTTTTCTTTTTCCCCTCGTCCTTCTCCAGCTTCACCTCCTTCACCTCCTTCACCTCCTTCACCTCCTTCACCTCCTTCACCTCCTTCACCTCCTTCACCTCCTTCACCTCCTCTACCTCCACCTCTTGCTTGACCTCCTCCTCCTGCTTCTCCTACTTCTCCTGCTTCTCCTACTTCTCCTGCTTGACCTCCTCCTCCTGCCTCTCCCGCTTGACCTCCTCCTCCTCCTTCTCCTGCTTCTCCTCCTCCTCCTGCTTCTCCTCCTTCTTATCCTTATCCCTGTCCTTCGCTTCCTCTTCCTCCTCCTCGTTTTTCTCCTCCTCCTCCTCCTTCTTCTCCTTCTCCTTCTCTTCCCCTTCTCCTCCTTCTCCTCCTCCTTCTTTTTCTCCCTGTCCTTGTCATTGTCCTTCTGCTTCTGTTTCTCCTTCTCCTCCTTCTCCTTCTTCATTTCCTCCTTGTTCTTCGTCTTCTCCTTCTTCCCCTCCTTCTTTGCTTTCTTCTGGCGGTTGCCGCTAGGCCTCTTTAGGACCTTATACAGGAGGCAACAATTCATTCACGTTCAGTCTTCATTGTCTCTTGGATGTCATCGTCACCATTGCCCATATCAGTTGATATCCTTGGATATAAGTTTGAATAGGCAAATCAGTTATAGGCCAAGGAACATGGAAATTTGAGCAAAATAATCTTTGTACGCGCTTGCGCGTTAATACGCATTTCTAAGGGTGCAGTTGTCTAAGAGTCTCTCCTATGGGGATGACACTTGCTTTTTAGTAATTCTAAAAACGATTGATTGATTGTGATCCCTAACAGGTTATGGACCCATAACATTCCCGGACCTCGACAGGGTCTGTGAATTCCGGGTTGCTACCACTGCTGTTTTTCGTCTAAGAAAACTCATTTCTTCTCAGGATATGAAACTCATGTAAACATAGCATGTTGAATCGTATTCGTGCCAGACCATGCCTGAAGCGGCCTAGCAAGCACTAACTCAATTTGTTAATAGTTATGATTTTATTGCTATATTACAGAATTACCGCGTGGATGCGCCGACCTTCGCTGTGGTACATGCGTGGCAGGATTTTACAGGTTTAGAAAGCCTTTCTTTGGTTCGCACATGGGAGGTTGTGTTGATAAATGCCCGTTTGGATATGGCCCTGATGAGAAAAATGAGAACTGCTTCAGTGAGTATAGATTTTCAAGTTCCTTTTCGTATTAATTTTGGTGAAAAGAAAGTGTGAAGAGGAAGAGGGGACAAAAAAGCAAGGGTGCTGTATATATTACTGGCGGTTGTGGAAAGCTACCTCGCCTGTGTCCTTCATGAATTGGCCGTGTGTATTTTAATTTTCCGGTGCTAGAAGGGAATATCAGATTCAGCTAACAAAACCGTTGTAACAGGCGGCAGGGGCATTTTGTCCCCGCCATATTTTCACGGACATGTGCGCGCCCATGTAATTTTTAGCCAAATCGCAAAATCTGCCTTGAGCGAAATCTACACTTACTCTTCTGATGTTGCGTATCCTTGTCGCCAGCAAAAGTGATGTACATTCCTCCAGTTTATAGCCTTCGGTGACTCCCCATATGTACTCCAGTGTCCTTATTTGAAAAAGTGATCGCCCCTCAGCGAAATATCTTGCGCTGACTCTGGCTCACCACAGTTTCAAAACGGGAAGTCATGCAGTAAGAAAATTGGGTAAATTTGCCAATATTCCCGTTGTTTTGTCGTTGCATATATTTCTCTATGGGCGCCCAACGGTGGGTGTTGAAGGGGACACGTCTGGTCCCCTTTTTGAAAAGGGGAACGTAACATTAGACACCGTTCCTGTTTGACACCTTTAAAGCTTTTGTTCTTCCAGTACAAAAGGTGCAATTTAGCAAACAACTTTTTAACGTAAAATTTCTTGCAGATCAGCCTGGCTGCAGTGTTTTGAATTCTTTGCAATTTAAGTAAATGTCTAGAAGGTGTACCATACAACAGGCTGTTGAAGCACTCTATGCGGCTGGTAACTAAGGCGTTCACGAGAGTCTTTGTGTTTTCGTGGTCTAAAAACCGCCGAATTCTTGTTATACTATGTAAATGGTAGGATGCAGCTTTACAAACTTTATTTATCTGTGATGCTATACTTAGTTGAGAGTCAGCCCAGAACCCCAGATTACTAATGTGATGGCTTTTCAGATGCTGTAACTGCCAAATTAGAACAGCCTGGAAGACAATTCTTGAATATTTAATCTCATAAGCAAAAAGCTGTCCCTAGCTTTGCATACCACGCCTGTATTTGCAATGTACTATTATATGATAGGAATTCCTGGATTGTGAACAAATATAACATTAAAAAATTCATCACTAGCAGTGAAGCAATGGTATTTGTGAACGGACATATGTTTCAAAATCTTTGCAACTCCCAACCATCTCTACAAACTACCGTAATTACTTTTAACAGGTCCAGATTTGTATGAACACATCCAGCAAAATACCAAGGAATCCCTAGCAAAGAAGATCCTTGATTTTAACAAAGAGACCAGAGTGTACAACATAGAATGTCCAAGGACATGCAAGATTGATGGTATAAGAAGAGCTCCGTAGGAATTGAAAATTTCAAAATATCTATCAAACCAGAAAGGTTTGTGATGGATAAGGATTGCAAAATGTCCAATCCTAGTTTATGGTGCACATCTGTCTTAAAAACGTAAGTAAACTGTAAGAGGAGGAGAAGAGAAAGAAAAAAGAAAGGGGAAATTCCTAAATTACTAAAGGAATAAAATTTCGCCCTCCGTCTACTGTCAGCTAAATAATTTTGAGATAAATTATTTTTGACATATCTATCTTATGCATTTACGACACTCTTACCTTTACAGCTCCCTTTCTATAAATCTATTCAATACATTGATCAAAACAGTCATACCTCTAGCAGAGACTTTAACAATGACTGATCCTGAAAATGTGCAGTTATTTGCATTCCTGTGAACTCCATTCTTGACAGCAAGGGCAAAATAAAGTTCGTTTTGTATCACATATCCACGCATACTCTGAATTCCTTGTTGGTTGATGATGAAAACCGATTGAAAGCCGATCCCAGGATGGAACTCGTACACCGACACTTTCAGCCCTGTTGTTAAGACTGTTAGATAAGTGCGTCTTCTGATTGAAAATAGGCCAAGATTTCCAGGATTAAACATAGGGATCATTTGGTACCACTGAAACTTTTGCAAATCTTTGTTGTAGGAATAAACGTACAGCGCACCTTGTAGTGATGACCGACCACTTGTTGCTTCAAATTTATTGCTTGATGCAACAAGAAAACTTTGTCCATCGACAGAAAATGACGCAACGTCCTTTGCACCGTACATCGAGATTTCTTGATGCAAAACAAGTCGGTGACTCTGGAGGCGGTATAACACAATATTTGACGCACTGCTTCCCGTCTGGTAGTCATAACTCATGGCAACTGCAACATGAATAGTGCCATTTAACATAAACGAATGAACAGCTTGAGCATTTGATGCTTTTATTGTTTGAGTTAATGAAAATAATGTTTTGGTGTAGCCCATTTGCCACAACGTAATATCTGAGGAGGCTTCGACAGTGTTCCCTGTCTGTGAGTCAACTACAACTAAGTAATGAATTCCTTGTGCACTGACAAAAGAGTCCATATCAGGGATCCCTTTCGTAGGAATTTTTTGATGTTCAACAAACTTTCCTGTAGCTTCATCAAGTTGAAATATTTGTGATGGACCTGTGAAAAAAGGGAAGTTGAAAATCTCAAATCATTGAAAGTTTGGAACTTGCAATGTAAAGATGTAGAGTTGAAGCTGATACTTAACAGAGTTTTAGTAAGGTAACTTTCCTACTTCACCTAGAGGTTGGTATCCTTGCATTATAAATAGAGGTAGAAAAAACTTTTTGCTTTATACTGAATTCCTACCCAAGACAGTATTTAAATCCATTTTAAGAAAAATTGAGTGTTGCCTTCGAATGCCTTAGAGAAGTAGAATTGGAACACACTTTAATTCAGCTGATGTGAGGGGTTATTTTTGCCAAATTTTATACTAATCAAAACTTTGTCTACTGCAATACGCTTCACTCTGTTAGTTTAAAATAATGCAGGTTTTAGGGTTACTGTACCTAGAGAGCAAGTGGCCCTCAAGATGATGAAGCACCAGTTAATCTAACGTTTAAAATAAAAGATGATTTAAATTGATAATGAAAGAAGTTAAATGAAAGACTAACAAACCAGGTTACAACTTCGTGGCTGATCATGCTCATAAACCTTAATTGTTAAGACAATAAATACAAACCTTCTATTCCACATGTATTACCACCATTTGCTATGAAGATCAATTTCTTCTCACCAATTTGACCAATGTACTTTATACTTGCGGCATTGTCGGTAGGTATTTGCTGGACTAAACTAGTTCTTAGTAGTCCCTTAAACTCATCAACCATTAGAAGCTCCGATTTTGTGCACGGGAAAGACGAATTTCCTGAAATGGACAAAGCTAGCCATAACTGCGAATTAGTATAGAAGAGTTCCATGTTGTTGGTTGAGTAGTTTGATAAGTCTTTGGCAATCGTGAAGTAATTGATGTCTAAAGGTGATTCTGTAACAAAAGGATATACCAAAAATGAATGCTTCCTAAGCAAATGTGCAAAAAGAAAACCAGTAGAAAATATTATATGGGATGTTTAAGGTAAGAAACCAGGGGAATGGAATATCAGCCTAGTGTCGCAAAATGTATATATTTCAGACCTTTGCAATTAGCACTTGGAATATGTGAATTAGTGCTTCAGGCCTCCACCAGTTGAAGTTATTTTGCTTGCTTATGCATCAACAAAAAGGTTGGCTTTACAAATGAAGGGACTGTCGAACCTTATCTTGTAATATAAACTGTGTATCTCCCGTGTTTGGCAGTACTCATTTCGCACCCATCATAAAACAAATACCCTATAGATTCGGTTCTTGCAGTCTCTTCCACAGTTAAAAGTTACTGCCTATGGTAAACAGTACGTTAATGCAGACGTCCTCGTACTGTACACACCTACAGTCAAATACCAAGAAAAAATGAAAAGGAAGTTGATATATGGATTACGTAGATTTTTCTCTCAAGCCTCTATATTGTACTAGCATTTGCATGCGTCATTCTCGCTTTGCTTATGATCTCCGTGTTGCCCCCTTTTTTTTTTTACTTGATTGCTTTTCTAAACTAAGAAAACAGAATCAAATAAAATGTCTTTGTTTGAAAAGTAAATAAATAAGCAAACGTAAGTTTATACAACCAATCTGGACAATTTAGACAACCAATTAAAAGCGTAAATACCTGAAAAGTGATTTGAAATCCTGGAAAGGGAATATTGCGAATTGTTTAGAGAGAATTCTAAGGAGCTTCTTGTTTCAAGAATTTCTTGGTTCATTTTGGGTTTTTCTAACTTTAGTTCCGAAAGATCTATGCCATTTACTGTTCCATTAACAATGATATCATGGCGAACGTCAAGGTTTGATTCCATGTTTACGCTACCGTATATAATTTGTTCGGTATACGTAGTAATTCGCGTTCTTTCAAGTTCGTTGAGATCTACCTCGGAGACGTTTCCAAAAACGGTCAAGTTACCAGAAACCTTTAAAATGATAAAAATGGAATGATTTAATTTCGTTATATATATATTACCGCCTGTCAAGTCACAAATACTTGCGAGAGCGGGACTAATACAATAAGCAAGTTCGATCGTTCTCGCAGCAATTGAAGCCTTTGTAAAATTACAGCATAACATACCAGCATCTTACTGCGTTGCTCGGACATACCTATTCTGTATGTTGGCCTTGTCAACGTCAAAGTTATTACCCTAAAACTAATGAATAAAAGTGTTAAGAAGTGTATCGTATTGCTTGAGTGATAAGTCATAAATTAGGTCAATATATTGGCAACTCTAGAAAGCAAATAACTAACTGCAAGACCATTGCCAAAAATCCATATAAGGACATACACATTACTTATGATACTTAAGAAAAATAGCATGATGAAGACCGAACTAACGTTTCACCTGTAACATGACAAGTAACGTATAGAATTTGCATAGAGTCAAAGTTTGCAAACATTGATAAAGCACTCATGAGGAATCTTATTCATTTTTAGCTGAAGCATATAATTTGCGATGCCTCTTAGATAATAAATATAGTAAAACGTCATGTAGATAAAATATGAGGTAGGTATCACGTTGTGAAAAAATCCTACTAAATTAAATATACAAGTAATATTCAAGTTGTATCCATAATGTCATATTGTTAGATAATATGGTTGCTGCCAAGCAAGAATTAAATTTCCTACCTTCAGTGTATTGGTAAAGAAAAGTGCTCCGGTGACATTTTGTCCACCAGTCAGTGTTATTGGAGTAATAGAAGAAAAATTTCTACTATCCAGCAATCCCTTTACGTACACATC
>JAAAKM020006971.1:124251941-124264855 GCA_010016025.2 Alatinidae sp. Z8VKAUB7J3 | reverse complement strand
CTGGTTTAAATAGATGTACCTCGTTGTCAGAACTACGACATTTGAAAATTTGTCATGTAATTTGTCGTTCTGTTAGATCCTAAGGCTGAAATAACACTACCAGCATCAATTCTACTTCAGAAGGAGCAACAGGAAAAGCAAGAAAGTAAGTACAATCATGGAGGTCCCACTACTTTTACTTTTCTGTTATGAATGAAGGGCTAATAGTATTTGTTTTTTAGCTTTGCACTTTACACATAGCAGATATTCAAACCAAGTAGACAGCTATTGGCTACAGAGCTGGGTATGCGCAACCAGGGACACAAGTATTACACTCCATCTTTACCACTTTCGTGGAGGCTGTTCCACCAGATATAGGTATGTCCCAAAATCATTTTGCAGGAAGTGACCCAGCTTTAGATTTTAGGCTTTCTTAGGTTATACAGTCGCTCCAACGTGTATATCAACGATTTTTAGCCATTGCTGTTTTCGTAAAATTATTGCAAGAGATTTGGAAACAAAAAAATACCAACGTTTTGGACAAAATTGCTTAACCAGTTGTGGTGATTTGGGCAAATGTATGATGGACGTTATAATTTCGGTCATCATCTTGAAGATGCATAACGTTTTGGGACACTCGCAGGATGAGAGATGAAATATTTCGAACAGTTAAAATTTTCGGCAGTCAACCATCTGAAAATTAAAGCATCCGAAAGTTTTCGCGTTTCATGTATTGAACTTAACACTTTCAAACAAACACAACAGGAGACCAGTGTCAGGACGGACGTCCACGGAAACAGTTCACCGCCAAAATACAAGGATCGAAGGTGAGCTAATCATGGACACAATTAGCGTCGAGGATAAATTGTAAACACATAGTTTTTCCCAGCACAGAGTCAGCATTAAGTGGCTCTCTGACTCTGAATTGTTCAAGAACGTTTTCTGCATTTCACTTATGAATCATACTAAGCTTTTTCAAGAATTTTTTAGAATTTTTTTTGAAGTCTTTTGCTCCGATGGCTTTTGATATGATACTATTTGTTTTCTTATTTCAATGGCGCTAGCCCTGACTTGCCAACCTCCTACACTTGATCATGACTTTTGCGATCTGTTATTTATTGTGATTTCAAAATTGGACCTTCTGCCAAATGTGGGCTTGTGCTTCGTTAGGTATGTGGACAAATTTTGTCAAAAGATAAGTTTAATTAAACATTTGGTGCATTTGTAAAAAAGTAGAGAGGGTAGCTGCTGCAGAAAGTGCTGAAGCTTGAAAGGAGTACACCGTTCACCAGGGATGTATACTATACTTGTTAAGTGTAAACTAGTCTTTGTCTAATTATTGACCTACTATGATTCCAAATTTTTTGACAAAACTCGATATCTTTATTTGTATCCAACAAGTATGTTTACACACGAGGATAAGAGTAACCTGGAAATAATGCCTTTGAAACGGAGAAAACCTGGAAGCTTTTTTGTGTAGACTCACATAAATGAGCTCTTGGTAGACATACATGTTCACCTTTGCATTCTACAACATCAAAAAGTATATTCTTAGTTTGGCCATACCATCAAACGTAAGTTGCTTTGACAGTTGATAAGTAAATGTTATTGATTTGCTAGGCCGTGTGATGTTAATTATATGAGACCAAATTGGATATAAGTATCAATATATGAATATTACCATGCTGAGGTTTTACAATAATTCTTTATAAAATAACTGTTCACTTTTGATACACGAGTCGTCTACACATAAACTATTGAATTCCATTAATTGTTTCAGGCGAAAATAAATCAAAGCTGCCGCCGCCACCCGGTGAAGAAGAAGAGAACACCGATCCCTCTCAAAAAGAAGATCCTCCTTCTGAAAAGAGAGAAAAACAGAAGATCAAAACTGGAAAACATCCGAGCCTTCTAAAGGTATTGCACATCTATGATTAAAGTTTTTGTGGTACTAAGCTACAGAGTAAGGAGAGATACATTTATTTGTGTGAATTTAGCGGCGTGGAAGAGGTTGTGGAGGCCATCTGCCTGCAATGGCGTGACCCGCCAAGAAGATGAAGAAGAAGAGAAAAACCGGGAGGAGATTTTTTGTCTGTAACTTCACAGTTATATTTAAATGCTGGTTACCCTGATATCACGTTAAATATTGATGTAAAGGCTGTGGTGTCTCGGTGGTCAAAAGTTTTACTTCAGGCCTTTTGAAATTGTAATGCAAGTAGCACCTTTTTGGGTTGTTTCTTAAGTTAGCATAAGATATTTTAATGAGCAATTGTTGCACATTTTTTACTTAGAATATATGAAACCAGAATTTATTCAGTTTCTTTTTTCAGTAAGGAGAATTTTCGAAGTTAATGTTGTGAATATCTATTCTAATTTCAATCTTTGAAAAATAACATTGAATTAATTTTATCAGGGGGCCTGTTTAATTACTCTTATAATAATACAAGTTACTCTTATAGTATTAAAGATCATCATTTTTATAAACATCTTATGTCCCTTGTATAACAAATATTACTGTCTTTATTAAAAATGTTTAAAAGCAGATGTTTGTCTTTTATTTTAAGCGACAATCCATCAACTGAGAAATTGTCAATTTCGCAATCTTTTATTGATGATTGTTGATGATAACAAGCTGTTTGTAAACATCTGCTGAAAGTCCATAATTATGAAATCTGTTGGCAAATTGGAATCGTCCTCAGGGGTGAGGCATTTAAATCTGTCAGATATGCATTATTTAATATTCGCATTAGAGTACACAAATTTAATAAAATTTATTTTAATAAAAATGTTACTTGTACCTGAAACGAGCCTTACGTTCTTATTATAACTGTAGATAATTATTAAATTGCTTTATTTGCGGTCGTTGAGGTGTGTATTCACATCTTTTTATGCATATGTTCTCAATAATTATTAAAATTGTTTTAAACAAATAATTCAGACATAACAATAATTCTCATTTTTCGGCAGGTTGAGATCTTCAGAACTCTAATGTTACAATAAAGGAAATAATGGAGGTAAGTATTGATATTTTTATTTTCAATATCAAAGATTAAAAAAAGATTATTTTAGTTACCGTTTTCAGCCCAAAACATTTCTATTACTGTTGTAGCTACAGCATTTGCTGACATGTGCTTGAATTTTAATCTCTTCTCGTATGATTGTAACCGTAAGTGGGCTACAATTATACATTAAGTCTTACAGATCAAAATTTTCAATTAACATATTAAACAAATGATAAAACAAAACTGGTGTATCAAAAGTTCATAACCCACTTGGATATCACTAATACTCAAACAAAAATATTTTCAACAAATTATAAGATACAAAGATTCGCCCAAATTTTTTCCATAAATTGTGATAATGCTACTATTTGATATCGACTACCTGTTCCCTGTTTATCGAATTCCCAGATATTACTACCGTCTCCTATTAATCATGCAAACCCTCGCCTCATACTTAACTAATTGGGTTGCTTCTTGAATGGATTTTTACAATTCTACAGCAAGTATTTAACATGGTTACAGCTGATATTTCGAACTAGAATATTTTCAAGCCGTTCGGACTTGATTACTAGATTTCTTCATTTTTATCAATTTTTTGATTTTTCACGGGTTCGATCCCCGGTGGTGACATATTTTCTATTTCTCTAGTGTTCTTTTAATTTTTTTTTTAAAAGTCTAGAATTACATCTTCATCATATAGTTTTAATGTAATGACATTGCTGTTCTAACCTATATAATTATTTTTATATTATTTCGTGCTTATTGGACGTATAGGTAAGGTAGGGAAAATCTAACAAAATTTATATAATGGGTCTTTTCTGAGGAGAAATATGTTGCTGAATACGATTCTGCTATCCTATTTTAAAACAAGCCATAATTCGGCGAGTAAAATGGCGATTTTCAAAATGGCGATTTTCAAATGGCGATTTTCAAAATGGCGATTTTCAAAATGGCGGACCATATGGCGGACCAGAATTTCAGTTCATGTTCCTGGCTTTAACTGAAGTTGTACCAAGCCTTTTTATATGTTTTTAGGTCATAGTATTCATTCTTGATATTATTATTGCGATTATGACATGTAAAAAAAGTATTTGAAATTTCACTAAACAACCTTCATTACGACCGTCCAACAGTTGCCGTCAACATCACCGGTATTAACAAGGAGTGGAGTTGTTCCACGAGTGGATAACTTAAGTGCGATGTCACAGTTCAATAAATAGTTTTGAAATATTTTGCACTCGTTGCATTCTTCTTGCTAATATAGAAAATCTGCCTGAACTTGAGAAAAAATCTTTATTTACCGTTGAAATACGCTCTTGTATCATTATATGAACTGTATAGCCAAACAGGCACAACAAGGGACTAAAATACAAGCATCAGACGAAGAGAAATACGCTTAAAGTAGAAAGTAGGCAGGCAATAAAAAAGGTGGCTGGGAAAGTTGCTTATTAGGACGCAATTTTGCCTGGATTCAGTACGAACCAGCTCAATCACTAATTAGAATGTAGGTCCTATTCACTTAAGTATTCCTAAATCCGTTGAATTTATTGCAGATTAAACGTCCAATCTATCTATCGTACTCACATTTCAGTAATCGTTTTCAGTAATCGTATACAGGCTGCTCGGAATTGACGAGAATGGAGAAATAGGAACTCAGTGGTTTGTTTCTATACGTTAGTGTGAAGTGTGGATATTTTCCAAAAATCGTATTGAATGGTCAGGTTTGACTACCCAGAAATCATTCCTAAAATTTTATGTATGGCCTCTTACTTAGTCTATAGTGGGAATATTAACTTGCTAAATTTGGGAATAGGGTAAGAAATAAAGGAAAAACAACCTCGTTTGGGTTTCTGTCCAGGAAGTGTATTGAATCTAAAATCCGTACCAGGTGGATTTTAAATATCTAGAGATAGAGGCCAAGGAAAGGAAAACACTGAAACTTGATAACTTGTTCAATAAAGACCAAAGAAGTAAAAGATTTCTAGCTATAGTGAAACAAATAAAAGAACTTGCTTTGATGAAAAAAAAAACAGGAAAACGAAAAAACTTTTTCCCTGTTACAGAAATGATAAACGTTAAGATGTCCTAATAGCATCCGTTACAATCTGGTTATTGTAGACTTTGATAGAACAAGGACTTCTTGTTTAAATTGTTGTACTTGCAAAACATAGAATCTCCGAATATGTGCAAGCGACGTATAGTACTGTATAGTGATAGGAAGAACAAGCCAAGGAAATACCCTATTAACGACATTAAGTCTCCTATACTAAATGTAAAAAAGCCTAAAAATTGCCTTATGAATAAAGGATTGCTTTATACAGTTACAGTGAAAAGAGAAATTGATGAATTTCTTGTGATAAATTTTTACAAAAATATGTCGGTATATGCGGAAAGCTTGTTCGCAATTCTTATTTGAGTAAACGTTTTGAAATGTATTAGCACAGTATTTCATTACTTGTTCGTAGCACTATGATATGCCTATTTTGATCTGAATTCTGGTATTAGCAACCTTAATATCATATATACAGTTATATTGGAAGGTATATGTGAACTATCCTTGAACAAAAATTTTATTATCACAATCAAGCATGTAAACAAAAGAACCCAAAACTAAATTTACGTTGAAATGTGTCAAATAATGAAATGCACTAAAATATGTTGTAAATATTTAGTGTAAGCATGGAATCAGATTAGTTTGTTTCTATTTCTACAAAATCTAAATGCAGCTATTTTTCCAGATCCCTTTTTCAAGTTTTCAATAAAACGCACAAAAATTTGTTGTAAAACATTCAGTGTAAGCATCTAATCAAATTAGTTTGTGTTTATTTCTAGCATATCTAATGCTGCTATTTTTTCCTGATCCTTTTTTAGTCCTTATATACCGATAAGGAGTATTTAGTATGTCTGTTTTTAACATACTGATAACTTCTATCAGACGTTAAGGAGCGGCATCTTTGCCATCCCAAAAGTATAGAAACATCTATTTTAGCTTGCTGCTGCTGCTGATAGTTCTGCCTGAAAAGACTCTGTTATCCAGACCGGTAGACTGGGTTTTAATAATTGCGATGCTGTTTTGGCCTAATCCGTATTTGCTTGGCATATTAGTCACCTCTATGTAATACCAATGTTATTGATAATTCGGCCGGTTGTGTCTAATCAGTTGAGAGCTTTGCTCCTAACTGGAACATGTTGGACAAAAACCTAGGAAAGATTTAATTGTTTTACTGCATAACATGTTCCGACTAAAATTCAATTGTACGCTTGTCACCTGAGCTTATTCAAAGCATTAGTTTCAAAGAAACGGTTTCATTTTTATTGAGAACTTCGGTCAAAATATGGAATAGAGATCAAAATAGTTAAGACCTTCGGTGTTAAAGTATGAAACCTTTCCCACTCTGCTACATCTGTTCAGAAAAGATTGTTTTGCCATTGTGAATGCATGAAATAGTACAGCTGAGTTGCTGAGTGGAGAAGAACGTACTAATGCAATTTAACCTGTTGGTTGAAAGAGCGATGTCAGAGTCAGTCATACGATAAGACATTACAAAAACGCGGTTTAGCAAATTTATTGTTGAATCATGATAGTAATAAATTTATTAAAATATAAAGTACGAAGTATGAAGGTAAATTTCTATGTCGATGTCCTACAACAATATTAATTTCAATTATTTGGGAAAAAGTTAGACAAGACATCTTAACGTTTTTTTATAATAAGAAGAAAATATCACCAAAAGGAAATTTGTACAATTTTTTTATGTTAATGTATTAAACGCATTTCTTATCCCAAGAGCCTACAATTTTACATCTCGACGATTTACAGTTTTGCTAAGACACATTTCTTTCTGACACTATTATCACTCAAGAAGTTCTAACATAATTTACTTGGAAGTCTGGGCACTACCCATTTACCTGCAAAAGTCATTAAGGTCTCCGTATCACAAGGGGTCCATGTGAGCTTTTGTTGGGTTAAAAGGATCTTCAAAGCCGTGCTAGTCATCGCACAGTAGAGTGGACAATGGGATAGAGATGAATAAATTAAGTGCATTTAAATAGAGCTCAGAGAATGTAGGAGAATAATGCATAAATAAAATTTTAACTCTGAAGACACGATTTTTTTTAGACCTACATAAATTTTATTGCATTAACCCTGGATATGTCTATCCATAGAGAGCCAGGGCATTTGAAATGGTGAATCTACATAACAAATGTAGTACTAACTAAAGGAACAGCCTTACTTACTCTTACTCATCCTTTAGTCTGGTCAACCGCGTGAGCACCATTGATGACTTGTCAACCACTTCTCTCCAATCGGCACGGTTTTCTGCTTTCCTCATTGCCTCAGTCAGGGTCTGGCCTGCCCACTCTGGGATGTTGTCCTCCCATTGCTTCCTCTGTCTGCTTCTTCTACATGGGACTGTTCCTTGCAGCATTTGTTCTGCCAGCCCTTCTGATCTTATCATATGTTCGTACCACAGGAGTTTCCTCTTTCGGACGGTGGTGAGCAGGTCTTAATAGGGTCCGATCGCTTGTTTCACCAACCTTTGGCCTAGGCTACTACAAATGATTGGACTCAGCAGTCGAAACAGAAACTTCAGAACAGTTGGAGGAAAATATTAATGGCAGCTAGTTCTTCAATACTGCTTGCTTGAGTGGGTCAAAAACATTTACCTTTTGAAAATTGTCAAAAGAATTCTGAACCATTTGATACGTATTGCCTCAACATTGAATTTGTCGAGAACTAAAATTTTACAACTCATTTCCGTAGCGTGTATCTATTCATTGGCGTGCTCTAATGACCCATTGCTGTATTATTTTGGTGTAACGAGATACCTCACAAAACAGGAAATATTGTATTTCGTTAGAAATGCCAAATCAGACGTGCCATACAACACAAATTTTATTTCTCTGATCCCCTAACGAAGACTAAATTAGAAAATCTTGATTAGATTAGAAGTTGATTTTGCAATAGATATAGAGTTGATTTGATTGCAGGGCAAGACACGTGGGTAGTACACAGTGGGAGACTTTGGAGACAGGCGTATATCATTTTAAGTATTGATTATTTATAAATGACTAATTTGGTTAATGTTCCTGCCTAAAATGGACTATATATAATGATATATTTTAACATAAAGTATTAGTGTATGGTTACTAAACGATATAGGTCACAGGCTTCAAATAATTGACATTAGGTACTTTACGTTTGGTCGGTTATGCTTGTAGTAAACGTTTCAAATAACACCATGCTACACAATTCTTCATTAGGCGTTCCAGCTGCCTGACGCTGTGGGTATTTAGATCTCCAGGTAAGGAAGGTATCCACAAAGGTTATTACTGGACGCCTCCTACGTGATTGTAAATTGTTTGAGGTCCATGTAGTGTTTTGACGAGCATATAAGCCTCATCCACATATACCTGAACAACCAACCGTAGTCTGCCGATCTTTATTTGGATTGAAACCTTGGGAAGTCTATTGTATAGGGAGGCAGTGGCTATAAGGCTTTTCCACCTTTTCCAGATTGACCTCTTTTTATTGGAAAGGGTCTATGTGTCACTACCATACAGAAGGAGTGACTTAACTTTTGCAAAAAACATCACTCAGCTTTATTGCATCTTAGATTAATGCATGGGAAATGATGCGTATTACTCCCGCAGGTACATTTGTAGCTTCAAATCCAAATATGATAAAACACATGTTCATCAAAAAGATTGCCATATACTTTATCAAAAGATGTTTTATCCATTCCGTTTTTTAAGTATACAGATAACAGGTCTGGGGTACAGACTTGAAAGATAATCAAGTCTTTTTTTTTTCTGAAGAGCTTGAAAAGTAACTTGCCTTGTAACGCAGTTCCACTAGTTTAGTATGTAGGTATTATGATTTGTTACTACCCATGGAATTACAATCTGGGGGACCGAAAATCTAGTTCAAGATTACGTCACTGTGAAACAGTTTGTGAGATGATTTTTCACTTTAAATCGTAAGATCGATCTTACGTTTTGAGCAAAGCAAGGCTCAGGTGGATGTGTCTGCTAGCAACTCAAGCTTCCTTATTTGCAGCATAAAAAGTTACGGTGGAGTTACCGTTTTGTTATTCTAGTAAATCACACATTTTTTCTAAGCATCTTTTATGAGTATGCGTTTGTGTTACATTTTTAGGTTACCCCTCCCCCTAATACGAACTATACTCCACTTGGACCTTCATTGTGAATTGCTAAAGACCACTGTGAAGAGACAGGGCTGCTCTAAACTGTTTGGGAAATGGAGTTTATCGACAGAGACACATCGATTAGCAAAATTCATATGAAACGCAGTGACAATTACTGTATACTTGTGGGCAGACTTAAACTTTTAGTCTCCTTCTTCCGACCCGACAACATGAGCTGAGCTAGGAAATAATCAGATGACTAACTATAAAATTGATTATTTTTAACATTTTTAGCAGTTGCACATACGAACACGCATGAGAAGACATATATTTGCCGCTCGGTTGCCTGTGCGCTCCTGTTACTGATGGATAACTCTGTCCCCTGTGCTGACCCAGTGTTCAGGGACTGTTTCCAAGAAAAATTCAAAATGATTAGGAATGACCCTCTTCTTGGTGGTTGTGTCGTATTGTAGCACTCGAGCCATCCAGAAAACTTAGGATACTTCACTAGTAAACAATGTATGATTGACCTTAGATGCTGCATGGTTTGTTAAGGCGATGTTATGGCTTGTAAACAAGCAGAAAACCGTGAATTGAATGAGGAAGCAGAGAAAGTTACTGCTCCTGGAGCAAGTGGTACCAAAGACAGCAAGACATCTTCAAGTCAGTGCAATGACAATGATAATAAACCAAGCACTGTCTCTGCAGCTCCTGCTTATGCACAGAAGAAGCCAAATTTTGCGCATCCTATTTATGAGAAAATATCAGTCGCTAATGGAATTGTTAATAGGATGAAAGTGGAAACATTGCGTGAAAAACTGGGAGAACTCAGTTTGTCAACAAGGTAATTTTTTTCACTGAGGCGTAGCCTACACTGTGCACTTTAAAACGTTACGTTACGTTAAACAAGATTGTGGATTTAATACAATAGTCACTGAAGATATGGGGGTGTTTTCACAAATAGTTATGTAGTAGTGTAGATAATAAGACTGCATCTCGCATTGATTTGTTCTCCTGATAATAGAAATTATAATATAAAAATGTGCAATTGAAGATGTTTGTATGCCCTTGATTAATACATGTTTTCTGAAGGATAGGTATGTTCCTATTCATGGCAAACTGTTTCGACAATGTTTTAGTTCCATCTTTATGCTACTTACCAGAGAATGAACTAGGGTTTGCTTATACATATTGATGAAAATTAAAACAATAACATTTTTTCAGAAATATTTGGTTCAGGTATAGATACACAATGTTTAAGCTGTACGGGGATTTTTATTTTTACTAGCAATGCCTAAAACCAGAGAACTGTCACTTAATAACAGAATGCATATTAAATTATTGAGAAAATATGGAATTGCATACCTGAATATTGCCAAGAAATAGGCTGTTGTGCTTTAACAGTATTCAATATTTATAAACTGTACAACTAAGGAGTTGTTGGTGTTTGGAGGAAATAATCCGAGGTCCAATTACCTTATTGTTTAATAACAAGTTTGAAAATTCTCCTCCAGTAATGCTCTGGGTGTGTTTTGGGCCTTCTGGACCAGGTGCTCTTTAGGTGCTCTTGTTGTATGCAATGGCATCATGAAATTTGAGAAATACAGCCCTATGTTACAAGATAATCAATTCCAAGGTATACAAGCAATTTATGGCAATGAGGATAGACGTTTTATATTTCAGCAAGATAACAACAGGCCTCATGTTTCTTTGTTGAGTCAAAACTATATTATGCTATACTAAACTATACTATGGCCTCCACAGAGCCCCAATTTAAACATCATCAAAAATGTATGGCTAAAAATCAAAAGTGACCTTTGTAAAAATCCTTCAATAAAAAAACAGCTCTTATCAACTCAGTATTTAAAATTTGGTAAGGTCTCGATCTAGAATTCATCAATAATCTGCACAGTTCTATTCTTTCCTGCCTTGCTTGCTGTTAAAGGAGTCATTGCTACTGCACTAATTATTAACCAAAGGTAGTTAAGATACTCAGTAAATTTCCCAATCCTAATATTTGGTTAGTCAATGACAATGTAGTTTTCCAATGTAGCATTTCATGCCCTTTTACATTTTGTTCAATAGAAGTTATTCACAGTTTTATCCTAGTCTACAAGGGTCAAATATGATACCTCTACTAAAGTGCTTGATATCATCACCACAATCAGTTGTATATGGCCCAACTTTTGTCAAGTCATTCCTTAAGTGATGTTGATACTGCTCCTGAAAGGATTTTAAAATCCTAAGACAAATATGTGAAGTATCACCAGATTTGTAACTAGCCTTATTTTCTGCCCACTTGATCACAGCTCAACATTTCGATAGAGAACATGTACCTGACAAACTTTTGAAAGAGGGCAAAAAAGTAAAGCATAAATATGCATAACCACGAATTTTTGTGGGATAAATTCTCTTTCAATTGGTATACGTTTGAGTGAAAAGACTTGTCCAATCAAAGAATTATTGTGCAATCAATCTGGATGCAGGTTTGCCAATGTTGACAGCTTCCATTTTCATTTTCTGCAAGTGTTCAAATATGTTTGGGCCTAATGTATAATGGCTTGTGACCCTGTCACTTCACACAAAATGTGATACCCCCATCACCCTGACATTACCCCCACTTGACCTAGATTTATTTACTCCATAATTTCACATATTGCATATTTATCTTATTCATATCACACTACTGTTTGTTATTCCCGTCTAGTTTGTTCTATGGCCTGAGTTAAGCATCATTCTGCATCTACACATTCACTCCCCATCGATTTTATTGTTGTATGTTGCCATACAAGTGCAAGTAACTATTTTACTAGTTATTCAATAACCCCTTTTGATGCATTATTTACATCTTCTGTGCAAATGATGCCAGCAGCATATTTTAAGTTTCTTAATCGGATATTGTATTTATTGTGACTGTTGTTGGTAAGGATGCCATTGATGGAGACTCCATTCTCTGGTTTTTCAGATGACAGAGTATATATTAACTGTGCAATTGAAGAAGTCTGTACTCATCACACAGCCTTGTCAAACACCCTGGTTGATTTCATTCCACTTGGTAAGACTGTTGGGCAGTTTGATGCTGCTTTTCTGTAGGCTGTAGAGATTGTAAATGATAGGATAATCTTCGTAGTCAATTCTGACTGATTTGAGCACCCTAAGGGGGCACTTGTGGCAAACTAGATCAAAGGATTTCCTGTGGTCAATGAAGCAGGTGTAGATGTTCTGTTGATGATGAATGCTCTGTTCGCTCAGCATCCTCTGTATGAAACTTGCGTTTCTTGTACCCGTGTCTGCCATGAAACCAAACTGGCACTGAGCAATCGGAACGGATTTTTGATCAACAGCATTCAAGTACAATTTCCAGCAGCAACTTGAGGGTGTGACTCGTGACACTGATTTTCCAATTTTGTTCACATTCTAGCATGTTTGCTTTCTTAGGCAGGGCAATGATAATTGATTTGAGCAAGTTGTCTGCAACTTTTCAGATTCAGGCAAACATGTTCGTGGAGTTTTGGTTCTTTAAACGCTCAATTTCTTGACATCCCTTCTCCAGCCATTGTTCCATAGCTTCTTTGTATTTTGGGATGACTAGATTGTGCACATGGTCATACTTTTCTTGATCTTCTTTCTTTCTTTTTCCAAATCTCCATTCAATGAAGAGGTCCTTGATTCCTTTAGTCATCTAGTGACTAGTTGATCCCTTGCGTTCTTCCTTGGGGATGTGGTAGTTTGAGGCACTGTTTATTTCACATTTCAGGTTACTCCAATGAGATTTTTTTAGTCC
>JAAAKM020006971.1:124233463-124251841 GCA_010016025.2 Alatinidae sp. Z8VKAUB7J3 | reverse complement strand
TCTTATTAAACCACTGATTTATTTCCTACAATTATCTCATTTTAGAGGCACTAAGGAAGTTCTACAGAAAAGGTTAAAGACTTGGATTAAAGAGAGCAAACTTGCTGAAGCCAATGTAGCAGATACAAGCACAGAAAGCCGCAGGATAGATTATTATGTAGTTGTTGATCTTGAAGCAACTTGCGAGAAGGAAAGGCCAGAAGGTTACCTGCATGAAGTCATTGAGTTTCCAGCACTGCTACTTAATTCGCAAACTCTAGCTGTGGTAAGCGATCTTCTCCATGTAATACATCCCATATATTTTTGTGCTAAAGAAAGTCCGTGCCTCAGAAAAACTTGATATCATTGATCAAGTTGATCATGATGTAATCTGGTATTGTTTGGTTTGTCAGCCTGCAAAAAGGGTGCTCCGAAGATTAATTATATTACAAGGTATATTGCATGTATTACTAAAATATTAAACTCTGGAGAAAAAAATAACCATATTGATAGCCTATTGCCAATTAGTAATTGACAGGGAGTAGCCTTTCCGTCATCCTTCAGTTAATTGGCATTTACACTAGAGTTATTTGCCTGTAAACTGTTTACCTTTTCATGAGCTAATTTATGCATCCGAACCTTTCAGTAAGAAAAATAAGGTTTTCATAAGATTGATTGGCTCTCATAATCAGAATTATATTGTGGTTGGGCAGCTAAGAAGTGGACAATTATGCTAAAAGATTATAGATATAGAGTATCGTTAAGCAGCAGTTACAATGGAGGGAAAGAAATAATTGATAGATTGTAAAAGAAATAAGTTTTGTTGTAGGCTGTAACATTTGTGATTATGCTGTGAAAGTTTACGTGTGTAGCCAAAGCCAATTGTCGATAAAGTTAAAGTAATGCAATAAATGATGAAATAAGTTCAGTTGTTCAAAGTAATAAACGATGCAAATAACCAGTAGTGAATGATGGGCATTTCTGTCCATATCTAGGTATGCAATATATTTTATTTGGTCTCTCCTTATATAAAATTACAACACCCTACACACTCCTACTCAACGTTCTAAATAACAAAGCTATTTGGAGGGGGAGGGGGTGGGGGTGGGAGGCAATGAATTAGTTCATGAAGCTTTAGAACTTCAATTAACTAGTAATTATTGTTATTGTTGATAATGAATGATAATGTAAGAGAGCATTGATATTTTAAAGATTCATTTACAATAACATCATCATCCAGGCATTAACTAATAATGAAAATTAAAGCGAAAAAGAATTTAAGCAAAGTTTTAATGGGGAATCCAAAGTTTATCAGGTGGGACATGCCCCCCTCAACCTTCCCTTCTTCCCTCCTTAACTAAGGACTCGCATTTGGTGTCATTTGCATCTGTTGTCATTTCCAAGAGAACACTTTGCTGAAATCAGAAGGAAACATTCCTCAGCATGGAATATGTTGTCTCGAATCAAGCAAAAAACACGGATGTTGAGCGGACATGATTCCAAACAACGTGAAGGTATTTTCCCACAGTGATGTCTTTGTTTGAATAGGCATTGTGATTGGTTCCTTGTTTCTCAACAATAGCCAATGACATGCTAAACCTTCAGCACGACTTGGTGGTCCTTGACACAATGCACTTGGGAAATGCAATCAAAAGTTTGGTTCTTGTTGCAAAATAGGCTCATTGATGGAATTAACATATAGAAATAGGGGGAAATTTATAATATGTATAAACCTTGTATATCCTTAACTTTTGTAGGGTGTGCGGCGCACACCTAGCACACCCAGAGTATATGCCCCTGCAAATAACCTCATTTTGAAAAGGAGGAGAGGAAGAGGTCCTGGTTACAATCGTTTCTCAATTTGTTTTCCTTCTCATATGAGATGAGTTAGAAAAACTGTTGGGTAATTTTTTATTGTCATTTTCTGAAAATGAGTTTCCAGGGAAGTTTCCGACTGTAAAATTTATAGATGGAGGAAGTTCAAACAGCTTTCTGGACTGTTTTTCGCTTGACCTTTCACTGACCACAGTCGTCTGATAGAGGAAGCTTGGTTGCCCATTATCCAGTGTAAAAGCTCTTGAATCATAGGATACAATTTATCGAATATTGTGTTAATTCTGATGGATCCACGCCACAAGGAAATTTAAGAAATTGCAGTCTAGCATATGTGGAGCTGAGGTTTTCTTCCCAAATATGGGCCCCTGTAAAATTTTCCTTGGCGGCAATATGTTGAAATCTCAAAAGGAAACATTTGGTTATTTTGCAAGATTTTGTTCATGAATTTGAGCCTCTTTGTTTTACAAGTATACCACGATACCACAGCATTGTGTGACTCGCTATTGACAGAATTGGAGGTATATGAAATTTGGAGGGAAATGACAACGAGTTTAAACCATTTACTTTTAAAATCGAAGACAAATATCAGAGGAGAAAGTACAATGAAGACGGACACCTGATAAAGCCTGTGCTTTACATGAGATCACCAACATGATTTTTTTATTTTTAGAGCTCACCTTTTAAATTTTTAACTGAATTTTTGGTAATGTTGCCCTTTAAGCCACTTTTATGCAAGCATCACGTACATTTTAAGGAAAGACAAAACACTTCGGCGAAAAATGATTTTTTCATGGCACTTGATTTTTGTCATTTATTAAAACGCATTAATCAACGATGGCACTAAATAACGTTTGATCGCTTGAAAACGTTAATTAAAGTCTTTAAAGCAATAAATTGCTGATAACACGTTAATTAATGTCCACCAAAATGCATTTTTAGTCTAAAAAAACGTTAATTAGATCAACGTTAATAAAAGCCGCGTTAATTCGTGTACACGTTAATTTTGTGTATTAAGGTAACTGATTTTACAAGATCAGTTCTAATTATAATTATCAATGACTTAATAGATGAATTACATGAGTGATTGCGAACGCGCTGAAACGTCTATAAATTTATTATGGTCATGAGCCACAGGGAGTCGAGATGCGTCATGACAGATATCCAAAGCTTATTAGTTAGTAACGCCATGAAAAATGTTGATATTGACAAAATCTGACGGTTGTCAACAGGCTTGATATGTTTTCTTGTGGAGACATCCGTTGTCGATTTTATCTTATTTCTTATTATTCTTTGTCTTTTAGGGTATTCGCATTATTTTCACCGATGGCTCTCGTATTATTTTTCGGCTGAGCGGAACCGGAAGTAGCGGGGCAACCATTCGTGTCTATATAGAGAAGTACGTAAACGAAGAAACAAAACTGGACGCTGATGCACAGGTATTGGATTTTATTAAGTCTTGTTCGTATGAAATGTGTTCTTGATCATATATTCCTATAAAGCAAAGTAGATCATCGTTTATGTTAAAATATCGTCACCGATTTCAGGAACATGAAACAGGAACATGAAAATTCTGTACGCCGCTCTTTTTCATCAGATAATATGTCCGCGTCAAAGACTAATGCGTATTAACTTCTTAATAAAATGCACTCTCTTGAGAAAAACACTGTTGATGTTGCATGGCAGCGGTGGAAAGCCATGTTGAATGTGCCTTCTGTGTTTATGTGTGACGAGGTTAAAGCCACTTTTTGATTTGTGATCATTTCAACATATCTTTGGTATTCTCTCAGGCCTCTTTTGGCTGGTGCTTTGTCTGGTAATCTCATCATGTGCCCATACCACTTCAGTCTTTTTCTTTTCACTTCCTTGCTCCACGGGGCCTGTTTGGTCACCTTATAGTGACGTCGCAGACTCGGAATCGCGTAGTGACGAAAAGAGTTAATTTGACGTCGTAGGTTAGTTAAATACTGAGTTTGATTTGCGCTTTTTGGCACTCGAACGGTACTCATCGCAAGGACAAGCTTGCCACATTCTATATGTATTAAAAGAGGAACAGTGTTTCTTAGTACAAGGAAATGGCAAGTGATCAATGCAAAAGCCCCGTGCGACAAGTTAACAAGGACTCGATTGATTCTTTTGAGGAGTTAATTCGACGTTCGATTTCGTTGATACAACGCACGTTGGGAATTGTTACTACCAAAACTTGTGATGCAAAAAGCGAGAGCAGTTCCGTTAATCGCGATGAACTGAAAGCATCCCGAGTAAAGTCAAGTATAAGAGCATTAGGGAGACAATCAGTAGATCCCTCTAAACCATCTAAGCCATCGCTGAACGAGCAAGAGGAAAAGCAAGGGAGAAAAATACATCGTGATAAACTGGAGAGAGGCCTATCATCTCAAAATGCAAGCAGAACTATGGAAATTGGGAATGAAAAGTCCAAGAAATATGGTTTGTCAGAACTTAACAGTTATCTTCAAAGTGCAAATTATGCAATTCTGAATAAAAAAGCAGCACGTGGTGCAAAATCAGGCACTTGCGATGATCGGAATGATGAGGATTTTAGCAAACACGTGAGTCTAACCCAGTATATCAAAGAAAAGATAGTAACACTTGGTGAGGATAATCTACCATTAACTGGAGAACGTCGATCAGCTAAGCCTCGATTGCATGTACAATTTCAAGGAGTATTAGGTCCAAATACGAACAACAAAACTGAAATCACGTATCAGGTCCTTAATCGCAGGCGACGCAAATTGCGATATCACACTATATCGCTTCGCGAAACTTTACGTATTTATTACGAAGTAGGCGATAATTCGGATTTATTTCGGCAGATTGACGTCATTCACGAGCATTTTGTTAGAAGCATGCGTAGAAGCGACAGTTCGCAAGAGAACGCGTTTCTGGAATCGGTCATGCTTCTACGTAAACTTGGGTTTACCACTTGTAATGTATGTCACGGAATACAAGATTCTGCCTTGCTTTGTAGTGAATGCTCATTTCAACGGCGCATTGTCCTATTAAGACGAGCGAAGTTAACATCTATCTATCATAACCTTCGATTAAAATTGTAACTTTTGTGTAGCTGAAATGACGTAGAAGAAAATTCAGTGTTATAGCATCTGTTAGTGTTTTTCTCAACTGAACGAAAGCGATCACGTACCTGTTCGCATACTTGTGTTTACACAAATGAGTAGGCGTCAGCCGGAATCTTAGAATGTTTCCAGGAACCAGAAAGATGCCGGGATGTAAGTTGCGTACCAAATGTACGCATTAGCTAATATTTAGCTTTTTAACTCATTGAGTACGACTGCTATCGCTTAGCACAAGAAGGAGTTTTAACAAGTTTTTCGCTCAGCGTACAAGTTACCGCATTACCGCGCATTAAGTTACATGCAAGTATAAGCGGATTTATTGCCTTTCAGGAATTTTAAAATATTTAGTTTTGCCCGGGTTATAATTGCAGGCAACTATAAAAGTTTCAAGAGAACGCTGACAGGTTGAGCGAAGGTTTCCAGCATAGAAGACTTCTTCCTCGGTGTTTCACGCGAGGCAGACTATAACATTCATTCATCAACTTTCGATAAAATTTAAATCAAATTGATGATTTAGGTATGATGCAGTTCCTAAAGAAAGGCAAATACACAACTATTAAGAAAGATGTGAATAAAAATTACCAAATATTAAGAAATACAAGGTAGCAAATACTCTGTTTTAGATCATCTATTTCGAGTTCGTCCGTGTCGCTTGATTCTGAATCGTTGGAAGATACATATACATATTTTTTAAATTTGTCTCATTTATAGTTTTATGTAACTGAAGCCGGTTATAGTTGCATGCAACTATACGCAGGATGCAATTATATGCCGGGTAATACGGTACGCGTTTAAGAAGCTTGGAACTGTGAGGGCTGTTTACTACTAACATATTTGATCTTAGTTTAAGGTTGTTGTTCGTTGATAATGAATGAGACAATATATGCAATCGAAGACCTTTACGAGTGCAGTGTTGCACTACAAGTATTGGCCCCAGTGCTTATTAGGGGGCTAAACTGAGAGACTGGAAACAGGGTACCCACTGCTTTTATGGTCTCGCCATCCTTGGCAAAGATGTGGCTTTAGGCCGATCATTTTATATAGTTGTTTTAAGGATTCAAGTGGACCCAGAACTTTAACTATCGTACAGGCGCAAGAGGCTACTATTGGACTAACTGGGTCCCCCTAATGGACCGCTGATTCTTACCATAATGCTTTCTTAACAGAAAATTATTGCCCAAGTAAAAGCTCTCATACGATATAAGCACGTTAGTTTGAATAATTTATTATTCTGCCGTTTCGATGTTATCTCAACAACATTTTCAAAATGAATGATCACTTCAACATTCTAACTTCTGCCCCTCGATCTTTCTGTTATTATTAAGATAATGTCTTTTGATCAAACAGAGAAATCCTCTTCGTAACAGAAACACCAGCTCGTACTCCCTCTCACTCTTTAGGCGATGCGCGTTAGCATTAGTTCCCAGCCCTCTGTATTAAATTATGTATAGTACAGCAGAGCATATCTAGCTAATTGGTTTGTTTGTGGTACAAAACAAGAATATTTTTTGTACAAAATAGTGAAAACCTTGTGTACTTGAAAGATTTCTCCGTCTGACACTCTTCAGAGTACAATCGTCAGAAATGATGGAAATAAAACGTACGAAAGACTAAACCCAACTGTATTTTTGATATAGCCAATCGGAATTAGGTTCCCCTGGATGGCTTGTGTTTTTGGACCAATCAACGTTCACTACAACTAGATGAAATGAATAGGCCTAATGAGAAAACGACTTCTTTTTCTCTGTATAGCAAGGTTTTCTTGCTTTTATGTGAGCTGATTCCAGAACTTGCTTGACTTACTTCACTTACTTGGCTTATCAGCGTACTCCAGAGAATCTTGCCAGATTCATCCTTGCAACTTGCTTCCGTCTGGTCCTATCTTGCGTCAATCTTTCTGCAGTTAATAGGGGCAGATTGGTTTCGTTTCTTATGTGGTCACACCAGCGTTCCGGGGGTCTTCCTCCTGGTCTCTTTTTGGTAAAGTCTTCTTTGTAAACCTTTTTGACAAAACTAGTATAAGGAAGTCTGTTCAGGTATAAGGAAGTCTGTTCAGGTATAAGGAAGTCTGTTCAGGTATAAGGAAGTTTGTTCAGGTATAAGGAAGTCTGTTCAGGTATACGCAGACATTGTATTTCAAACACCAAAAGTTTATGTTCATCTTTCTCCAAAATTGCTCATTTTTCACCAGCATATATAGCAATCGAGACAATGAGCGCATAGTACAAGCGGATTTTGAGTTTGATGGAGAGATATCTTCTACTCCGAATGTTCTGTTTGAGGTGACCAAATGCATTCGCAACTAGCCAAATCCTTCTCCTGATATCTTCTGAACATCCAGGTACCACACACCCAAGAAATGTAAACGATGGTTCCAGAACGGCCAAGTGAAATGCAGACCTGGCCTTGCTGTTTGGTGCAGAAAAAACAAGGAATTCAGGCGGTCAAAGTTCTTTTAAAAATTGCATTTGGATTTATTCTTTCGTACGTTTTATTTCAAACCTAGTCAATTATTCATCTACTTGCAATGATTGTAAGAGCTTGTACTAGGGTATTTATTTTCCACTAATTTTGCGTTTTTGACCAGCAACATCTATTGTAATGCAATACAATGCTTTCCTTTTGACAGGCAACGCTGCTGCCGCTGGTCAATATTGCATTGTCGATATCGCTATTGACAGAATTAACCGGTAGACAAGAACCAACTGTCATCACATAGCTTGGTGCTGTAGACAGTTCAACACGGACTACGCATGCAGACGTTTCCAGTACATGTGCAGTTATCTTTGTTTGATGCAACGTTGAATAGATTTGTGGTATATCACGTGATATAGAGGTAACGTTAAAGTCGGATAATTAAAGGTTCAATTTGTGTTGTTGAGTTACGTTTTATAGGAATGGTTGACAGTTACCGCAGAATAAATTTGTTGAGTCTATTATGCAGTTTCTGTCGCAGATTTCTTCTCTTTAATGTCGCGATCTTTGTTGAACGATTGCTTTTTTATACTCCATTTCACAGCGACCTTGTTGTAAAATTTCTTTAAAATACAAACCCTACGATCAAATTAAGGGAAAAAGTACGATTGCAGAAAATTCGAGATTAAAGTATTTATATGTCGCCCGCCGAAGGCGAAAATATTTGATATTTGCACCAAGGTTTTTATCATTTTCGCACTCTGCTATTATTCTGAAAATAGAAAAATCACAACCATTTGCCCTGCCCAAGGTGGAGAAAAACATACAAGGCAACATCCACGCAAGTTACCTGACAACTCTTCCCGATGTTTAAATCAAGTATTGGCCAATGTTTGTTTTGTTGGTGGAAAGTGGGTTTGACCGTATTAAGAGCGTATTTTGTGTTATCAGCGGAATGTATGACGTTGTTTGAGTAGCGATTTCTTTTTTTATCGAAGCCTTTTGATTCAACAGGCAGGAATTTTCTCAACAATGTTATTTGCTATTGCTTACTTTTCCCGTGACTTTCCCGTGACTTGACGGAATTATCAATCGTACTTTTGCAACGAAAAAAGTCTGATCGCACTTTGCAAAAAAAACCCCATCGTGAATCTCTACTCTTGGGTGCCTAATAGACTTTCCCCACCCTCCCGCTAATTAATTTTTGTAAAATTGTCCACCCCGGACATTCTTACCGGGTGGGAGATTTCCTAGGTGGGAATTTTCCGGGAGGGACTTATACGGTGGGAGTTTTCCGGAAGGGAGTCCACCAGAGGGAGTTTTCCGGGTGGGAGATTTCCAAGGTGGGAATTTTCCGGGAGGGAATTATACGGTAGGAGTTTTCCGGGAGGGAGTTTTCTGGGAGGGAATTTTCCTAGAACCTACCTCAGGTTGTCAAGACTTATACCCCCAGATTTGTGACTTGCATGATCTCCTAATATAATCTAGCGATAAAGACTAAATAGCTCAGGCAAGAGAATACATCCTTACCTAACATCCAGTTTTATTATGGTCTGCCTTGTTGGCTGCAATCTGTTCCCTTGCTTACAAGTTACATATGCATCATCAGTTACATGTCAATAAAGGTCAAATATACTTTTTTCGGGTATACCTCTATAGCCCTTTCTGCTAGCATTTCTGATCCAAGAAAGTTCGCATTTCTGTTGCCTGTACCTTTAGTGTAAATAATTTGTTCCGATTGTTATGCTTTATTATCTTCAGGAGAATTTTGTGCATAAATTTCATACATGATGAACTGCTCAGTGTAATTCAACATCAATTCCTCAAAGCCCTTTTCTTAGAGCTACAAACAATGATCTGACAAGGTTGGGTGGAATGTTACTGGCACTATGTCTATACAACATTTGCAATTTCATTGCAAGTCATTTAGCTCCTTCATTTGTTTGATGACCTTAATATGGTAGAGTTGCTCCTCCTGCTTTCCATTTCCACTACTTAGTCCCCCTTCACTTAATAACTAGTTAATATCCTTTTTCCTGATATTTGACCATGATCATTCTCTCCACTTGGAGCAATGGGTTGCCTTGTCTTTCTGCTGCATTTTTATAGAGAACTCATCTACACATAGCTTCCATTGACTCATTTAAGATTCATCCACCTTTGCTTTTTGACGGATTTTCTTCCCTGTCAAATGAGCTCCACCTGTCGGTGAGTGGAACCTGGATAGGCATCTTGACAGGTACAGAAGTGGCAGAATGGCAATTGAAGTGTCCTCAATATTTCCAAGAACTCTGACTCTCCAAAACAGGATTTAGTTTTATGCTTTTACCCAGGACCAACCTACATACATATATACACCCCAAAAACTGGTCAGCATCATTCCATGAGTACATTATCATTCTTTATTGATGAGATGATATATACACATTTGCACCATTGTTATTATTATCACTTTCATTAGAGTATAAAATATTCAAACAACAACAAAACATCACAATTGATTCACTGACTTCTGCATAAAAGTACATGTACTGTATATTAATGTTTGGGTATTTCAAGTCTGGAGAAGAAATGCACACAAATTGTGCATCATATGATTCTTACACTATAATTTATTTTTGGGACATTCCCATGCAGAGCCAATCCAAACTACAGGACTAACTCTGACCCAGAGTAAATACTGCATTCTGTGTCCCCCATATCACAACTGCCCATCAAACTCCTTGACCTTTTCTTCCTTTTGAGGCATGTAATCATATCTTCTGAGACCAATATATCTCACAGGTATTGGTGATTCTGAAGATTTATTGTACTTCAACTGAAGAATGTTATTTTTTTCAAACAGCACCTGGTGTGGTGCATTTGATTGGTGCACGAAGGCAAACGACCTTGAGTTCACATATTCAGAAGATGAATCCAGTGCAATGTCATATCATGAAAAAGATGCATATGGCACATTCTATGGCAAGTCCAGGCACGTTTTAAGAGAAATTGTTTTCATTCTTGGTAAAGGGCAATGCACAGATAAAGCTCAAGGTGAAATGGTGCACTTCCTTAGTAAAAGTAGCCATATAAAATCGATCACTGAGCCCATTAACACAAGTGAATTCTGTTACTAGAGCACTATGGATGAAGGTAGTATTTCCGCAAAAGTGAATGAGAAAAAAGAACTTTTGCTAATGAAAACTGCACACAAAGGAGTCCCCAGGTATACGCTTATGTCATCGGAGGAGCCAGTGGATACTGACCCTGAGGTGGCCTCTATGAGTGGTTTCAAAAGCAAATGTGTCATGTTGATCATATCCTGTTGAATGCTGCAAAACACGACGTACTTGCCCTTCTTCAGCCACTGTCAAAAGTGCTTCAATAGTGAGAGTTGCCCATTCCATCTCTCATTACATCCTGCAATGCAGCAATCAAAATGCTAGAGAAATTGTATGGTCTTTTTGCCATCAAGAGTGGCCCAGGTCCCTTTGATGCAAAAGAAATCTTCCCAGAAAAAATGAAACGATCGTGCACATAAGGATACTGAGAAATCTATTGTACCTGAAAGGCAAACACAATCTAACAAAAGCAACAGCCCTGTTTATTTTCATGATAACTATATTCATGTCAGCGATTTGCAATCAGCAAAAGTTAAAGAAATATGTAAAATTGTTTCTGAGCTGACCTCTTGTCTCAAAGATAGACTCGATCCCACCATAGATGATACCCTTTTCAAATCAATTGCAATTTCCTTTTTGATGTGGAAGGCTATGTAATACACCAAGTTGAAGATGTGTTGAACACATGAATCTGATCACTGAGCAATTCTGTGCTTTTTGGCAAATAAATGTGATGTCAATGAAATTGGGAAGGCACTTGACATTTTACATATTCATGTGAGAAATTTTCTGTCCCATAAATCCAACAAGGAGGGTTGATGTCACTTGTTCGTAAGGGGAAATCTGCTCAATATTTTGAATATTTTACACATCACTGGGATTTGCATAGCCATTTCCATATCAAATGCAGAAACTGAAAGGATATTTTCTTTCACCTGGAGAGTGTTTTCAAAGGAGACACAATCCATACCAAACCAAAACCTAGAGAGCATTCTTTTTTGGTGTGATAATGACTTAAGTAAAGAAAGGTAAGAGAGTCATGTGTTTCTGAGTGAGTACCCTGATGGCACCATCAGAAAAGACTTCAGGTACCTTGATGGTCAACAGTTTTAATCTCAAAAAAAAGTCTAACACCCTTGCACATGGTGTAATTGATTTACTCTAAGATGAAGCTGCTGTAACAACAAATATTGAATCTATTTCAGCTGCCAATATTCTAGATGATTTTGATGAACGGACCTATTCTTAAGATGACATATGTAGAGATCTGTGAGGCATTAAGGGTGTCAATACTCAGCTACACCCCTGCCTCGCAGCCCCTCCATCCAAGCCTCCTGAACAGCGGGTACAATAGTGATAATACCCTAAATAATCACTAAAACCACAGAAGAGACAAACTGTGTATGGGGCTGTTGGAGTATCAGACGGCGACGCCCCTCGATTTGGGCTCCAAGACGGAGAAACAAGGCACTGGACACATTCAGCTACCCAGTAGACGCCTTTCACATGTCATGGGGAGCAAATATGGGTCAGAATAGATCCTACACCTGATCCCTGCACACGATCCAAAAGTTCGCAAGCTCGCTCACTGTACTTTTGATTGACATCAGTTTGATTTTGAGTTTTCTACAGGCACCTCACATCGAGACAGGATTTTGGAGGACCCCACCCGTTTGAAACATGGGTTATCCACCATGCTTAACATCCTCACTGTGTCTGGTGCGCCATGGTCTATCCTGTGGAAAGTGCTCAATTTCTAGATTGCAGGCCCAGCTTGCAGATCGACGTGACTCAGTTCAAAGCATGATAGATCCTGCCGATCACAAGACGTCTGATAAGCCATTTGTGCCCTTCATCAATTGAAGTTGATGACACCGACGGAATAGGCCAAACTAAAACATGAAAGGCAGTTCAGGCATCTTTAGATATAACTTTCCCTCATGATTGCGCAAGAGACAGTGTAGAGAAAGCGTAGCCATTTCTTAAGTAAAAATACGAATTATCATGCATAACACAAACTTCTTGAATGTAAACCTCACCTCTACAGTTTCGTCGTTGCTTTCCTTGCTGATGTCGCTACATACCACCGTTGCCCCAAGTTCTGCAAATCTAAACGACATCAGTCGTCCAAGTCCAGATCCAGCTCCTGTTATCAAAACAATTTCACCTTTTACATCTTTCTTCTTAACTTGCACGATTTTCCTCCAACAGGCAACAAGAATGTGCCCAAATATACTTAAAATAAGGACAAATACTTCTATGAACAGACTAAAAATTTCCTTAGCATCCATCTCGTACAGTAGCTTTTGGGAAGGAATAGCACTTCTCGTCAGATGAGGTGGGCAAGAGAACAAACACTACGCTCGCGGCATGATCTTGGGACCAACGTTGCACCTGATCTTTTGGACCACGATCTCAGGGTCGAAACCAAGGGGTCACGTCAAGATTGTGCCGGGTATTGTCCTGCCAGGAGATATTGGACCACGATTACTGTACACGTCATGGAACAGGAATGACATCATAAACCATTAACTGGAACAAACCCAAGCGAACAAACAGTAGGCTAATCCAAGCATAGAAGTGGACCCTTATGTTTACATGTCTCCATGGTGCGCTTAACTTGGGACCCTTCGGCATTTGCTTATCTACCTGAGTCAGCTTTTCAGGCAAGTGTAAACTATGATGTAAAAGTACAAAAAAGAGGTGTACTTATGAAAATACCTCACCAGGATGAGGGAAAATCTTCGGGGATGTCATCAAATTACAAAATTTTGTACTTTGGCTCCATCTCCAGAGATAAAGTTTTTAAAAAGCAGGAATAATCTTTTAAAGATTTAAACACTGCTGCAACTTCCAGTAGTTCTTGAGCTGTGCATGGGCGTCGATCAGGGTGGAAAAGTTGGGGGGGGGGGGTGAGGGGGCCTAGGAAGATTCTAGGCTGTGGAGTATAATTTAACGTCATTCTCGTATTTAAGCATACTTTGCTCCCTTAAAACATTCTGTAACCACAGGCGCGTAACAACGGCAGTTGGGGCCTATAGGACACTTTCACCATGGAGCTCTCTGGGCAAATTAGTGCAAAGCGAGGACCTCCACTCGCATAATGAGTGGTTATACAGTTAGAATATCTGGGGGCGTTGTAAGGCCTTCCATGAGGGCCCGGAAAATTTCGCATTTTTGACTATTTCATAGCCCTGAACCCCATATTTGAACCATTGTTAGGGCGGTTTTTCTCTTTTAAAACATACAGCATTTAAGAGAAAGTATGTATTTTAAGACGTGAGATTCTTCAGGCTTTTGATAAATATGAAAAATTGCATTTATGCCTTCACGGCCAAAGTTAACGCTCGTTGTGTCCTTTTTTTTCAAATTTCGCATAAACAAAAAAATTATATAGACATGCTGGGGAGCCCATGATATCACAATCTGGTCGGGGCCCCTAGGAAGTGCACTCCCTGAACCCCCCTTGTTACGCGCCTGCCACTGTTAAGCTACAGTATGTTACTTTCTTACTGACACGAATCGAAATAAATTTAGCATTAGTAACCACACATCTCTACCAAAGTCAAACCCTGGATAGCGTAAGGCATGTTTCTATTGTTTGAAACAGGTGCAGCAACGTCTGATGTGATATTTATTTAGTAACACGCTTTACAGGTCAGCATGGTTTTCCGTAACATTAGACCCTAATGATAATGTTAACGCACCAGTAACTATTTGCAGAGGACAAGATCTTGTGGTCGTCTGAAATGTATTTGGAATAATGTCCTGGGCCAAAAGAACAGACACAGGGTAATTTCGTGGGCAGAAGGTCCCTAGGGAAAAAGTGATCGTAAAAGTATAGAGCAGTGGTTCTCAACCTTTTTAGCGCCGCCGCCGCCTTAGAGGCTTCTGGGTTGATCGAACGCCCCCCAAGCCCTACCAACCCATTTCCCGCACCCGTTTTCGTTATTTCGAGGACTAGATAGTAAAAGCAATTACTTAAAATTGCAAAGAATACTTTACAAAGACGAATTTAAATTTTATATCGGGAATATATCAAATTGTTTTGTTCGGTAACAGATTCAGTCAACCTAACCCATAAACATCTTTCAAAACAGAATCGAATTCTCCCGCAGCAATAGCTTCTTTAGGTATATAGTTTTGTAGTCAAGCTTATTGTTGATCTGCTCAATCTTTTGTTTGATGAAGTTGAATGAAGTTTGAAAATCGTTTTGGAATACCCCTTAACACCACCGAGGGTAAATTCGAATTCAACGTACACGTATTTTCTTTTTGTAAGAAACTCAGGTATGACCCCAGTACTTAACCCTTTATTTACCATCATAGCTAAAGTGAATGAGATTTTTGTAATATTTTGCATGAGGACCTGATTTGGTCTATTTAAGTTAATGATATGGGAAAAAACCCCAAACTACTCTGTTGTCATGGAAATATGGAGGCGGGACTTATAAGTCCCGACGTGCATTATCGGTCACATTCTTATAGCCTATGAAACTCTTATAATTTTCTATCATTGACTATCAGCAGCATTATTGTCATTATCATTCATGGCATCATCATCATCATCATCATCATCATCATCGTCATCACCTTCATTATCATCATCATCATCATTATCATCATCATCATCATTATTATCATAATCATCATGATGTTCATCTTTATCAATATCATTGTCACCACGATAAGCAGCAGCATTATTGTCATTATCATTCATTGCATCATCAATGTTCAAGCGGTATCACGAATAACCAGCTAAGTCGATCAAAGACAGTGCTATTGGTATTGATTCCATTAGAATGAATGACGATTCAAGAAATTTGTAAACGGGATTATGGTTTGCGAGGAGTTGCCTGAAACGGAATTTAACACGGGTTCATCACTCACACGCATGTAGTACTCATGGTATTGTATTATATTGAAGGGAAACGGAGTCATCATGAATGATACGGTGAAAAAGAAATTCTGGTTAAAGTATTGACATGTTCAATGGCAATTTACGGATTTCAATAGTAAGCAGGTGGTAATTTTGATTTGCAATGCTTGATATAAAAGTCCAGGATTATGCCTAGGCAGCTGGGATGAGCTATCGTCAAATTGGGATCAAAGGCTTCGTGTGAGGAACGATTGAACCCGCGGTCCTACCGCACAAGAGGGTTGGCTTACCACGCCCTGTTGTTGTTTTGTAACAACGTTCTGTTTTATTTAAATAGTCAAAATCTTTCTGAGAAGTGTACTTTGCAAACTCTGTGTTACTTAATTCATATATCAGGGACGGGGGAACAGGGGGCAGAGGGGGCATGCCCCTTAAAGATTTGCCATATCTCAGTTTTTCGGTGACCACTTTCTAGCTTTATCAAAATGGAAATTGAGTGCGAGAGACATTGTGTCACATTCACAGCAAGATATACATATCAACACAAAACACCCCTTTCCACACAATGACCAAAGATCAATGTTGAAAAGGCACACTAGAGAAATAAAACGTATATCACCACTGGGGATCGAACCCGTGACTCGTGCATTCGCAGCGTGTGTTCTACCAACTGAGCTAGGTGACATTCCGATTACATATTTTCTATTTCCCTAGTGTCTTTTCTAAATTGACTTTTTAACAAATCCTCACTTCTCGATGATACTTTCTAACACTCAATGGGCTTTGGACACATAGACGGGCTAGAGGGCAGTTCTTCCATGGTCAAGTCACATGGCGCAGAAAGATTGGTCTCTGATTGCGAGGAAGCTGGAAGTCGATGTCCACCGGTGGATGACTAAGAGCTAATGTGGTGACTAAAGAACTAGAGTATATAAACATCAGGGTCGGCTAGTTCAGTTGGTAGAGTACATGCCGCGAATGCGTGGGTCACGGGTTCGACCCCCGGTGGTGACATATTTTCTATTTCTCTAGTGTTTTTTTGATACTGTCTTGAAAATGTGTTCATAGTTCTCTTCCTTCCTTCACTGGGTACAAGTGCTCAAGTCACCGATGTATTATGATGTGACACCAATCAGTAAAGACTGATTGGTCCAAAATATTATTCTAGTTTTCCAGCAATTTAGATAGTGTGAGTTCTCCGTTATTAGATCCTCTTTCTCTGCGTATGTTGTTGCCCATTTACGGATCAAAATTCAAGAAATAGATCTCTTTTACATATTTGTATTTCAACTTGATCTGGTCATCGCGTGACATCGCCTGGAATTTGGTACATGTTAAACGTCTAAACGATTTGCCATGTGAAGGAAAATCATTTGTTAAAATAGCACTTAATTTCCTTGACTGCCAATTTTAATTTTTGTGGGTTTTATTTCACAAGCGTCGCACTCATTGTAATACTGGTCCAAGAAACATTTTAAAAAATATGCCTCCGCAAGTGTGAGTTGTATAAGTAACGGAGCTATGGTTGACATGAGGTTAGTGATATATTATTTATTTTGCTCTTGTGTCTACAGAATTTAAAGCCCTGGTGAAAGTTTTCAGTTAAATTTCTTGGCCAGGATCACCAGAACGAGGTTAGTGATGCACTGTATGCATTCTAAATATGGTCATATGGAAAACTAAGTTACGGATCTTTTGACCAGCGTACTTAATAGATGTGAACTGTGAAACCCAAACCCCCGACCCCCCAGGTAGACACGTCCCGTTGAATAACGTTGGCCTAGTCGAAGAAATAATGCATTACATTTCTTTAATGGAAAGGCGGGCTACAAAGAGTCAATTTAGCTCTTGAAGTGTATATCAACATGCCTGGAGCCCTTTCCTGTCGAATTGACAACGTGGTGTAGCTTTAAGATAACTAAAGTACTTTTCATGTGAATTTCAATTCATTATAGGGAGTAGAATGAATCGTATTACAGCTGCAAAATAGGGTCTGTGATCGGTCTTAAGTCTTCACTTTGTGTGGCCAGAAAAATCTCATAGAAGGACATTTTCTTGTAACACAAGAACGAAACAACTGACTTCCTTGAACTCAAAAGATCACATCACTAATTTATGAAAATGTATGCAATCGATGCGTCATTGATTATGTCCACACTTAGTTCAGATAGACAGAATCCAATGTTAACACTCCTGTAAGAATATGTGCGTTGACAAATTTACTGGAAAGTCGATCCGTAAAAGATGATAGTTAACGTTCCAAGCAGTATTGTACACAGCGTACGGAAGCTTTTCAAAGGGGGTCACCTCAGTTTTCAAAGGCACATCGTTAGCTCCCCCTCCTCCTTCTGGAACAGATTAATTAGGAATATACTGATATCTACTCATTTTTGAGGCGCGATTAAACGAAGAGCGACGAACATCGTAGTTATATCTGGAGGCCTGTGCAAACCAAGTATCCCAAACTAGTTTTTTGTGTGAAACACTTGAATTGCCTAATTTCGTCACATTAAACCCTAACATTAGCGTAATTTATGACAAGAGTATAAGGTTGTTACTCAATGGTACTAGGGAAATGTTATGCCTTAAGACTTAAGCTACAATTTCCCAGCGTATGTACAATTTAATATGAAAAGATCTGAACTCAAAGCTGCTAGGTTTATGAATACAGGGCATTGACGAGCTAAAGGTTGAGTTGAGGTGTTGTCATATATCGCGTTATTTAGTTTTGAAAAGTTTAGCATGTCGTCTGCACACTCCTTAAGGCGCCAGAGTGAAGAGGGTAGCCGAACTAATGTGCATTCACTGTACACAATGGCAGCACAATAAAATTTCATGCGACCTCCTCGACCTGAGGAAAGCTTCATTTATATCGCCATTCAGTGCCCATTTAACTAAGTGACATTGCGACTGGTGGCCAAACAAATGATCAACTATTCCTCTATCAAGCAAAAGGTGTCTTCGAATGACACCTGTGAAAAAATTGCAACGCCTCTTCCAATTGCTAAATGAACTCACGAAGACGGAAGATGTGACAAGAATAAGTTTTTAATCACCTTTCCTCTAGTCGGAA
>JAAAKM020006971.1:124215319-124233363 GCA_010016025.2 Alatinidae sp. Z8VKAUB7J3 | reverse complement strand
TCCAATTGCTAAATGAACTCACGAAGACGGAAGATGTGACAAGAATAAGTTTTTAATCACCTTTCCTCTAGTCGGAAACCTTTTATCTTAATATCTTAGCGAGTCTTAAATATCTTCCGTCTTTATCCTTCACCTTCTTGTGATGCCTGGTCAATTAGGTGTTGCCTATGCATGTCTTATTACCTACATATCGCAATGCTTGTTCTTGTCTCGTTGCATCACTGTTTCTTTACATTCTCACTTTACTCGATGCCTCACCATTACTGCGTTTGACTTGCCAAACTATGCTTTCCTATAAAATGGCGATGTGATTTAGTTTTTCAAGTCGAGAGATAATGCAATTGGGGCCTTATACTTACTTATGGCAGCTTCGACGATCAGTAACAAATAGTACTTTTGTAAAAATAATTTTATTCTGACGCCAACAGCCATATCTCATGATTCGTTATTCGTGATTCGTGATTCGTGATTGATAATTCTTGATGGATAATTCGTGATTGATAATTCGTGATTGATAATTCGTGATTGATAATCCGTGATTGATAATTCGTGATTGATAATTCGTTATTGATAATCCGTGATTGATAATTTGTTGACTCGTGATTCATGACTCGTGATTTATGACAAGTGACTTGTTACTCGTGATAAGTGACTCGTGCCGCATGACTGTACAAATACAGGACAGCCACATCTAGTTTTGTTTTTGAACAATAAGCCAAAACATTACGTTTACATTTGTTTCAACGTTTATAGGCGTGAAGCAATGAAGGGCTCAGTATTTACTTGACATATTACGTCAAACTAATATCAGTATCGTAAGCTAATGCCCTTGAGGTGATGCTGATGTAAGGCTGCTAATTTTACAATGACTTATTTCGCTACAATACCTTCCGGAAACGAAGCCATAACCGGATTCACAAACGTTTTGAGTAGACGAAGAATGTTGAACTTTAAGTATGTGTTCCCAGCCCCCTGTACTCTAGTTTTTATATCACTACTGACAACAGCAAGTTTTCTGATATCGAATTACGTGTGACTGATAGTGTTGCAAAGATGGACAGCAGCCCCCCATTGGTTACGTCAATGGAGATCTCGCAACGTGGTCTGTCCTCAAGAGGATAGCAGCTTTGATCCCTCGCGTGATAGCTACTGATAACGTCCCATGTCAACAAATCTGCGAAAAAGCGACTGCACGCAATATCGTAGTGGAAGTGACCATAGGTCTAAAAGAGTCGATCGACCACGCTTTTAGCTGGAGTTTCTGCTACACATACATTTGCGATTTATTTCTGACTTACAAAAATGGCAACTTGCTCCTAATGATGGCGCCTTAGAAGCATTTAGCTGTCAGTTAAGGAGAAGAAGAATTAAAGTAGATGTTGATTGGCTAATTAAAGATATGATTATCAATTAATTTAAATATGATAATTGATGACTTTGGAGACATCTTAACTTTTGAGAAGCAAGAAAACGCACAGTATAATCGACAATCGTGGTGTTTACAGAACGTTAAGATTGACAAATCTTTGATTGATGAAAAAATAACATTACCTGGGGAGGGGGCGGGACAGTAATTCTGTATCTCAGGTGTAAATAATCGACTGTTGCTGCGATTATCCGCCACTTGGGATTATAAATTGCTTAGATAATCACATTTAATACTCGACGAGATGGCTGACATGGGTTTCGCAATACCATACCCTTTCCATCGCCCCCAAACCAAACCAATCCAATCTAAACTCAACCAAACTACCTAATCAGCCTATCCTTACCAAAAATGACAAAGACAAAATTTATGGGTGATCCATGGTAGGGGGTGGCCTACGTAACTGCCTAATCCCTGGTTTATCAAAATTTCTAGCTTCGTACTCTCTTTAACGTCCAATTTTCAAATCTTGAGGGGCTGAAAGATACATCATGGGAGATATGTGTGTCTGCGAAACTCCTTGCGCGGCCCACCCTCAGCCCCGGCCCTGGTAAGAACTTCTGTACGTCTTTTTAAAATATGTAAAAGGGGGGTCCACTCCCACCTCCTTCCCCTGCTTGTTTGTCGTTATCTAGGTTCTTGCAGTTTTTGTTTTTAAGTTACATGGGTTAGGGACAGCTTCGTTTACATGAAACAGATCAACTTCATTGAAAGCGGAAACGTTTATAATCAGTCATAAATCTTAATACTAAACATCACGTCTGTCAAACATCCCGTTGGAACCTTAAATTTTAGACCCGCTGTTTGACATCTGTGGATTATTGTGCTGTATCACACTGTGTTTTAAATATTTTGCTTTGGTTTCAGAACTTAGCGATATTTATGCTGAAGGCGAGGGTTTACAACACGCCTTCTGTCATGCAACTGGAGTTAGACGTGACCTTCCCACCATAGGATTAAGAGGTCGTTACTTTGAATAATGTAGTACAGTTTGACAGAAAGTTAAGACAATATACTATCCTGTCTACTCCACGATTTTCATGCTGGCACTGCTTTCATCCGATTTGCTTTCCTTTAAAGGGTTTCTGCAGGAGTCAAAGGCAAGTGAAACTTTGCACTATTCCCGCGAAGAATCGGCGGCTTTGTGTGTATCGGTTATGAGAAATAGATCTCCAGGGGAGAACGAATAAAGCTCCCTTCACGCGAATCATAAACATGACGTTTGGGCATATAAGCGCAACAAATCGACCTTGTTTTTAGTTGCAGTAGTCACGTTAAAGTGAATTGACCGCCGTTACACCAAATCCTCGGCGGTGCCTTATAGCCTTTTGTTTTGTCGGCCCTTGATATTCAGATGGTTCCATTTTACTAATTGTGTTGCTCTTCCCCAAAATATGCCCCATTTTAAAAGCATTTTGGTCCCCAGGATGATCAATACTATTCTGCGCAAATCCAATACAATACTCTATCAAACACCAGGACGCCATTTTCTCACGATAGAAAGACAAGCTCATTATATACTCTACTAGTTAAGCTTCTGTATTTCTCTTATGATCAATAATACGTCATACGTACTGACCTTGCTCGCCTTGGTGGCCTACAATGTCCCACACTAGTCTGCGTATAAGTCTAGTTACGTATGATTCACTCATTTCAGCAACATTTCATAGAGGTGATACCTGTTCTGCTTATCCATCTAAACTATCTGATCCCTTCTTAACCCTAGTTGAAAAGAGTGGCTTTCATCAGTGAGAAACAGTTTTTGCTTTTCATGGATCATCTACAACTAGCAGATTACTGTTTCCTAGCAGGAAGCCACGACTTGGTAGCTATCAGATAACAAACAGTAAAGTATACTTAAGACAGAACAGAATGGCTGGATACAAGATGAACACATCTGATAACGTATTGACAGATTTTTCGGACACATTGTCTAAAATTGCAACTTCAGATCTTGTCACTGTTGCCTCTCCTCATAGCAGGTTGATTTCATGATCTTAAAAAGATATCCCCTTAGAATAGAGGGCACCTAAAGTAGCGCACAATGATAAAACCTTTAGCCAAAGCTAACATAGTAGGGCTCTTAAATTATAGAATCTGGACTAGAAACCTCTTTACAACCGCTAAGGTTGCAGCGTGCTAATATTTAGAAGTCTACGGCTAAAGTTCAAAACCATACATTAGGGGCGTTGCCTTTGCCTAATACATAGTTGCTATTTGTCTTATTCTCCTACTTTATCTTTTTTACAAAGACCTGTCTATGCTGTTAGGAAGAAGCAAAAACCAAAAAATGTATTTTGCAAAAGAAGCATGAGAATACGGGTATACAGTATCTTTGAGGTTCGGAAAGAGGGTAAATTAACACCCTAAGCGCCTCCTTTTCAACTTGAAAACTCTTTCTCGGTTCTTTCTCATATCATTAAAGAGTCAAGTAGTACTCCTCCGTTCTTTATCCCTATTTGTACTTTTCTGAGAGCTGCGCTTTGTCAATCATAACCCAGCATTATAATTTGGTCATAAGCTGAGCGTGGCGTTGCTTTTTTGCTCCATATCGGATTGAATCATTTATTTGTCCAGATAAAGAGCACAGCTGTATTTACAAAGCAGGATTAGAAAAATGAAACCATTGCCCAGACTTTCTGTTCCAAACTATCTTGGTCTAGGGCCCAGGGTTCTTTCCTTTATAACGTCAATGTTTGTTGATGTTCGATCTGCAATGCTGTGCCATTTCTATCTCTTGGTGAAGATTTGCATAAAAAAGTGTGTGTTCTCTGGTTTGCCAGTACTTGACTTCCTTGAGTAAGCACCTTATTCCTTTTGTGCCTGTAAAGTTAAACTAAACCACACCAATACCCAACGCCAATTTTAGAAAGTAAAAGATGTGGAAAAGTCTGAGACCAGGAAACTAATAGCTGAATCAGAATCATTTGCGTGTATTATTACAACTTGGAACTTTAAGTAAAGATAAATGATTTACCCAAAGTTGGGAGGGGTAAGACGTAATATCAGTTTAGATTTGATTGACATTCACTTACCAGCAATGAAACAAAGAAGATTTTTTTATAATAACCCCTGCTTTGTTACTTCCTTGGTACTCCCACCATTATTACGCCACGCACCCGAATTTACGTACGCACATGCGCACTATGTATTTGTTGATGCAGTCAAAACTCGAAACAGTCAGACGATCAAGTAATCCCTATCTACAGTTTAGACCACCATGTTTGAAAAATTAATCACACAAAATAAAACCAGATAAATTTGAGATACAAATCTATAAAGTCTTTTAAGATACTTACAGAATTTTTCATTAAAGATATCATTTTCAACTTGAAATAGCAGAAAGTTTAAAAGGTTGAAAATGAGCAGTAAAAAAGTTACAATTATCATCACTATAACACGACTGTAAGGATGATGTGATAATAAGAATCCGAGCAAATAATATTTTGATAGCACCATTAATTTTTATTTTAATAAGATTCTTTTGGCGGGTTGTGGCTCGGATACCCACATAATGTTTCATGTGTGGTTTATACTGTCACCAAGTTTCCGATTTCTACGCTGGGGTGTAACTCAAACGACACCAAGAAGAACATAATAGTTTTATTTCAATATGATGTGCATTCGTTTTACTTCATATTTTACTTCAAATATTTCATTACTGAAAATATCCACAATTTATGAACTTAAGATAAGCCTCTTTTGTTCCTGTATCTTTAATTACCTGTAAGAAATTATCTTTAATTACTACTTCAAAGCTGGAATGAAATATGACCGTAATTAAGTGAACTAGAAGCACATCCACAAAGAAGGATAGCTGACTCAACTGTACTAAATCACCCTTGATTGATACCTGAATGCTTACGTTTAGTGTCACATAGTGGACAATAATCCGATCCGTGTTTTACGAAGATAGACAGGGGGTTTTCTTGCTGTATTTTTAGAACCTGTTGTTAAAGGTTGGAGTGCTAATATTTGGAAGTTAAATTTGAGATGGTGCTCGTCTTCGATGTCGTACTCTCTTAACATAAAATGTTTATGCTAGTCACCAAAAGTAGCGAACCCGCGACTGACTAACTGCTAGTATTAGGATTGGTGACAATAACATCCCGAGTCCAATGGAACACCATGAATTATGTCAACAAAATGCCAAACGGAAGTATAGTTCTATATTTAAGTGAAATAGGCAGAATATCTCTTAACTGTTAAAGGATTAGATAAACTATGGATTAGGTTCAAGAGTTTTAGGCCTTAGTCAGTGAAGTTTGAAATATATTGGAGTAGAATGTTACATTTAAATTGTACTTCAACATGTTAAAAGTAGCATTTATCTTTAACAATTATTTGTTAATAAACGTAAATAAATTCAGCAATGAATAGAAAACCAAACCAATTCTGATATAATCTTAGCTTATTGACTTTGCCTCCTAGGAACTTTTTTCATGGAACAAAATTATAGGGTAGGAAGTTTTGATGTCCTATATACGGAGAAACGTGACCGAATGCTTAACCCCTCTAAACAGTTTTTAAACAAGAACCAGTAAAATTGACATACGTTCTGTTTGTCCATATTTTTATTAATTGCAACAAGAGAGGATTTTGTTTTTCTCGGGATAAAGTTTAGAGTCAAGTTTGTATAGAAATAATGTCCTATAAGAAATTATAATTGTTATCATCATGCATGCTTAGCAGAATCTAGTGCTCTCTATTTGTGTATTATTTACATTTACACATACAATGGATCTAAGGAGCCACATCGTACCATCAACATTAAAGATGATTAAGTCGATATTAGGAAATTTTATTGAATGTAATTATCTTCTCCTAGTGAGATATTTTCTCCCTTATTTTGCGCTTTCGAGCTCCTCGCCCACGAATCAGAAAAACACACTTCAGAAAGACGAGTGGATGACTCAAAAGATTGTTAAACCGGAAAACTGTCATGACTTATTCCAGATTCGGTGTAGATCAGTCTCTGTGCTGTTGTAGCTAGAATGCTGGAATGTATTTTATCCGGATCAACGAACTTTAGTCACCGGGCATCGCCAATGAGTACTGATGAAAGGGGTGTTGGGTGGTATATTCTGAGTCTTCCTATTTCTACTTTACGGTCACCTGTAAATACAAAAGCCTGTGCACACACTAGTTTCTTACTCGATAACGTACTTCAGTGTCCTATTATTGGATTTCATCTTTGTAAAGTATAACGATATACCAAGACTTAAATTAGTCCTTGTTTTTCTAGTATTACAAATGAGATGAGCATCTTTGTTATAATTTCTTTGCTAAATTGCTTCCCTCATTTCATAATGTCTTCCTACATTTAATAAAACGTTTCCCTCTACACAATCAAATTGAGTAGTGAGACGTCTTTCATTCGAAGTCTGTTAGGTAGATTCTATCATCCTGTTTCTCCATCAACCAAACTGCTGTCAAAGTTGACCACATTACAGCAGACCTAATTGACTCTCAATGTCTCACCAAATAGCATAAGGTGTTACCAGGCAACTGTTTCTAAGATCATGCGAAGAAATAGGAAATGAGAGATCAAGGAATCCCTAAATCGGTCGAGAGAAATGGACTTTCTAAACTGATCTGTAGTTAAAAGGGGAAAAGACCAAGTGTATTGTAGACGTAACTGTTGTGGCTCTCGAGTCAAGATCTTAAAAGGATCCTGATGTGGTTTCAGTATAATTTGATTTGACACAAGATGGCTTTTCTAATCCCCGAGCTGATGTACAATACAAATGGTTATGTTTACGGAAATTGAACGCCCTATATTCTGTGTAATGACAGGGAAACATTACAAAAGCCATTAGGGCCCATCCTTTCCTTTCGATTCACTATTCATTCCTCCTTTCTTTTGTCATTTGTACTTTGCTCTGATTAACTCATCACAGAATCGGGACAGCTTCATGTTCTTGGGTGTTTACTTCTCAAAATGGCGGAGCCCACTCCGATCACGATGTCTGAATGCGCGTGGCCACCAGAATCTTGTAAATTATTCAAATCGATTTGCATGACTAAAGGTTGCAGCTTGGTAGTATAATCTTCGAACGTTGAAAATGTAAAATGTGTAGTGACGCGAACGGTTGTAATGTAGTCAACGCTCTTATTAGACAACAAGGCTTATAAACCCTCTTACGTTTTGGTATAAGTCTCACATCGCTTCAACAATGCCAGGAGGACTTCTTGAATCCGGACAGAGAAATAAAATTTCAAGAAGCCAGGAACTAAGAAATGCTAAAGCCAGGAAAACGCCACCTAAAAAACCTCCAAGGTATGAATTTACAAGATTTTATGTAAACAAATCCATAATCGTTGCTTGTTTTTACTGTGATGTGATAGGTTGTGATACGGTCTGATATTACATGAATCGTAGAGCTCAGCTTCTATACACCAATGTTTATTTGAGTAATTTAAGTCATTCTTAGTTAAGTGTATCGCTACAATGGTCAAGTGCTACGATTAGGATATAGAGCGAAAGCTCCTAATAAAGTTGCTTGAGCAGGTCCTATTCAAAAGCACCTGACAGTTAAAGAAATTCAGTTTAAAGTAGCAGCCCATCAAAACAACGCATTAACAAACAGGACATTTCCATGCTACATCAATTTTTGCTTACAACCAGAAATTCAAATCAGTTGTTTGATTCGCTTCATGTCTTGGAAAGCAACCGGTAACTATTATAAGTCGTCTCACTTTCAAAACATATTCTTACAAGAAATAAAATGATACGCAGTCAAAAATTGGCACGCAATAGGAAAGTAAAATTGTGGTCGTCCTGATCATTTGAAATGTAATTTACTTTTCTGCTGCTCATGATAAATCGCGGTCATTATTACACACATCTGCCTGTATTCTCGATCTTTCCATAAATACCAACAACGAAAACAAAGAATGCTTTCTTTGATGTTAAATCATTTATAAACCCAACTTTCTGGGGTTTATCTATCGACGCAAAATGTCAAAGCGACTACGTTCACTTTTCTCAGATCTCGTTCTTTAACATGATGTTTACAAACAGTCTCTTCCCATGGTGAGCTTAGATCTGCCTACTTTACTCCTACACTTGTCAAGGATCATTAATGTAAAGCTGACTATTCAATATGAGAAAGCATTAGTTTTGCAGCCAAAGTCTTTTTAACTCGTAACAACAGATGTTTGGTTATCCAAGCGGTTCGGTTCATTCAGATTACAATGCTCTTGTCTGACAAGGCTTGTTTTAAGTATCTGTTATGGGTTAAAATTTCTGCAGTCACATCTGTTAATTCCAAATTGAAGACTTGCAGAGAACAAATACCATGAGCGGAATACCTATGGAAGTCATGGATTGCTGCTCAAATTTCGAAGAAAACCTCATGTATTTGGATTTGAGGCCAGTTCCCTACTCGTCGCTCGTGGGCTGCACCGGATCCACAATTGGGTTTCGATCTTAACAAGAAATTGACTATACCAATGGTGTTTGGACAAAGATCTCGCTTCTCGATACTGACCGACTCTGTCAATAGAGACCAAATAGGTATGCTAAAGCGGGAGGGGGGTTTCGATCAGTTTAAAAAAAGCTGAAGAGTTCATGAAAATATAAAACATCCCAGATAATTTTATGACCCCCATTCTTATACCCCCTATTGTAACATAACCCCCGCCACCGGATAATTTTTAGTAGAGGATGACCAAATGATCGACGAGAACTGTATTAGACTTTAACATTTAAGTACCACCAAGTCATTTTTCCCAAAGGACTGCACACAAAACAAATCAGGTTGTCTGAAGGTAATATTTTCATCTCGAAAATTGATCACTGCTCTAGCTAAAAAAAGCTTAGTGGCGTTTTTGGTCTTTGAAACTCGAGGTGGCTGTTTCCTTTTAGGAGTAGATGCTTGGCGAATATACGATATAAGCTTTTAAGTACACAATGTTTTCGCTATTTCGCGCAATATTCTTGTTTTGTACCACAAACAAACTATTTAATAAAGCTTTATAGCTAACGCAGTGCTTTAGCTGCAAAAGCGCTCCTCCGAAAAGCGTACCCCTCAAAAAACCCCACAAAAACCATCCGTGCGATTAATCGAGTAATTGCGGTTAATCGAATATTTGCTATTAATCGAATAATTGCGATTAATAGATGAATTATAGTCAGTCGAATAACCGATGTTAATCGAATAACTGACGTTAATCGAATAATTTATGTTAATCGAATAATTATGTTAACGTTCGCAATTATTTATTTCTGTAGATCAAATGTCAAAAGTACTGGCCATGCGGAGACGCTCAGCAATACGGAAGCATCACTGTCACACCAGATGAGGAATTGGAGGTTGCTGATTACGTCATACGACGATTTTTAATATCACTGGTAAGTAAGGGAATACTAATGCAATTTACTATGTTAGTAGTGCTTTATTTCCAGATCTTATCAAAAAGGTTTGTTCCCTACTCTCGAGAGTATATAATTGGAAAATTATTCTGAAAACAAACTTTACAATATCACAGCGAGTGCTCAGAAATCCATGTTATCCGCTAAGGTACATTAAATAGTTCTGTTAACTCCAGTCAGTGCACCAAGTACAATAGGTCCACTAAGTTACATTAAAGAAGCAGCTACCGTATAAACGGTTGATAAACTACAATAATAAGACTGTGTCTGTTTTTCCGTCTATCCGTCTGTCTCTCCGTCCGTTTGTTTGTTTGACTGTACTCAACTGATAAAATCTGTACCACGACTGGTGATCACAGTGACATATTCTTCTCGAATAATATGTCACTGGTTGATCGCTTGCAATTCTTATTTTGGTCTTTTCAATTACGAGTTTGTCAAAACGTGGTTGCTTGAAAAATGAAAAAAACTGTGGTCTGTGGAGATCAGGCTATTGTCACGCTTTGGTGCCATTAGGATGGGCGTTCAAACCCGTAATTAGCTATCAAAATCATACTTTTAGCCATTCCGTGTTTAATTAGCAGCTCATATTTAGCTGATAGCAAGACATTGTTGACACTGGAGTGTACTTTACATTTTAGGCTAGATAATAAAGATCAGAATTGAAAGTATTAGGGAGGCGTTGTGTAGTGAACAGAGCGTTGAATTTTAATTTTGGACGTATAAAAATGGAGACAGAGCACACTCAGTGCTTAGCAAAATCTGTTTAATTATAGCTGACGTCTGGGTCTACTGGATTTTTATGAAGCTTTTCGAAGGAACGTAATCCTTATGTCCAGAGAATGTATTGTTGGTCTCAGAAGAGGCGGCACCTGGTTTATCATCATTACACTCGGATCATTCAAATAGTGATATTGCTTTTCATTGTTTGTTAGCTACGGTTAATATGCAAAAGCAAACTGAAAACGTTGTAACCATGTTGCATCGACAGCATGATTGTGTTCAACGGAGTACCAAAGAAGTTCAACATGAAGTTTCATTCCCAGCGAGCAAGGTCGCAGGCAAAGCAACATTTGACGCTGGCCCATTTAGAAGAATCGCATTTCTGGATAACTTAACTCGCGGAGAAGAGCTGGGCCTTTGATCTTAGAGCACTTCAGTGTAATCTCACAATTTAACGAATATAAGAAGGTTAATAATATTTTGCACTGGTTGCATGTTTTCTGTTGATATAGATAACCTGTCCAAATTTTAGATATGTTGAACAATCGTCTAGATACGCTCTTTCAAAGCTTAAATAATTCCTGTCAAATCTTGTTATTCGAGCCCCGTTTGCTGAGTTAAATCATACAAATAAGCGATATTTTATCCAAATCCATTAACGATTTCAGGGAACGTTGGCTGCAGGCACTTAAGGTTCTAGTACACTAAGTAAAAACGATCCTAAAGGGAATTCTCTTTTGCGCACGCGTAATTGTATTTTAGTCACCGGCTAAAGTCTCTGTCTCCGTAATCGTACTAAGGCTGGAACTCCCCACTATTGTTGTTTTAACGTATTGATCCACTATCATTAAATGTAAAGGTTTAGTGATTAAGTTTGAATAATTGCATTTCCTGACTTTTTCATCTAAAGTCAATAGCGGCATTTTGCTTCTGAAAAGGCTGCTCGCACCATGATCCTAGTGGGCTATTCATCTTAGGTCTCTAGTCTGGGGACTTGGGTGGGATGGGAAAATAGAGCCTACAGCAAGGAACAATTCATAGATAATTGGACATGAAATTAAGAAATACGCCTCGTCGGTGATTATATTACACATAACTGTGTAGCCCTGATTTTAAATCGAAATTTTCAATTTGTGGGATGGTCAATTTCTAATTGTGACGTCATGAATCGATAACCACTTAAAAAAGCAGTCAGCTTGTTTTATTGCATGGCTTGGTTTAAAGTTAACGGGAGCTATATTCTGGAACAGTGATTTCGATGTACGAAGCATCGAAAAGCAAGACTTTATAGTAAGTATCGATAAGATGAGTGAATCTACAGATGTCATTAAAAATGGATTTTAGTTTGGAAAAGAACACCAGAGAAATAGAAAATATGTTACCACCGGGGATCGAACCCGTGACCCACGCTTTTGCTACGTGCACTCTAACAACTGAGCTAGATCACCTTCGACCACATTAGCTCCCTGTCATCCACCGGCGGATATCGTCATCCAGCTCAACGCAATTGGAGACCAATCTCTCTGCGCCATGTGACTTGACCAAGTAAAAACTGCCCTCCGGCTCGTCTATCTGTCCAAAACCATTGAAGTTAGATAATATCATCGAGAATAAAGCTTTTGAAATGTTAGCTTATGTGAAGCTAGAAAAGCCGTTTCGTTTAACTCACAAAAGTATTTTTTGTGCAAATAAACAATTCTGTAATAAAAGAAGTGCGACAAGGTGATAACACGAATGAGAATTATGTAGATAAGTATACTACTACTGGTTGAACAAAGGAAAACTTGAAAAAATTCTGATGTCTGAGGAGGCAAATGCAACTTTTTGAAAAGGATTAAATTCTTGTGTTTACATGTGTAGAGGTCAGTTTTTTTGGAAGGATAATTTTTGAAACAAAGTTTGCTACTTCTTACTTTCTCGGGCCGCTCTGGGGTTTTTTGTTCTCTTGTATTCATTGATTTATTCGTGAAACGAGGAGATTAAGGACAGAGCTGAAAATGTCTTTGATAGAGTCAAGATTTGACAGAAGTTCACATGTTAAATGAGAATACTTTTTCAGGTTGACAAACTTTAGATAACAGTTTAAAAGGATGGAAATTTGTGTAAGTGTAGACAAAGCTGAAATGTTTTGACGGCGATAAGAATCTTTTATCCAGGTGCAGCTTTCTTTTCAGTAGACGTTATCGGCTGTAGAGATTGAATTGGAAACTGTTGCATTAGTTGACGTCCAAATACCTCTATTTGACGTTCTGGGTTTGCCATTTTTAGACCTCCTTCTTCTTTTTCTATTTTATACCATTTGTTTAGACTAAGTGTCAGAAGAAAATCCTTTTGCCAGCCAGTACCTCAGATCGTGTCACGTGTTAGTTAATATTCCCGCCGTATGCTGCCACTAGTTTGATTTGCCATTGACAAGTACGGGGCAACTTCATTACTTCAACCAAGCTTTTTTCTTAAAACCCGAAAATGCGAGCACAAGATAAGTGAGGCCTGAAGGAAACAATGTCAAATTGTATCAATACTATTCTGAAATAAACATCAAAGAACGTCGATAGTGGATCCCTGACTGCACTCTTTGGGAGAGATAATTTGGTATTCGGACAAACCTTGTTGATTTATTAATCGACTTAAGCGAAAGATGACTAAATACTTCATGACTCAAGGCCTCTGCTTGTGAATGATTAAACGCGAGGAAAAACTCACAGTTCAAACTTTGTCGACGTTTGGAATTCACCGTGGTATTTCAATGGAACCGAAGATTCTATCACGATGATGTTTTGCTTCAATTAGATGATTATATATCTATCTATTAACTACTAACTTGAAAGAAGCACTCTAAGCTGTCTTCCCCAAAACCAAATTGTTTAATTTGTTGAGAGTAAGCCATGACAATAAATATTTGAAACTGAAAACAAGGATTGGTTGCTTTGACAATTGTCGCCATTCACCACTCAGTTGCGAATCACATTGTTTCTATTATTCCAAAGAAGTTAGAGATGTTGACAAAACATTTTGGTTTCCTTCTGCAACACATGCATAAACAAAGTACATGTTTTTTGCATGTATTTCGGTTGTTAACAAATAAGTTATGCTATTTATTCATGTTGTTTATAAACAAAATTTGGACGGGCGCTGGCTTCCTAATCCGCACTGCAGATGGTAAATATTGTTGCAGACCTTTTTATGTATTTTCAGATGGTTTGAGTGAAATTAGTATTTGCATGACCGTGAGGTTGCCCTGCGACGTATTTTGATTTACATTACATTATATTCTGATGATGATGATAATGATTGCAATGATGATTATTATCTCGATGATAATGACAATAAAGGTGATGGTAATGATGATGACGATGATAATCAAAGTGATAATAATGATAATGCTGATAATGATGGTCAGGAGGATGATGATGACAATGAAGGTGATGATGATAATGATAATGATGAGAATATTGATGATGATGGATTCTCGCGTTATAGGCCAACACATGTACTCTAATTCTAGCAATACTTTTTGCGTAGACAACTTTCTTGGGATTTTAGTATATATCCTTGAACTGGAGACCCTGTTGCATATAGAAGGGCAATTTTTACACTTATTATATTATATTATCTTACAGTATATTATATACTATATTGTATTATATTATATGATTAATTACACTGGTCAACACGATTTTTGGTGTCTAGAAACAAAACATGTTTTCTTGCTAACGTGATGGTGCTGATTCCAAAAATGACCTTAGTTTTTTAATTTTAGTTACCATTTTTTTCTGTACCGGAAGTGCTCGTTTTTGGTAAAAAGGGTAGCTTATGGTCTTGGGTAATCGCAAAATTTAATTAATAAGGGTCATAGAAACCCATTAACTTTTAGATAGGCACAACAACTTATTACGAGACGCATAAAACTAACACTTTTATAAGAAAATATAGAAAAAAGTGTTTTCTAAGTTAACATTTTTAGAATAGAAGTATCAAAATTTTCCAATTTATTGACAAGATTCAAACCTACTAATAAAATATATCGGTAATTATGATACACTTTAGAATACATAATTGTTAAGTTGACATAAAAATAGGAAACCTTAAAATCTTCTGTTTGATATTAATCACTTTTTCTTTGACCGGGCGTCCACAAATATGATCCTGGTACATGGAGATTGTTCAGTAGTTGTTAAACATAGTACTACATGCTACATAATACCAACTATACCCGGCAATACCTATACCTCATTCAAAAACAACGCGAGAAATATATGACGCCATCAAACAAGTTATGAAAGAAATCGACAGCAACAAGCTTAAATGGGTTTCATGTGTAGATTTGAAAATAGTAAATTTCTTACTTGGTCAAGAAAGTGGTTACACAAAATGAGTTTTTGTGTGTGAGTAATGGTAGAGAAAAAATGGAGCCCTGGAAAATGAAAGAATGGCTTTCCCGTGAAGGATCGGTGACAGTTCGGTGAAAGAACATTATTAGTGCTACTTCTTACTGAGGAAAATATTGCCCCCCATACATATCAAATTGGGATTAATAAAACAGTTTTTAGAATAGCCCGAGAAGAAAAGCAAATGTTTTGAGTATATTTTTAAAATGTTTCCAGGACTTAGAACATAGAAACTCAAATCATGAGTGTTTGATGGTCCTTATGTCGGGAAACTCTTATTAACTTTTATGAATTTGTTAATTCAATGAATGACTCAGAGTTCCATGTTTGGACGTCCTTTATTGACATCGGAGAAAACATCTTAGGCAATCGCTGGGCCGAAAACTACAAGGAGGTGGCGGGAAAGTTGTTTTAAGTCTCAGGACATAGGCGTTGATATGTGTACTAAGGTTATTATTGACATTGCCATTTGGATAAATTTCCAGGGAATTGTGGAGAAGTTAAATAATGAGCCAGAAGAACGATTCCATCAGGATATCAAAACAATGGAAGAGCTACCAGGGCTGGTGGGGCAAACGAATGGCGGCTGATTACTGTTTGAGTATGAAAACGAAATTTAAAAACATTGAACATAAACGGCAATTAAAAAAGGTTTTTACCATAGTTCTTATGTTCACGAACGTTTTATTTTTGCTGATAATACATTTAACGATTTGATAAGGTAGGCTGCCTTCGCGACTAACTTTCGGTTTCATGGATTTCGTACGGTTTCCCGGCGTAGATCCAGCTTTGTTGCTGCTAGCCACAGGTCCACTGACCTATACTTTACTTTTATCGGAGGAAGATGATACTCTAAACGCGACATAAAAGGGCCCATGGATACTCAGTTGCTCACTGCGACAAAAACCTAATCTCCTCGCAGCTCAATCTTTCATGTGAAGGTAGCCAGTTTTCATAGACCGGAAGAACACAACATCGGACTTTTCAAAACAAGGAAATCTATTGTCTCAATCTGGAGATACCAATCCATACGTCAAAGATCCCTGATCTGACAATCTACGTCTTAATCGTGGCATTCGCCAAGGGAGCTGTTTGGGACCCGCTTTATTTTCCTTTTACATATCAAGACTTTTTGACATCGTGAAAAAGCATTTACCTAATGTCCATATCTATGCTTCAAGCCGGGTAATAAGTCTAATGAAAAGGATTCCTTAGCGGCCATGGAAAGTTGCATTTCGGAGATACGAACGTGGTATATTAATAACAAAATATGGATGAACATGACTGAGACTGAGTTCATGCTTATATGATCCACAAAACAGCTAAAAAAGATTGACATTGAATCCCTTAAGATGAGGTCAGAAATTATCTTGCCACGGAGTAAATACGAAATTTAGGGTTCCGTTAGACAAAAATCTCTCCATGGACGACCATATCAGTAGGATCTGCGTCAAGGCTTTCTATAGCCTCTATAACATCAGGCAAATAAGTCAATCCTTGGATACATTTACGATGTGCTGTATCTCAATACTCGAAGTCGCAGCAAACCGTATCTATAATCTAAGTTCATTAGTTCCTTCCAAGCGTGTACTTGTTCTGGTAAATGGCAAATTTTTCTAAACAGTGACATTAGTTGCAGCCTTTGTAGCTATGAGTTTTCAGATTTTGATGGCGTTCTTGATAGTTTTTGCTCAAACAGAACATAGTAGTTCTTAAAAACACTAGATACATTTTAGATTTGAATAAATCAGTCATTGGCGTTATCTGACTTCACAGAGGAAGACTAAATGATCACATTTTTAGTGGTGAAATACGTGTCAAATAATCATGTGGAAGTCTTTGGCAGTCTCTGGAAAAATATAAGTCACAATCGATCTAAGTGTGACTCATGATCATTTACCACTAGTCAGTCCACATTTTTCTCAAAACTTCTGTCATGACTTTTCACGTATCTCAGAAGGACATTTATGCTGCAATTATTCTTAAAGGCTACACGCCAAACAATTCCTCTGTTCTGTGGTAACAAGCATACAATCTTTCCATTATTACCATTTTATAGTTTAATTAAAAAAAACTAAATATTTATCAGAAAGACTTTAATGCAGGTTTCATGCTACAATAACCGTACCTCTAAGAAAACATTAATAACTTATACTTTAAAGCTGAAATACTTGGTCCTTTTGTTTCCTAGAGCAAGCTAAGGACTGAACCGTACACAATAACTCATTTAAAGTAGTTTAAGCTGCCTTGAAAATATTAATCGCATCTTGGGCAATAAATCTAGGACTCAGTACTTATACTTTCTGCTTTACACTAATCTCTCCTTTTAAACAATTTATTCCAGCCTGTTAATTTGTTTATGCTGTGCATGTTTAGTGCTACAAGATTTTACGCTGTGCTAACTGTTATCGATGGATTTGATTAGGTATCAAAGAAAATAAAGATTTCTAGAAACAGGGAACATATTCCCACTCAAAGCATTAAGTATTCACAGAGTTCGGTGGAATTTTCTCCATAGAATGTACTTTAATTGCCGGTGCATGTTTAATATTGTTATTCTCCATAAGTTAGAATCAGAGTGGATGCATATCAAACAGACATCCCGCACAATTCACAGTGGTCTCGCAGCTGCAATAGTTAAGCCTCAGTGGTTGAGTTTGTCATGACTTAACATCTTATTCAAGTCTCTCACGTGTGAAGGTTCTGATTGAGAGATTTTCTTAAATATTTCGATGTTAGAGATTTGACTATGGATACACTCTGTAAGTCTCCGACTGCGTACTAAACCTCCTCCAAGTCATTATGTTAAAGTTGTACTGCTTATACAAGAGTTGATAAACGAAACAAGGTTTATGGATTAATAATACGAAGCAGAAATGTATAGAAATCGAGATTTAATCACTAGGTCATCTGATAAAGTTTTAAAAAGTATTTGTTTCTTTTGAGTCCTCAATAACGTTCTCTCATTTTTTATACTAAAACACTCTGATAAGTTTTCAAGCAGACATTTTCGGCTAATACAGAATTTTTTTTTAGGAAACCAACAATGAACAATGATGAAATAAACCACTGATGTACTTCATTCTTTAACATTTCAGACTTGAAATCTATTAAAGTATAATAATGGCAA
>JAAAKM020006971.1:124203257-124214027 GCA_010016025.2 Alatinidae sp. Z8VKAUB7J3 | reverse complement strand
ACGGATCATTGATTAATGGCTTTGTCATCCGAAATGCATTTTTGATGACACAAATTGGCGTATTTCATGCAATGTCTGCTCTTTTCTTCTCATGGATTAAGGTTTTTTCTCGTCTTTTTAAATGAAAGTACATTTAGAGAGTCGAACGACCTAGAGTCTAGGGTAACCTAATTATTATTACATATAAATCTCTTTGTTATAAAAACGTTTTCTCCGATCCCGCTCAAATGATTTGTCCTTACTTTTAGAAGCTGTTACTTACTTCACAAAGGCATCAATGTAAATACCACCAGCTCTCAATGTTATATCGAATGTGTCCTAGTTCACATGGGCTATAAATATTAGATAAATTTCCTTAAGGATTCAAACGAGATTCAACTACTTGTACATTAAGTGTTTGAGCTTTAGCGGAAGAACATTGTTTGAAAGCGCATGAAAAGTCCCTTGAAGAAATTTTGCATTTCGCCTAATGGAAACCCGGATAACGAAGTTCTGCAGTGAACCTGAAATGCTGAAATTGTGAACAAAATTGCAAATAGAGAGGAAAGGTAAAACTGTCAGAGTAAACTAGAATTTTCGAGAAAAATTTTCATGTCAAGAACTGGCATGTCCTTCATAGGAAGTGTCAAAAGAGCAGGGGTCTTTTATCCGTAAAGTATGGTTCATGAACAATAAATGTAGCAGGTTCATAGTCAAACGTTAGACTTGTGTTACTGTAATTCATTCTCTATTTCTCTGTTCGACATGCCAATAATACAATTATACAATTCATTAAGTCAATTTAAAAGTTACATACAGGTTACTTTAATTAATAGCCATTGTCTATGCTCTTTCCTAAAAAAAATGTGCAAAAGATGCAATGTTATAAATGCGCTAAATTCACATGAGCCAGGAGACAAAAAGCAACTATAAAGGCAAAGAATTGCAAGCGAAACTACGTGAATCATTAAAAGAGGAGAGAAGTACCGAAGAAAAGGAGACAAAGACGGAAAGGACGGGGAAACGGAATGAGTAAGTACCCATTGATTGGACACTATTGAAAGAGCTATAACAACGCAACACATGAAAAAAACATAAAAAATGCAAATCAAAGAAAAGGTATTTAAATATAACCAAAAAAAGCAAAAGCTAACACAAAAGAAAAGGAAATTGAACTAGCAGAAACCAAAAAGGAAGGCAAAATACATTGTAAAATGGAACATAAATTCTAAATACGAATAAAACGGAGAAAGCAAATGAGAAAAGAGATCAGCTACATTATTTAAAAATAAACTTTAGGGCGACATAATGTACGACAGAGAAAAATATAGCAGTATCAACTAAAATTTTCTACTGTCATTATTTCCTGGAGCTTTAAACCAAGAGCATTTAGACTATTTAGTCATATCAATGGTATCGATAGTCGTACAGGATATGAAGTGAAGGTAGAAGTGTTTCAAGGGGGAAAGTCTAGCTCTAACAGTAGAAAGGAAGTGGCATTTGTATAGAGGTAAGCGCTAAGCAAGCTTTGTACTCTTAGTCCGATAAGTGTTAACGCGTTTTTGTAATTTTCTGATGGGAAAATGATCTTGCTCTTCATCATTATCATAACCTTGATTATGATTTTCTCTCTTACTTATCGAGGATACGTTTTATTCCAATGCACCGACATCGTTTAAAGAAAAAAACCTTGATTTGACAAGAAAGTGCTATTTTCCAGCAGGGACTATATCAGATAAGGTTACATTGAAAACTACTCTTTATAAGTACATAAGAACATAAGTATACAAAACACTCTTTCTGTTCACTGGGTCACAGAATTTGTGAAAAAGATTTTGATTGAAACAGTAACGCACCCCCTTGTCGTACATTTCATTCAACTTCTGGATCCGTGAATGTAGATCCATCTTGTGCTAAAAGAAGAAATGAAACACAAATATGTCACTCTCCATTCGTACAGACCTCGTTAATGAAGTAAATCAAATCCATTAAATTTATTTAGGATTTTTATTGTGAGTTTATAGGCTATTTATCTTTACTATTACTTTTAGGTTTAAAATGGCTGTACAAGAAGGATTGTACATTTTGGGAAATTGCTAGTTTCTGATATATTATTGCTCATAAAAATACTTATTATCCATCTAACAGGCTAGTGAATTGTGAGTCACCTGGTTTTGCAGACACATACGTTTTGCTATAAAAGCGTCTAAAATATTTTTCATAAAGTAAATTACAAGAAAAGCAGTCGTGGGGTACTATCATTGATTATGAGGCACAAAAACTAGCAAATTTGATATCTTGGCTTTAAAATATGAAGGCGAGGAGAGAAAGAGAGACAAAGAAGTTTCTATCAAACAGATCAGAATGTACTCTTGCTTATAACTTAACCAACCTTAGAAGAACTACTTCGCATGCGTAATAAAAATGGCAGGGGAAGAACTGGCCGTAAAGAGAAGGAAGAGGATTTTATTTATAGATAAAAGAAGTTGAAGAAACTGATAATTGGATATAAATTACAGCTTTCAGAAATGTTCAAGAACATGTGGCAAAGTTACGAATGCAATTTGAAAATGAATGAAAAAAGGAATCAAAAATAGTCTCGTAGTACTAACTCTTTACTGCTCAAAGGGGGGCGGGGCGGGGATCTTTGTCCCATCTCGTCCATAGCAAGCGTCTCTTTAATTAACATGCATAAAAGAAGAGAACAATCTTTTGAGCCTTGATGGCTCAATGTTTAAGGCGTTGGTTTAGTAATGATGAGGTCCCAGGTTCGAATCCGGTCAGCGCCGTTAAATTGCAAGCTATTGTGGTAATGCTCCAATCTTTGAGAATTATATATATATATATATATATATATATATATATATCCTACCTTGGTCAGCCGATAGTTCGAACAATTCACTTGGCATATGTCTTCCTTAAAATAGAATGTTGCCATTTTGTCCCTTCTAAGCGCCATCATGAACTATTTAGGATGAAGGAAAAAGTGATGAGAAAATATAAAAGTCATTTGGTCATATTTAAGAATCGTCAATAACAAGTGATGCTACAGTTTCGAAGCCACTTCCTCTTGAGCTATGAAAATTATGATTAAGCTAAATTTTGTGTATATTTGCAAGGTGTCGTACAGGTATCACTTTGGGCCCTCGTGCCTCGTGATGCTCCGCTCAATTTTCACGTAACATAGTGCAGTTAAATTGACAAAACCAACTCACTTTAGATTTTTACTCGACCTTTCACGAAACATTCAATTATAACACAGCAAATTATTATTTGACAATTGGGTAGTTTAACATGATATTGTTAAACCTAGTACCATAATACATAAAATTAACGTTGAACATTAATTAACGTTTTTGACGTTAATATTTGAAACGTTAATTTCAACGTATCGCTTATATTTGAGACGTTGATTTGTGCCAAGGATTTTTAAAAATATGGGGCCCTGCAAAAATTTTCTTGGCGGCAATATGTTAAAATGTCAAAAAAGAAACTTTCACTATTTTGTAGCATCTATAGATTATTGTTTATAAATTTGAGCTTTTTTGTTTTACAAGTATTCCGCGATACCAAGTTATTGTGTGACTTGCTATTGACAGAATTGGAGGTATGAAATTTGGATGGAAATGACAACTAGGGATAAAAGTCGAACTGTGCGAGTTTAAACGTTTTCCTTTATAATTGGAAAACAACTATCAACTATTTTTCTAAGTGAATATTTGGTGACAATGCTCTTTAAGCCACTTTTATGTAAGCATTACATAAATTTTAGGGAAAGAGAAAACACTTCGGCGAAAAGCGTCTTTTAAAGTACTTGGTTTTAGTCATTCATTAACACATTGCATTAATTAACGATGGCACTAATTATTGTTTGATCATTTGTAAAAACGTTAATTAATGTCACTCAAACATTAAGTTGCTGATAAAACGTTAATTACTGTAAGTCAAAATGCATTTTTAGTCTAAAAAAACGTTCATAAGATCAACGTTAATAAAAGCCGTGTTAATTCGTGTACACGTTAATTTTGTGAATTATGTACATAAAAAATATCGATTATACGTCTATTTATCTTCGTATAGTAGTAAATATCTTACAAAAAACTCTACAATACAAAAGGCATTATACTGCATGATATTGGCGTACGATTAACCTTTTTCCAACATTAATCCTCCCTCTACTACTGAGACGGGGTACAGGGGGGCAGTGGTGGCCATTCCCCCAAAGTTGCGCCTAATCAGCTTTATCAAAATTAACATTGACTGGGACAGACATGAAGTTGCTTTCACAGTAAGATAAGCATATCGACACGAAACACTCCTTCCATACAATGACCAAAGGCACCTAAGTAGAATGTGAAAAATAAATTCGAAGCTAGCGTACACAAATTCTAATAATATCCAACAAAAAGTAGACGTAAAGTTTGATAAAACCCAACACAAAATAGACGCAAATTTTAACAAAATCGAAAACAAAGCAAGCGTAAATTTTAAAAAAATCCAACAAAAATTAGACGTAAATGTTAACAAAATCGAACAAAAATTAGACGTAAATTTTAACAAAATCGAACAAAAATTAGACGTAAATTTTAACAAAATCGTACACAAAAACACAAAAATTTCAACAAAATGCAACACAAAGTAAACGGAAATTTTTACAAAATCGAACAAAAAAACACAAAAAGTTCAACAAAATGGAACACAAATAAACGCAAATTCCTACAAAATACAACTACCTAATGTCTTTAAACCATTTTTGGCTTAGTGGATATTTACTGAAAATACATTGAAATATCTGCATAGAGTAAAAGATCGTAATTAATACCTGTGGTTGATTCTTTTCATTGATTTCATACGTCCAAGCTTGAGACTGGTGGATATCGGAGTTACGGAATTGATTTCTAAAGTTGTCGTAATGCTGATCGATTTTTTCTCTTAATTGAACTAACGGGTGGTATCCATTGAAGTATGACTCCGATACTGCTCTGCCAGGGGTGTCAGGATTATAATGCGACAGACAAATTGTGTAGTCCCACAAAGTAGCAAACCTGTAAAAAAACATATGATTAACAACAATTATTATTATTATTACTATTAAAATTATTAATATTATTAAAATATTCCTTGGCTTAAAACTAACCAGTATAAGTGACCTTTATCTATCCTGTCAAGTTACATCAAGAAGGATCCTGCGATTTTCTAAAGATGTAACATCTAAGAACTCGACTTTGAAAAATGTTTACACTTACTCGCAGGACAGGAGAAAGGTAGCAGGAAAGATTTATGAAGAGCAAAAAATAAATTCTATATGGTCCGGGTTCTGCTAGTTAAAAAAAAGTAGAATATCATAATAAAATGTTTAACTGATAAACCTCCTGAAAAGTTTCTTTGCAGATGGCAAAATATAACAGCCAAACTGGCAGCTAATATCTACACTTTTTGCAGATAAGGGCTTATTCTCAGCCTACCCACGAAGTATTTTGAAAATCTGGAACGTGGTATCTACAAACTTTTGTTCCCTCTGTTCTCTCTCCCCTGGGACACAACAATTTGGCCAAAAAGGATAATATGCACCAAAAAATAGATCAACTACGAGAGAAGTATGACGCTACTTTTTCATTTACAAGATTTTTGCGCGTACAAGTTTGAATTCCTTGAATTTATTACGGGACATCTTGTCTACAAAGATGTTTGGACACCTTCCTTTTGAGAGAAACTGTGTTGTGAAAGGCAAGCAGAGATTTTGCACGATAAATTAGTAGTCACAGCTATAAAAAAAACAAAAACCGTCGGTAATGTTTCGAGAGTTATGCCCCCGTATATAACGTACATTTTGGCAAACGGTGGAAGTGTCACTGTGGAAGTGGTTGGCAGACGACAAAATTCAAGAGAAAATGGACTAGAAGTCCCTGGATTTTACAAAGTAACCATAAATGTGTCCACGGATTAAGAGCAGTTGCTGATTAAGGATTATTTAATACGAAAGCCATGTAAGCTTTTTTATTTTTCTCGAATGTGTTTTCTCAAAATGGGTCCGTATTTACACCCATGGGCTTAAATACGGTTTTAAGCCCATAGACGTAAATACGAGGGAGGTGGGTTAAAAACGGGGTAATATGGTAGGTATAAAAATATGTAATTGTCAAATAAAATATTGATTTTGTTAGACATGATAAACGTATTCCTTTTGAAGCTGATAAGCAGCGGTAGATTGTACTTTTCTTCTCCAAATTTTCAATGTGGTTCAGGTTTTTTATTTTGAATCCATGTGTGCCATACCTTTTTATCTAATAAACAGGCGAGATTGTTATTAAATTGTGCACCCCCTTACCCCTCTGCTCATTGGAATACTAATAAAAACACATATTTTACCAATAATGTCGCAATAAAAGCAATTCAACGCCGAAGGCCTCAAAGTATTTAAAACCTTAATATCAAAGCATAAAACCACGTTTTATAGCAGTTAGACATCTCAAAATAGCCGCGGGCCTACAAGCTCTATAATATATCCGCTACTTTGAAAAAGTGCCTCCCTGCTATTTTATGTCATCAATTTGCAATTCATACTCAATTCCTATCAAAAAGTTTCCAAAATTGTACCGTATCGCTGAAACAAAGGCAAGTCGACAGATCCCAGAACAAACTCAGCAATAGGACAGCATTTGGTTGAAAACCCATCATATGCTGACGAATATCAAGAGGATTTGTTTAGGGTATTAGCGAGAGCCATATCTCCTTTTCATTATGCCGCTTTAGAAGACGCGTTTATCAAAACAAAGAAGGTACTTTGCGGACAAAAGGTATTTGTTTACAATTTACGCGTTATCAATAACACGGGCGGTAGAAAAGTTGTTGCTTTCGTGACCGTTGTTTTCTAAGACGTGTTTCGGTCTCCTCGTTTCCTATAAATTCATCGTAATACATTTGTTATTTAACTCCATATGGTTGCTGTGATCAGTGTATGACGAAGAATGAATCTGCTACTCGACGAAATAATCAAATTTTGTACCACTAACCAACTTTTCAAATTCCTACTCCCAATAGCTCCCCACCCTCCCCTTTCTTCGCTTTTTTTATCTTCCACCATAGAATGCTTCCAACATGTCAATAAGAACTCCCTTACATTTCGTACCCAAGAAAATTTTCAATAGGCGCGCGAGCTCTTACTCAAGGAAATATAATATTGCATGTATGCCCATAATAAAAGTAACACAGTGAAAGACGAATACTCTCCTTCTTCTTTCAGTCTTTTTCCCATGGTAAACGCATAGGATCAAAAGTTTAAATTGGTGTGAACTGCCTCTTATATATTTAAGAAAGCCGTTTCCTAAATAGCTTGGCATCTCCCCGTGATGAAAGCTCTAAAGCTTACTGTAAGGGACATATTTACTCAAATCAACTTCCATCAATATCTCCCTTTTAGGTTACAAACTTCTGTCTATCCCTTTCATGGTGTAGTGAAATATGCTTATCACATCCTGAAGTGGAAAGTTACTACATTGCGCCTGATAACAGTATGTGGAGACAAGGAAACCAGTATTCGTAAAAAAACCTACCTTAGACTGTCAGCATACAGGTAGAGAATTTTAAGTGTGTACTTTTCTGTTTCCTTAAATGTTAGAAGAAGTTCTTCAGTAAGTGCTAGTCTCTTCTTGATGTTATTTTCAGTAGCTACAAATTGAGTTTCATTTCTTATCGACTTCATTTCCTCGTTTGCTTTTTCAATTGCTTTCTTCCTGATCTGTAATTTGGCAATTTCCAGATCACATTCAAATGCATTCCATATACAAGTGTACCTTGCCAATGAAAAGTCTAGGAAAGTGGCGACTGTGCTTTCTAAATTTAAGCCTTGACGTCCATGGTTGAATAGACAATTCAAGCTTACTTCTAGATTACCAATTGCCTCTTTCGTGTAGACCTGTAACAAAATGAATTGATAAATTGAACAGAGTAGAGAATAAATTGTGTACTGAAACCTCTTTTCGTCTGACATTACTTGGAGTTCAATCGCAAGAAATGAAAGAAATAGAAAAAGTGTAGGAAAAAATAAACCCAACTGTATTTTTGAAAGGGTTAGTAAGAATTGTACTGTCCGAATGGCTTGTTTTTTGGACCAATCAGCGTCTCGAACGTTAAGTACAAAAAGGCAACAATAAAACGTTAAATACAAAAAAGGCAATAATAAGAAGTTAATACAAAAAGGCAACAATAGAAAGTAAATTACAAAAAGGCAACAATAAAAAGTTAACAACAAAAAGGCAACAATAAAAAGTTAAGTACAAAAAGGCAACAGTAAAAGTAAAATGCAAAAAGGCAACAATAGAAAATAAATAACAAAAAGGCAACAATAGAAAATAAATTAAAAAAGGCAACAATAGAAAGTTAATAACAAAAATACAACAATAAAAAGATAAGTACAAGAAGGCAACAATAGAAAATAGAGTACAAGAAGGCAACAATAGAAAATAAATTACAAAAAGGCAATAATAAAAAGTAAATGCAAAAAGGCAACAATAGAAAGTAGAGTACAAAAAGGCAACAATAAAAAATTAAAAACAAAAGGGCAACTTTAAAAAGTTAAATACAATACGCAACGAAAAAGTTAAAAACAAAAAGGAAACAATAAAAAGGCAACAATAGTTTAAGTACAAATATAAGTTTTGTATGAGCAATTAAAACGGTCGTGCTCTACAAATTTGAACGAATATGTTTTTACCTTTTTTAGTTCTACCATTGCTTTCGAGGGAAGAATAGAAAGATCAATTGTCTCCCACGTGTCCCCTGCTTTCTTAAATTTGTTAAAGGCCATAGCCTGGTCTTTTATAGCCTTCATAAGATTTGAATCATACGTTTCACCACAGTCCATAGCCTCTGTCATAGCATCGGTTATCTGAAAATAAAATTACCTTAAATTTTACCAGTTAAAGGTAAGTTATATTCTCGCATCACTGTAATAGGGAAGAAATGACAATGGTATTACTATTATTGTTGTTGCTATTATTATTCTTATTATTATTATTACTATTAGCCAGGGTATTGTTTTAAGGTCATTAATTAAGGAAGGCCTAAAAGACCACATTCGTGTTTGGCATAGTGCTTTAATGAAGTAAAACGCATTGGCATAATCATACTACATCTTAAAATATCATAATTTTTATCTTCTCTGCTTGCTCATCGTGCAACGTGTTGCGTGCAGAAGGAGCAGCCTAGCAGGCTACTTTGAAATTCAAAAAATTCTTTCTACTCACACGATAAAGTTATCACCGCCATATGTGGGTACTCTGTAGAGAATTTTACTAGGAATCTGAAGATGCTTTTTGTTTTGATATAACTTTAGTGACTTTTACACAATCGACAAATTTTTGGGTCAAGGTGCCAACAGTTTTCAAATTTGGCGCAAAAAGTTCTCACTTCCCGAGTCAAACAGCCGTGAAGCACCTTCGAAAGGTCCAAGATACAAAATCCGAGATATATAGGGCGGTTGAGAAGGATCGATGTTTTACGAAGATTAACAGCCACTAGTTGGTAAAATTTATGTTTGTTAAATTTTATTAGTTATATATGTACCGTCAATCAAAAATCCACGCAGTCTGTCTAGTCTGGTTAGATATTTAAATGTTGGTACTAACACTTGATCGAACTCACATGTTAGAATGTTTTCCAAGGAGCACATAAAGTGTAAATAAAGACCAGACGAAGAGGCCATGACAGGGAAGATAAGATATCCATTCTCATCTCCTCAATATTATCATGTCAATAATATGCCCAATAGCCTAATTGGGTAGCGCCCTAACCTAATTATTTTTCAAATCTGTCTCGTCGTGTACCTTCCCGTACTATAGGCCTAAGCAACAGCACAATTGCAAACAAAATGTAGTCATTATATCTATAATCCACCATTAATGGCTTTCTGACCATGGATCATCACTTTACATACCTGTACTACAATTGTTTCCTTCCTCTTTCTCTTCTATTTCCGATTTTACGCGCTCAAATTCTTCTTCAGTCAAATCCCCCGGCTTAAGGACGCAGATAACCGGCTTTTCATCCTCTCTCTCCTCCCCATCATCCGAATCATCTGCTTCAAGCTTTTTTCTTTTAGTCTCAATGGTCGGACCCTCCTTGTAATTAACTTTGTTTTTGAATTCTCGTAAAAACTTGGGGCAATCCTGCTGGATGTACTCAAGTTTATGCTTTCCTCCTCCAGCCATCTTGGAATAACTATTAAAGATGTCTCGTTTTGATTTTGAAAAGACTCGTTTTGAATTTGAAGCAACAACATTGTTTGGAACTCTGCCTGGCACCTTGTTTGCTTCTGGATAATGCATCCATCCTTAGCACCTCATCTGCATAACGAATGTATTGAATTCATAGATAAGCTTCATAAGTGCCACCAAGAGGTAAGTTGTACACTATACTAATTTCAGCGAGAAAATCAATATTTAACGAGCGCCATTCCCGGCGCGCGCGGCATACTATACTACAGGACATGCATGCAATAAATACCGGCATCGCACGGGCACGGGCACACACAATACATTCCAAACCTAATTTACATGAATAATCATGAATTAACTTACGCAAAACTTTGGAGCCACCTGGTCACTGACACAGTTCGTAAAAGTGCCACATTCTAATGCAGGTTATAAGTAGATAAGAAAATGGCCGGCTGCCTCTGTACACATCATATGATATGAATTATGAGATCCATAGCTCAAGTCACTTGAAAGAATTCCTTCTATAAGCTCTATGCATATATCATAAATTTGCTCACGTGATATTGGACTAGTTCTC
>JAAAKM020006971.1:124178217-124196130 GCA_010016025.2 Alatinidae sp. Z8VKAUB7J3 | reverse complement strand
CTCTACTGATGACGTCATAATGATTGTAAATTTTGCCCTTATATATATTTTGTTAATTCTCAATATATGATATAGACACTATTGACATATAATGTTATTGTATTCAGTATACCATCATGTGCTGACAATTATCAAAAGGATTCATTTAGGGTATTACTCAAAGCCCGATCTCCTTTTTATCTTGCCGCTTTAGACGCCGTATTTTCCAAAAGACAGAAGCCGGTACTCTGTCGACAAAAATAATTTGTTTGAAATTTACGTCTTCTTCAATAACACAAGTGGCAGAAAAGGTGTCGCTCTAGTGACTGTTAATCCCACGACGTGTTTTGGTCTTCTCATTTCCTATAAATTCGTCGTTAAAAGGTTTCTTACTTGACTCCATACGATTGCTGTGATCAGTGTATGGCGGAAATGAATTTGTTACTCAATGCAATCTTCAAATTTTGTGTCACTAACCAATTTTTTTATATTCTGTATGCGCAAATAATCTGATGTTATCAAAAATATTATCTTGGTCCTCTATTTTATTAAAGCTTTAAAAGGACTCAAATAGTCCTTTCTGTGGCGTTAGAGCGTTAAGTTTCTTGACCCAGTGGCATCGAAACCGTTTCAACAGTGGGGGAGCCAAGCCATCAAACTTTCTTTTATACTGCAATACAAAAACAAATGACGTAACTATGGACAGGAGCCAATGGCCCCTCATCCGGTTTTGGTCCGCGTTCATTCTGGCAACATCTCTTTTTGAAACAATTTGTAATATTATCTACTAATTCCTTTTAAAATGTCCGTCGTTGGACTTGTAACCTTCTAGAAAATTCAGGATGACACCTGAATTGCAATGAGTAACTGAGGAGTAAGTAGTAATAGGACATTTCATATGGAAGGATATCAAACTGTAGATAGATAGTAATTGTGCACAACCATAGTAAAGAGATTTCCATGATAGTTACTATAGCACAAACTAGGTATAACTTGTATTCTAGAAAACTATATAAGTGTATAGATTTAAGTCATACTTTGCATCATTACAGGAGGATTCAAATTACTTATTCGGAAGAGGACGAGAAAGTTTTCATGCATCCTGATGGACGGACTGAGTGGATTTTCAGAAGAAAAGTTGACAAAGAATGTATGTATGACTTGGCAAACTTCCCACAAGATAGTCACACTTGCTACATTTCAATTCACACTCATATCCCTGGTCACCTTGTGTTACTTCGGAAATTCGAGAGTCACATAGTGCAAGTGAAGCATAATGGAGCGTGGAGTGTAATGAATGTTACGCATACAATTGGAAAAGATCCCAAACACAACGAAGAATATGCTTATAATATAGCTGTTAACCTAAAGCGCCACCCTTCATATTACCTAAAGAAGCTTGTCAGACCGCTCTTAATCATGTCCACTTTACCTCTCATTGGCATTTTCTGTCCTCATGACTCCGGGGAGAAAATTGGATTTTCTGTCACATCGCTCTTGGCTCTCATCGTTACTTTGCAGTATACTTTAGAGAAATTACCAGAAAGTGAACAGGATCCTGAAGTAGTGACTGCCTCAGAGGTCAGCCTTATAATGATGGTGATTCACGTTCTTCTTTCCTGTATTGTGGTTTGGATAGCTGCTCGAGAAGGTAATCCACCAAAATGGCTAAAGAAAATTTTTAGTTCCAAATTGATGGCAATGTGTTATCTGAGCAGAGCAGAGAGACACGAAGTCAGTACGTCGGAAACAGGCAGAGCAAAATCAGCATGGGTATGGAGGAAATTGGCGATATTGATAGATTGGCTAGGCTTCTTGGCTTTTTTCTTGGTTTGGATGACAATATTGCTACCGATATACATGAGTAAGCACTAAAGTATCAAGTGGAATTGAAAACTAAGCAATCACCATCATCAAAGAATATGACTTACAACGTAGTATATACCATTAGGATTGTGATCAGATCTTAACAGAAGTAGGTTCTCATCGTTTGAAGACATTATCCCAACAAGCCATATCATCTTATACCCGGTGTCAACATACTACCTTGACCTTTTTTTGTCCCGTAGTCCATTTCCATTTGCTGAATTTACGCAGGTTACAATGTATCTGTTGTTATTTCTTGTTTAGATTACTGTTTAAATGAGACATGCCTTGACGTCAATAACTTTTTTAAGGTAACAGTAATATCGAGCATAATATGAACGCTAATAGATTAACTGTGACACTTCATGGCTTCATGATTTGCCCATAATGTATCTTTTAAGCTAATTTTGTTCTTCCTATTACAAACATTAAGAATCTCATAAATCAAGAAGAAACCAATTACTCTCTCCTACCGAAATAAACCCATAAATATTTTGATAACGATAAGAGGTTTAAAGTTTATTAAGGATATTTTCCACTATTATACAGTAATAATGTTTGACTCTACTACCCTTTACACACTTGGGTATCACTTAAACGGATCTGTGTACTACTAATAGCCTACAGGTAACATATTCTGTATCACTCACTACCGCGCAGTTTGTTTATAAACACACCTGCCTGATGATATTTTTCATTTTTAACAGAGAAATATTTGGTCGAGTTGATAGTTGAACTCATACCTTTTGGACGACCACGACAGATCATTCATAAATGATGTTGATATGAGATAGAAAGTGGGTAGTCTGTTGTTATGCAGCAATAGATTCTACTGTTCCGTTTGACGGCAAGGGAGGCAGCTATCAATATTTGACAACGTCAAAAATGTTTGGCCACTTCTTCCAAATTTAATATGAAGCTTCAAATAAACCCCATCTAACTAAACCCCAGCCAAACATTCAGCTAGTAATAGACAAAAATAGCTTTATATTAAAGGGGTCTTCACAGAAGCATTACCTTGCAGATATGGTTGTGGCCAACCATTTCAAACTCAAAAGGGGGGGGGGATAGTTGTGATAAAGCACTGCCTTGTCGGAAATTTAAAATTCTTAAAAAGTGTAAGCTTTGCCCTAACTGGTGACTCTAGTTTCTCAATCACTACAAATCCAGACCTAGAGTTTTTTATTACGGGTTGAGATTAATTTCAAGATTGATATTTCCGAGAAGTACGTGAGCATTTCCCCAGTCCACCACTCCCCCCTCCCCCCTCCCCGTCATCATGGCCATAGCTTACATAGACAACCTTTTGCATACTAACAGTATTTTTCTGTGTCACTTGAAAGCAATTGTACTTGAACACGCAAGTTGACAAAGGAAACATTTATTACAGTCATAAAAGCAATAGAACGAAACTTGTACTTGTGCTGTTGGCAAACTAATCAAATTTCATGTGTCCCTTAGTACTACTAGGTTACTAACGCATTGCGTAGGCTTACTTCGACGAAATATAAACGTTACAGTTCTGAACTTTAACTTTATCTCAAAATCAAATTTGGTGATAGTGCATCGAAGCTTAAGACAAGACCAGAAAGTGCTTTCCTTCAGAGATTTTAATCAACAAATTTCCTGTGTTCCTTTGCTCATGAGTCTTGATCTACAGGGAAGCCTGTATTCAAATGGCTTTTACTCAGATGTCCTCCATTTCAAACCAGTGAGAACGAGGCAAATGTCGTCCCGTTGCTTAACAAGCTTTCTTACAGTAATGTCAATATATCTATGTACAACTGGAATGTAAGATTACTTTTCCTTAAATATTTGAAAACAAATACATCATATGAAATCTTCCTCTTTAGCATTACTCTGGGGTGCCGAATAAACGGGGGTCTGAATAAACGGGGGGTCACAATTACTGTTTAAAGTTAATAAACGGGGGGTGCAAATAAACGGGGGGTCTGATATATAGTCTCGATTTCGTGAAAGTTTCAAATAAGGATACGTACAAAATTCGTACTAATTGACTAATTAACAACTATTTTAAGGTCAAATGTGGCATGGTAAGTTATTCAAGTGTTTTCAGATATCATTTTTATTTTGAGTACTGGGAAAATTCCTTGAAATCGGGGTGCGACGGGGTGATGTGTCGCGTGTGTGTTGTGTGTGTGTATGTGTTCGGGTGTGGTGGGCTTTTGGGTGGTGTGGTTCGGTGTGGGGGGGAGTGGCCGGCGCGGCACTAAACTCTTTGGCTGAATATTTTTTGTAACGATTTTTGTAACTTTAAGATTTTCCGAACAGTGAGTGAATGCGTACGTTTATCTTAACTATTTAATCCCTCAAAACACGATGTGCAACTAAACGTCGTGAATAAACCCTTCAACTATCTACAGTTTTTACTCGTCATCTTATGTGCTTTCTAAATTTACACGTCAGAGCGTGTGATTCGTTTCCTGTGCATGTTCAAGATGTTTATAACATACTACTGTTGAAGAATTGGTTGTCGTAATAGATCCTTGCTTTTGTTTTACCATCTATAAGGACTGCGGAGGCAATGTACAAACAAGCTTTGGAAATTAAAGAGAATGCATATGGGCCAAACCATCCATCAGTAGCGAAGGTAGAGTCTTTCGAATAATATAGTAAAGTAACAAATCAGATACAATGTACCGTAAAATAGATCATGGACGGTGTGATATGAACTCACATACAATAACATGTATGATATGATACGATGACATATGACAATTACTTTCAGACTGGGAAGAATTCCTCCAAGAGGCAAAACACCATTTTTCTCGGAGGGGACAGAAACGTTTCAGTTTAACATCAATTATTGCAAGAACAACTTCGGATTGTAAACACTGATGTTCCTGTATTCGTTTATTTACGTTGTATATAGACTTAAACTCTTCCTCCGTATGCATTCTTATCTTCATTATTAGCCGAATTTTAACAAATTTTAAAGGGGGGAGGGGGCTGTTTTTGTTGTTTGATATGCTGTGGTAGGATATGACGATAATATTATATTATATAAATAACATGATATGATGTGATATGATGTGATGTAATGTGATGTGATGTGATCTGATATGATATGATGTGGTGTTGAATATTGTTTTATTGTATGATACAATATAATATGACGATGAAAGGATATGATACGATACGATTTCAAATCATATTATGTGATATTATTTATTAAATTTTATTATATTATATACATGATACAAAATGATTATATTGATACCATTTTGTGTATAATATGATATGGTATGGTATGATATGATATGGTACGATGTGATATAACGTTGTCTCTGTGCTTCTTTTATTTGAAGAGTTTTCATTTGGTCAGGAATTATATTTGATTTCTTGGGATCAGCAGACGCGTTTTTGAATTAAAGTTATTTAAGCTTTTTCGTCGTAAATTGTTTACAAATTTTCATACCTTATTTCCTCTTTTAGGAGCTGGAGGCGTTAGCCGTTCTGTACCTACTCCAGGACAAGTAAGTAATTTACATCCATAACATTCCTGCGAAAAAGAAGTTCAGAATACGGTTAAACTGCCCAATCCACTTGCAGCCCTTTGAGGTACATGTAGCAATGACAGAAAGCTATATTAATGAATTAACTACAGCAAATACCCTGTATTTATCACGGACATTAGATGAGTTATAAGATAAGGTATGCCGCCTTTTTCCTCTCTTGATTTCTTCCTGTAAAGAATAAACAGAGTCTGCAAATTCGGTTTTATCTTCTGAAACGTGTGGAAATACGTATTTGCAATGTAATGTACTTTTAAAGTTGATGAGCACGAAGCTTACAACTGATATTAAAAAGTTGCTACAGAAAACAAAAATATGTCACATCTGGGGTTAGAAGCAAGGACCCATGGTTAAGTCCTCCCCAACTACTCAACGAGGATTGGGAGCTTTCTGGTCACTAGAGGAAGTATAGTTGGCTTTCATCTGAGTCATTGTAGCTAATGTGGTCAAGCAAGTGACATGTTGGGCCCCAGCTTGGAATGCGTCTTGAAATACTTTCATTTTCTTAAGTACTGTATCAAATAGTGGAAGAGTGCCTTTCTTATCGCATTTGTTGGGCTTACTAGGTGAGTCAAGAACAAGAAAGATTGTTAACTGATCTTTGCGTGATTCCCGTTATCGGTGGCTCGTGTGAAAGCTGATCCAACATTTCATCTTAAGTAATTTTAGTTAAAGAAGTCATATGTTCGTTACGTTGCGAGGGAATGACGTAAGGGAAAAAAACACCACTCAAATTATTCAGAGACGCAACAAGGAGTGTTCGACAAATATGCCACCAGGTCGAAAGTGAATGTGTAGGGAAGACCACTGAGGAAGTGGACAGACCTACTTACCTACGGAATATAGTATCTAGGAAGGGTGATTTTACGCCGGAGAGCAAGAGGCACATCTTTTCATGATAGACTGCCCGTGATATATTGCACAACAGCACGAGAAGCCGGAGGGCAAGCACAAAAACCAAGAGGAAAGGTCCTAAATAAGTTGTTTCATAAATGATGTATGGAAGAGAGAAGTAGGCACTATGCAACAGACAGCATTGTAAAAATCTATAGGCCAGTGTTTTGGTCCTTCATTCCAATCCTTTAGGATGCAAGGGCCCCTATCGAACATCATTTACAGGCTTACAAAGGCCCAATTCATGACCGCTATTTGAATCACGTAGAATCTATCCGGTATTGGATATCCTTAATATTTATAACATGAAGCAGAGTGGTTAAAAAAATTTTCATACCTTCAGGCCGAGCTTAGCGGAGCCACTTCGGAAACGTGCCATTGCAATCCATCAACAATTCTATGTGGAGCAGTCTTCAAGTGCGACAACGGCTACCCTGCAGAAGTGTGCTGATCAACTGCAAGATATCGCTGCCTCAAACATGTCACCAGAAATAGGAAAATGCCTCAACGACTTGGGAGTTTTATTTTTCATACAAAACAACAACGAGTAAGTAAACAACCTTATCCGTTTTACTTGTCATTGGCTTCTCTAACGTCTTTGACTGTTAGTGTTTAGACACTAATGAGTGAAACACTTGAACTCAAAATTGAAAGCTTGTTACTGATGACTAGAGCGATAATAGCCCTCTTACGGTTCTGCTTTTATGCAGTTGGTGTCTTTGAGGTGCTCAGTACTGATTTTTTATTGCAATACTGATCACGGAACCCCTCAGGTATTTGTTTATAAGAGTAACAGTCTCAACTGTATTGAAATGGAGTATTGGTAGATTGAAAGCTGTCCACCCATAATTGAAATGTGGGATAGTGCTCTTCAAAGAGGTGTCAGATACACGGTAATGATGCGTAGGAAGCTTGGGGTACGCGCTAAGGTTTTGTAAGCAATGTACACGCAAGGATTTTGTAAGAAGTGTAAGATATTCGCTGATGTGTTTAAAAGAGCATGGAATATGCCCTAATGTTTTTGTAAAAAGCATGAGATCAAATTGTACTTCGTATTTAGCTGTTGTTCCCGCTCTCATATTCCTTTGCTGTTTCTTTGAATGCTCTCAGAAAAGCGTCGTCTGCAATACGTTAACAACGTACATCAGAAAAGTTTAAATCAAAAAGGAAGATGGTTTTGAAGGTCTTTTAGTGGATTCTCTAGCGATCCGGACTATCGAGTGTCCACGAAAACACTTCAATACGGCGTTTGTTTTTGCCCTCAATTGCTATTATGATGTCTCATTTGGGACTACAAGCCCTAACGGGACGTTCGTATCTGCTCGTCAATTGAACTGGGTTAACCCAATGCAGGATCAATTATGCCAGCAAATTACGGAGTACATATCTGTCATTAGCATGCATGCATTCGGCTACAGTGGAAAGGCTGTAGTTCCTTATTGTTGTATATTCCCCTTTTTGTTCTTAGTACCTGTATCATAATTTTGCTGTTGATGTTGTTGTTCTTGCAACGAATTGACATGACTGTTCTTGGTGTCTTTTTTCTTTATAGGTTAGCTGAATCATTTTTCAAACGAGCACTGGAAATGAGAGAACAAATACTCGGCAATGACCACCCGGACGTTGCACAATCACTGCATAATTTGGCTGCGCTGTACAATGATCAGAAATTGTACGTAAAATCTTTCGAGTTTATTTTGGTTGTAGGGTTTACTCGACCTGCTGTGAAACTGACCGGCTTTCTTCCAACTGTTGAGAAGGACTGTTGTTTCAGACTCGCCCTATGCAACTACTGCTGTTGCAATTGCCTCGTGGAAACCACCCCGTAGTACCAAATGTATTGTGATGTATTCCATCAAGCACGCATTCCTTGTGAGTTTTGTGATGCTATTATTGACGTCCCATTGTATGACTACTGTTTTTAGTCAGTACTGCCGTTTAATGGTCAGTCGACAAGCTTCATTATCTTATCTTATTTTATGGCTTTGTCATTTTTAGCTGACGAGATGGGTAATTTGGTTTTATTAAGGTGATCGTCTATTTTCACTGTTGGCGTTGACCTGGGAGTTGTTCTTTTAACCTATCTGTTGCTTTGTGAGCCTCCGCTTGTGTGGGTTGTTGCTTTGACGAATATATTGGTGAAGGGTTGCATTTAAATGTCATTATGTCTAAATGCAAAACTCACAGGAATTGTTGGACATGGGGTCATGCAAGTACGTCCTGACGTCGACTGACAATACTTTGGTAATTTTTAACAGAAAGGGTCAAACTTTTATCAGAGGGACATGGCCCCCTAACGCCCCCCCCCCACTAGCTACGGGCTTGGTTTCTTTATGAACCCCTTCCAGATTCTCAACCGTGGCAAAGCGGTTCAGTGTGACGTAGCAACATTGTAGAGAAAATGTTTTACATTTTTTTTTCACCCGCTGCGTTGGCCCAGTGAACAGTGACGATTTGTCCAAATATAACAGTGAGATCGTTTTTAAACTAGCCCTTCCAAAGTTTGAAACATTCCAGTTAAAGGCTTGTCGTGTAACGCACCTCGTAACTTTACTGATTAATAGTGTTTCCCGCCGACCTTTTGCTGATTTCAACGATGCTTACATTTAGTTGGAATCTTTCGTGAAGCGTAATATTATGTTTCTGGGCATTTGATGGATGGCTTACTATTGTTTGACAGTCAGATGTTGGTTTCCCGGATATGTTTTGGGAGACCAGCGTTATAGTATTCCATAAGATGTCCGTAGTAGTTTGATAAGAACTACGAAGCATCTATTTCTAAAGCCTTGCTCGAAAAGTGAGGTCATTTACTCGAGCCCACTTCCCAATTTTACGTGACGGCCAACAGTGGCGCCCAGACTTAACACATTTTACGTAGCCGATGGCAATCGCCCGGAGATTTCCCAAAATTTTTATTCGGGACGACGATCACACCAGCACTTAAAATACTTTTAAGTCATATTTTTCTAATGCTTGAGGTATGTATTCAGTGGTTGGTAATTTTTTATTTTTTTTAGCTACGAGCAAGCCGAAAAACTCTATGAGGAGGCATTGATGATTCGTCTGAAAGTAAGTAGCAAAGGTTTACTTTCTTATCACCCCATGTTCGCCCCTTTATGAGTAAACGCATTCTTTCGAAGTGAAAGAATCTCAATCTCATTTTGTTTATATATCAGATACTTGCACTTATCACTTCGATATTGTTTTCTCAGGGAAGACATCGTGAACTCAAGGGGAGGGGGAGAGGTCGAGAAGGGGGGTAGAGATAACCAAGATTTCGTTTTTCATTCGATTCGATTTGATTGTCAGGGAAGATTTCCCGTCTTTTAAAAAGTAAGGTTTATCGCGCGGCCGACGTTCCTCTTTTTCTGTCCTGTTTCAGTGTTCTCTATACCAAGGGAGAGGCTGAAGGCGCCTAAGCCTCTACTTTGGAGCCACTGCTTCTTCTGTTATCTTTTTGAATAAAGAAGCATTTATTTGTACGAAGTGAACGAAATATTGTGCGACTAAAGGTACCATGCTTTTGCAAACGAATTCACTTTCCACGGCAGTTCACAACATCGGCACTGTCAACCATGCCTTTAAAGATTTTTTGATATTAATAACATTTCTACGTTGTTCCTATCGCCTTGTCGCTTCACAATACATTCGGCATCGTTACTTGTTGTAAAGTTTCCATTAATATAGCATACGTTTTTGTTCCGTCTTTTTAGCACTTTGCACCGGAGAATCCTAGCTTGCAGTCCACATTGAAGCACTTGGCAGGACTGTATCGAAGACAGGTATGTGTGTCTGTTTATCCCATTAAAACAATCAATTTCACATTGAGGGCACTATTTTAATCTAAGAGCAGGTTGTTGTAGCACATAGAAAGTGTTTTTCTTTCGGGCGAGTTACCGTTCTTCAAAGCCTCAAAAGGTATTTCAATTATTGGAGAAGGTGATTCGCTCATCATGTGTGAGTACTCTTGGTGTGCCGAATAAACGGGGAGGTCTGAATAAACGGGGGGTCATCATTACGGTCTAAAGTTAATAAACGGGGGGGGGCAAATAAACAGGGGGGTCTGAACTCCAGTCGGAAACGACATGATGAGACAAACATCTTTATCAGAACATTAACCGTTATCAAATAAATCCATATTAACATAAGATGTCTTATCACAACCAAGTTCATAAGCGAATGAATGTCAAGACAAAGTTTACAGGTGTGTACGATCACATGTTTCACAACTTCCGTATGTGGTACTAATTACCATAATCATACTTCCGACACATCTCGGGGATTCAATCATCCTCTTTCTCTCAGGATCCCACAACTTATAGCCTTTTCTTACACTGCTATATCCGACGAAGATACACTTAATCAATTTAGCATCCCACTTACGTCAAAGCTCTTTTGGCACGTGCATGTAGGCATCACACCCGAACACTCTATAGTGACTGACACTAGGTTTCTTCCCTGTGATGACCTCAAATGGCGTCGAATTTTTCAGAGCACTTGTTGGACATCTATTGCAGATGTATGCTGCAGTATTCACCGCCTCCGCCCAAAAACTCTCACTCAAACTGGCATCTTGCATCAGTGTTCGTGCCATTTCCTCTAAAGTTCTGTTCATTCGTTCCGATTTTCCATTTGTGAAGGACGTCTAGGTACGCTCAACTGTCTCTGTATCCCTTTCTCTGTCAAATAGCTCTCCCGATATGTACTCACGTGCATTGTCTGATCTGAGGCATTTAATTCGCTTGCCATACACGTTCTGTAACTTGGCTTCGAACTCTTTAAACTTTGTAAAAACCTCACTCTTCTCCTTCAGAAAATAAACCTCACAACAATGCGAATAGTATTCAATAAACGTGATGAAATATTTGCTTCCGCCTAAGCTTCGAACAGGCATCGGCCCGCACACATCACTGTGTATTAACTCTCCTACTTGCTTAGTGCTGGTCTGACTTTTCTTCGGAAACGGCTGACGCGTTTGCTTCCCTTTTACACATGCCTCACAGAAATCAATGTGCTCCAAGATGATACAGTATAACGTAGCATAGCATATAATAACAATATAGGCGCTCCACATGCGTAAAGCAGTTTTGATAAAGCAAAGTCCATCATTCTGGCAAGAATTAAAGAAAGGCATGCACATATAAAATTTATTATCATCACCAGAGCGGAATTGCTGTTTTATTATAGCACTGGAATAAAAGCAGTGAGACTCACTGAAGATCCCAAATCAGCTTTTTCAGATTGAAAAAACCCATTTGTCTTTTTGGTTGTTTTCAGAAGAGAGCTCCAAAATGTTTCTACCTAACTTCACCAGAGCTTTTATGACAGAGTTTTAATGATAGTCTTCAGCTTGTAAAAATTTGCTCTGCAGTTGGTTTTTGGCCACCTATTGCCTAAGATCTAAACAGACGTCTTAATTGGAGTTCAAACTCTCTGTCACATCATCTCCAGATTAACATCGTGTATCAATAAGCCGTGTTTGAACAAATTCACCACTAATTTCTCTCTAATAATATCCTATTGGACAAGGGAGAATAACAGAAAAAACTAAACTTCCTGAACAACACGGTAAAAGATAACTGATTCCACATCGAATTCAGCTGCAATACTCCGAATTCACACCGTTTAAGACAGTGGACAATCCAGGGTATAAAAACTGCCCTTGGAATGCCATTGAGTACTGAATCTGAAACCCATCGTAAATACCATACATGTTAGTTGGATATTGTATGTCCATTCAAGGCAGTCAGTCAAAAGTATTTGACGTTCTTGAAATATCGACTTGATTATTTTCCACTAGTCTAATAAGCAACAGGAACAAGCTGAAGAAATCTCTTAACCGGTACACTACGAATTATACGGTAGTACATAGTAGATATCAGTTGATGGACATGGGTATTGTTGGCAGTTGAGTCTATGCCAGTGGTGCGGTACTTTGCAATCTTCAGCTCTCCAAGACCAACATTCCTGACACGACTTTTTATATATATTATTAATTCGTCAGAGGCTTTTGTAGTTGTCAAAGTGAGATTCAATGCATCTATTTTTCATACAGACCAGCATTGTGACTAAAAGCCGAAATGGGCACTTCATATCATTTTATTTAAGTAATGTATCAGATCTGGAGGCCCCTCTAAAATTGCCAGATCACGAAAATTGCAGTGCAAGTTACTACGAGTACCACGACTAATTCACCCCTGTCTATCCCTACAATCAGTGTCTTCATCATCATCATCATCATCATCATCATCATCATCATCATCCTTGTCATCTTTGCAACTGTCATCAGGCTCTGCTGTCACTTTTAGTGGAGCTCTAACTATCACTCATTATTTAATAGAGCTTTTCTGTCCTCTCATCCCACAACTTCTCCGAGTTCTTCCTTTCTTTGTTGTTGCAACTTGAAAATTGCAACAGCTTTACGGCAACTTTACATAAAGAGAAAGTGGATAAGTTTCAGCAGCATACCAAACAATCTCTCATAGCACATGACTGTGTTGAAATTATTCTGATAAAACCAAGTGTCTGGTCAACACTCACTAAGCGTAAATTAACAACAAAATTTATCAAAAGTTTATGGATCAGGTGCAATTCATTGTACAGCCTCGCCAAACTGCTGGCTGCTGCAACTACTGCATCACGTTGAAGTCCCATGTCTCACACGTTAAGATGATTCAGGAAATCTTCAATATATTAACAAGGACTGCCATTTCTTTATACTGATTCACGCCCATCTACCGTAAAGAAATGATTAAAATGCAGCATATAGTTTATAGTAAACCATGGACTCGTTAGAAACCTAATTAAGTAGTGATCCTCTTTGTGTCTATGGAGAGGGAATGAATTTAACTATTTTAGAGACAACGAAATTGGACAAGGAAAATACTTCATAATGAGTTTACACAGGGGTTCTGGCGCTTCGTACAAGCTTACGGCAAAGCCCTCCCTATTCCCAGAGTGTTATGACGGTACCTTTTGTTATCCAGCTAAATAAACAAGAAACAGAATTCGCATCTGTGACTCGCTAAATTTATTCAGCACACTCCCTTGCAAGTTCTACACAATGCAGTGCACTTCAAGCCATTTTTATTGCAATAACTAGGTTTGACCCATATTGACCAAAACCCATTTTGCACTGCCGAATAAAATTCAACAAATTTTCTGGAGCAACCTTCACATTTGTCATGCCTAGAAAACACCCTGAATCGTCTTTTCCAATCCCTATTCGAGAAGATTGAGATGTAAATTTTCTACGGTAAGCCACGCCATCATTCAAAGACTGTTACTGTGACTGTGTACCGCTTATTCCTAAGATGATAATTCTTCCCGCTAAAGCTTGTCCCGCGAAGTAAGATAGAGATACATATTGCACCTAGAAAGATTGGCGCAGAATGTTTCGAAACTTATGCACGTTAGATGGTTAATAATATATATTATGATATGTATTCCTTAATGTATTAGTTGGCGTCGATTATGAAAAGTTACTTAAAGAGAATGTTTTACGTTCGCTAAAAGTGATGATGATTCTGTATTAAGCCAGTTTTGTGTTCCTTGCAATACACTGCCTGCCCCCATAACCAGATCTCTGTCCTCTCGATCTAAAGGTCTTTTCTTTGTACACAGACATTAACACGGAACCCCCTGAAATTTTTTTCCCACTAGATATACAATGCATAGGTACTTTGTTGCACCAGAAGCTTCTTCTACGTCTTCAGTTAAATGTTCTATCACAATCAAATACTAATTCCCGTGTGGACCAGTCCTCAATCACTTTTTTCATTCTTGTTCATGTTTTAACAAGAGGCTCTACGACAGTTAAAATTGCACTAAAGCTGAACAGGTCAGATCAGTAGCATATTTACGAATAAAGAATTTCTCCAAATCTCTCTGCAACGTTCTCTAGCTTTACCAGTAAGCTTTTGAATTCCTTTTTTGGCTGACCGCAGTTACGTCCGTAATGCCAAATCCTGATCTACAATACACGCAATACTCATCACTGATTCCAGTAGGCTTCTACCGTCGATCACTTCTTTACACTAAATTACATGGTTACAACATTGTCATATTTGAATGTGTGAAAATTGTCGCGTTAAAATGATTTCATCTTTCAATTCTTTGCTTTCGCATGCATTTGGGAGAGGCAGTTATTAGGAGTTACATGAGACCTTTTCAGAAAAACCTTTGTTTGGGGCAGTAACTAACTGAAATCCAGAGGCAAATTTTCGGAAATTTACCGTCATCCCTGTAATTAGGTAGGAGCGAACACTATGCAAGATTACAAAGCATATGGTTTATTTCCGAAAAACATGCTTATGAGTAAATGAATGATAAATTAAACATTTTGACCAGTCAAATTTTAAACATAGGGCAGCAATCCAGTGGGTGCAACGGCGACGTTCCTCTCCCTGGCGTCAGAGGCCCTCCTAAACGTTATAAGTCTACAACAGAATTTTATAAGTTATCGGTCTCGTTTAAGTCTTTACATTAGTTTTAGAGAGACAACATTGAATTTTCGACCCATTTCACAACAAGTCCCAAACAGAATAAATTTCACCAAAATGCTTTATTGTCAACGACAGTGTCATTTACAAGCGCTCAACGAAATTACAATTGCCATACATTGGTAGACATTATAGAACAACGGCTTTTGGCTCCTTAATAAACAGTCTTTTCTACTTGCATTCATGATCGACTTTATGTTTCGATCGTATTTCCAGATCATCGATGGAAATAAAAATCAAGCGCGCGATCGCAAGGTATCGATCGCAAAATCTAATACTCGACAAAAACTCTAACTGGAAGTGAATTGTTGATAACAGTTGCTGAGTTCTATTAAAGTTGTCAGATGCTACATTTCTTTGTCCAAAGCATTCAAAAATCTTTCATCACCGAATGAATCTACTCGAAGAGGTCAATAGGTTTACTGTGGGTCTCTGCATCGGATTCATCAATATGTATTAGCGAATCGTCAGTCAATGTTTTAAAGTATTGTAGTACTTCACCCACATTCGCTTTAGCTTTTAGCACTTTGTATCAAACATAATAATCATTGAATACAAAGCAAATCAATGATGGAGAAAACATTAACAAGACAAGATTCAGAATTTTCCCACAAAGTCCCCCTTTTTAAATGCTCCCACTCTGGAGAGTTAGAATTTATTAAAGCGCTATCTTTTAGTAAGGAGATTTACGTATATAAATTTACTGAAACTCAGTTCATGTAAATGCTATAAATATAGACTTGACTCTCAAGGCTGCTTTATCCATGGCTAGGAGATTAATATGCAACTATTCTATCTAATAAATCACTGTTCTATTTTCCAAGATGAATAGCTAGATAAATCAACGACACAATATCCAGAGCACTACTATGAGAACACTGGCGTCCACAGAGGGTGCCATATAGATCATTTTGGGGAAAAACAAATTTAACAGTGTCCTACAACTATGGTAAAAATCCTGTAAATGCGATGCAATAGTGTTTTACCATTGAAATAAAAAGTCGATGACCAAGAGTTTTTACGTTTTATAGACCGATAGTAGGACTAGAGACAGGAAATGTACGTCACTTGTTTCTTGTTTGCATTGCTCTACCAGTGGTCTGCAAACTTTATCTCGCGGACCCCTGCTGAGCATACGATAGTACATGCAGACACTAACTGCAAATACATGTATCCTGAGAAATGTATATTTCTAAGTTCATGCATCTGCAAAGATTCAGAATCTTATTAAAGGTATATAAATTGCTTTTTAGTTCCTATTTAGGAAATCACGACCCACATATGATAAACAATTCATATACTTGTTCTAGTCCTTGATGAGTTGTGGACCCCTAAAATGATGTCTTTGAACTCCCAAAGGATCCATGAGCCTGGGGTTTGAGAAATGCTGCTCTATGTAGTTGTTCTCATCCTTTGCGTGATATTGTGGACACAACCCTTACATTTACTCACAACAAACGGGACAGAAAGGTCAGACGAAGAGAGCAAACACTATACATTACGCATGTCACGTGCAGACCCTTGTTGCGTGTCACCAAACACGTGGATTGCAATCGAAAACGTGAGTGTCACGTTTGTGTCGCGTGTTATATTGTCGTGATTCCTCCATGGAATCCCTTTCCAAATTTAGGATTTGCATAATGTATCAAAATGGGGATAGCTGTACAGTACATCCTCGTTTATCCGAATCTCATTTATCAGAACCTCGTTTATCCGAACACCTCCAATCGAGAAAAATTTTAATACTGAAATATAAAAATTTTAATATTTTCGCTTTCCTCTTTCAATCAACCAGAATAAAACCAAATTACTCAAATTTTTGGAATAGCGTTAATTGGGACCTTTAAGTAATGCAGAACGCGCGACATCAATTTTATCTGAGAAAAACCTTCTTTGTGTTAGAATGTCATATTGCGCGCATGTACATAAATCGTTGCAAGACGTTCCGAAACCGGAAATCTTCCAAAAAGAATAAGTAAGTAAGTAAATAGATAAAATAATACAAATAAAAGAGAAGAGGAGCGAAGAAAAAAAACCCTAAATAATAACAACATCAACAACAACAACAACAACAAAAACTAGTAAAATAAATGCAAACACAAAGAGACGTGGTAAAATTAGTGGCAATCATGATGAAATGTTCCAATCCTTGTTTCTTCGACAAAACAAATAATATGTTATAATACGAACCAAGTTGATTCCAACTTTCTTTCTACTTAATGTAGCTCCGCCTAAAGGAAAGCAACTGAACTCACTTTCATGCAATCGACGGATTTTAGACGATAAAACCGCCTTCTTAGTAAACTATAATATTTTTATAGTAGCCTTATTTCGTACTGGTAACAAACTATCAAAGTATGCTTATATTCAGTATAAGGAATCTTACAAGTGCAATGTTAGCTGGGGTGGTTTTAAAAGCTTTCCTGTGCAGAATAGTAAGTGCGGAAATATTCGTGATAAACTACTATTTTTTAGGTTATTCTAAGCGGCATGATGATATGGTGCTTTAGCATAAAAATTTATCTTCAAACAATTCGTTGATAGCAGTTATTCTTTCTCGACTTCATTGTGAGATAAACATTTTACAGTTGGATTAGCAGAATGACTAATTTCATCCTTGTATTGCTCAGAATTGGATGGAGAGAAAAGCTTTGTTTAATTTTATAAAAGGTGGTATCATATAGCTGTCTGTATCTTCCCAATGTTTTACAAAGCTTAAATAAACAAAGAGAGGAAAATGAGGCTATAAAATTCATCCTGGATAATTAAATGTTTTTCTCCCACAGATCATTTTCAAACCCATTCGAACTAATTGTCAATCGCATGACTTCAAACGAGTACATTCATTTGCTCAATGTGGAAGGAATTTTAAAAACTACATTTTCCTTTGGCGGATACAGAACAGGTATGTCTTGTACATGAAATATCTGCGCAGGGTAATGAGTTTTGAAAAATAACTGCATTTGTTAATTTCCTTTGGTCTGTCAAGTTTTTTTGTTTTACTCCCAGTTTAGAAACCAAGGACCAGAATATGTTGTAAACATGAAAAAATACAAGAAAGTTTCAGTGTAATTTGTCGAATGGTACACCTGAGCCTCACCTCACTTGGATTTTATCTTCTGGCTTCTGGCTTCTGG
>JAAAKM020006971.1:124151046-124168437 GCA_010016025.2 Alatinidae sp. Z8VKAUB7J3 | reverse complement strand
TGTTGGCTCAGTATTAGGTATATCTTGCATCTCTAACTCATCAGGGTGTATCTTCGTGTTTTCTTTTGATATCAGACTGTTAATGTACATCACTACCTTGACATGCAAAGTCTTGTATTTTTCTCGGAAAGAAAACGAGCCAATCAACACCAAACCCATGATTCCTATACACACCTAAAAAAATAAAATATGATAACAAAACCACTTTCAGATAGTCTTGCTATAATACTCGGAACAGTTTCAAACGGTTTTGAACCGAGCATTTTATGACAGGATACCAGAAGTTTAAGACATACGGACACTTCATATATTTTAGACCGGAAGATATCCATCACTAACGCTTCACCTAACTTAAAAGACGCTATGATCGACATGCTCTGCTGCTTATATCATTCTAATCAGTTCTTGATTAAATATAAAGATGTATCAAATCAGCCAACCTGTAGAAGTAGAAAATAGTCAGAAGAAGAAAGAATACTCACAACTCAATATTTCCCAAGTGTCAATGAGAGAAGCCATTATAACATTTAAAGAAATAACCTTTCTAAGTCATAATATTCTAAGGCTCCCATGATAAGATAATTCCCTGCCTTCCAGGGAGGCTTGGCGTTATACTTTACGAGTGTCTACTATAAAGCTAGACAACAGAATGACAAAGTAATTAAACTTACGAATTATATAACATATAACGTATACACCCGCTTTATTCACTTATACATTGGAAAATTTGTAATTTTTTTGTTCTCTTTACTGTCTAACGTAATGAAGTTTAAATAATTAAGAAACTTTTAAAGGTATGATGCTGAAGAAAATGAAGAAGAATAATAGAAGAAAATATTCTAGGAACACGACTGGCCGAATCCACGGCCATTACCCTTGCTAAGTTTCTGGTTAAATTCTTCTTCAACTTACCAATGATAATCAAATAAAGTTAGGCCACAGGAAGAATTTTGTGAAATTATAAAAAGCCGGAACACAAGTTAAAGACAAGATTTCCAATCTCAAAAGGGAATTAGAATCCAGTTGCAGTGGGGGTCATCTGACTTGGTAATAATGCTCGAACTCGGTTCAAATGACCTGAGGCAGAAAGTGATGGGATACCCATTGTATAAACTTGAATTTTCAAATTCAAATCCCACGACTTTTCAAAAACGTTTTTCATAATAAATAACAGGGTTTTCCAAAGCTTTCGAAATTCCAGGATTTCCCAGGAACAGTAGTAACCCTGCCCTTTCAAAGGTTTTTGTTAAAGACGATTCAGTAGAATTGTCCCATCCAAAACGTCTTACGGATTGAAAGTGCATTTTCCTGGTCAGAACTTGTAAATTTGTTTACGTAAATATTCAGTAGCGAAACTGCCTATTCTAGATCAATTCACAAGTATCTTATAGCCCCTGCATCTGCAAATATTGACACAAACAATGTTAACTTTTATTAAATCTTGATAAAAATGAGTGAAACCTGGTTTATGAAAGAGCAATCCATTTTTTGGCTTTACTTGGCATCTAACCTCCCTCCTAACAACCTGGAAGCATCAGAAACAATCCTTTTCGGTGTCAGCAGTGCGTTACAACAAATGTTAGGCCAAATTACATTTATTCTATATCTGAATTCAAGAACGTTGGATCCACACAGCTTAGTACATGTTTTCTACAGCAAATCCAATATGACCTACCTAAGTCTTATTTTAACCTCTCAAATACACTTTACCCACTACGATAATAATAGGGAACTCACCAACACTATGATAAGTGATGGGTTGATAGATCCTGCAGGAAGCCCATGTAGTTCAATGAGGAATGAAAATGTAAAATCACAACTAGTGGTATCTAGTAGTAGTAGTAGTAGTAGTAGTAGTAGTAGTAGTAGTTGTAGTAATATTCCCAAAAGGAACTCGAATTGTTTCACTCTTATGTTGAAGTTGTACAAATTTTCCACTTCTTTGCTTCCTCTGACTTCCCTTTCTTCCTCTTTACAAGGCCAGGTTATGATTGTCCTCTCCATTATTAACTTTCTCTTGTCTTTTTTGTTCTTGATAGACTTCTCAAACCAAGCTCATCTTCATTATTATCACGTCATCTGCTTGATGCTCTACCTCCGCATTTTCCCTCTAGAAATGCCCTCTTATTACTTTTTTGTACATTTCTCGCTTCTCGTTCTACCATTATGTCTTGCAAAGTCGATTCACTAAGTTTATATCTACATGTTTACTAGTTTTCTATTAATTTTGCTTCTTCTTCTTTTTACTTGCTACATTGGCAATTATCTTTTCATATTTCTATGTGTTACTCGTAGATTTGTTTTTAATCTTTTTGTCGGACAGTATCATTTTAAAAGGCATTCGGGTTTAGACGACTCCTGTTATGTATTAGTAAGTAATTCCTTTCTACTTTGTGATATACTTTAACACTCGCGTTTTCTCATTATGTTTCTTCGTTTCTTATACTTTTATACAAAGGAGTAACTTGAGAAAGTTTTCGTTATTGTTGAACGACTCCTACATCAGATATGTCCGATAAATTTTCCGGTTCGAAGAAATCCAATATATCTGACTTCTACTGTATCATCTGTTTGCATCCCTATATCTCCAATATCCGGCTGTGTTTCCACAGATCACTTGTGTTGATATTGGTGCAGAAAGTATACCACGTTGGAAGTTGATTGGACTTGCATGACACATTTTAACACGAGGTACATTCATCCAGCTTGCTTGTTTAAAGGAGTCCGTCCCAAATAAGGCTAAAAAGTGGGTCAGTATTACCCTGAAAGTTACTCACTGCCCCGTAGTTTAAAGGGAAATCTTAACATGTTTACCCTACTCTTATATTTGTGATAAAAGATCTTTCTAGGTATGATCCTTTCTTAATTCTTTTAATGACCTGGAAGTTACCAGCTCAGCAATGCAAGCTTAGGAATGGGAGTGCAAAATGAAAAACAGCTTTTGATCCAAATCTTAGATATTATACAAATCCTAGATATCATACAATAGTCCAAGGACTGTTATCAAATGAGGTCCCAATCTTCTCATCGAAAGTTAAATCAGGTGCGTTTCTATACGGCGTTCATTAATATTCTTTTCATGATGTCCATTGATTATCATAGTAGCTCTTCTCTGTCCTCTCCACAGGCTACCAATACCATGCCACAAATGGGGCTATTCTTACTCAGGTCAGATTAGCTGCCTTATACACACTGGCATATGTGATCATCTGGGCATCTTGACTGAAAGCATCTTCTCTCATTCTGCTATTAAGAGAGAAATGGAAATTCAAAGGAAAAGAACAGAGAAAGGGGCAATCTAAGCTTTTTTTGTTACATTATCAACTTTTCTTTGCGTGTGCGTGAATAATACACTCTACAAAATCAGGCTAATTGTGTTATTGATTGACATAATATACTAAAACTCAATATACATCCGTAACAATTTCAAACAAAATATGCGGTACCTTGTCAGTTTCAATAATCTGGTGAATAAGGTAGCTCTTTGAATTTGCTTCATGATTCATTGTTGCAGGAATTGATATTGGTTTTAAACTTTGATAAATAATGTAGTAGTATCGCAAATTTCAACACATGACTGAAAAACCCATTGCTGTACTATGAACTGAAGTTATAATGAAGACTTGAATCCTTAACTGTGATTTATCGATTTTTAGGTTGGCGGGTATGACCTTAATGCAAATTTAGGAAGGAGTAATGCCCTCGGTTGAAAAATTGAAGATTAGCCTTGCTATAAAAACGAAGCTAATGGAGTTTCGTTAAGAAAATGCTCTTAAGAAAACTTCACATAATGCCGACTCTTCTCCTCTTTCTGCCTTTTCTATAATCTGTTACAAAAGAACAAATAAAGTAACGACACAAGATAAAGGAAGGGGAAGCCTATTAAATAAGACTGCAAATAAATACAGATAGCAAAGATGTGCCCAATGATTCGTCTATGGCACAGACATTCTAAGGTACCATAGGAAGGGCGAAGGGATAAGGAAAAGGTGAGCATATTGTTACATTAGCATCTTTATCTCCAATTACCTGGAGAGGGAGTGGGGGAGAAGGAACCTATCGCCCTCTTCTTCTGTCAACTAGAATCTTTATGTTTATAATGTTTTCTGATGCTTTCTTCCACGAAGTCTTGATCAAAGACAGGTTGCTTGATACCTATCGTCATAGTAGTCTCTATTCATTAAAATCGGGACGACCATAAACATATATTGACGGTTCGAAAACTAAAGTCCGTGGAAAGTATTAATTTATTGATGTAAACTGCCTGGAAGTAGTGCAATAGGAAACTGTCATCATATCAAGATACCAGAGTGTCATGTATGACGTCATTTGTCTCAGGACAAAGGTCATTCGCCTTTTAAAGAATTCTTCGTTAACAAAAAGCTTCTCCTATCTCTGAAATAACACAAACACTCCTAGAAGCTTGTACACAGTGGAGAACCTACTACAAACAATTATCTTCGCACCAAAGTTACTGGCGCTTTTCTTGTTCTCTCTCATAATTTTCTTCCAAGAACTCTTTCAGTACGTCTAGAAATTAGCAGAAACACGACGAAGATCTGAAATCAACCTTTAATCATGCAAACAATCTAGAATAATAAACTTCGGTATAACCAACTTTACAATCTTCTTTTATTTTAAGTACGTTTTATGAATTGTCTATTTTTGAGTATTTTGATTTAAGATTTCAGTTGTGTTGCATCTTATTATCTTTTCTCGTTACTGTTCCGTCGCATCTGTCACCAATACTTGTTTTCCATTAGCGCTGTTTAGGTTTCTTCGTCGTGCAGACTTTCAAGATCGTCTTAAAGCATGTCGAGTAACTAACCTTAACACCTTTTATCATATAAGAGGGACAGGAAAGACGTTTTGATAATGAAGACAAAGGAGGATATTAAAGAGTTTGTCTTTTTGAAGAGTCACTGTATTCAAGAATTTTATTGAAACATAATGAACTATCTGCACAAAATTTTTCCCTGGGTTCTTTTTTGCTTCTCTGTCTGTTTTATATTTAAAGCATATTGACATCAAATACTCGTCTTCCTTCCAAAACAAAACTGTGCAATAGCAATGCATAAAAGTCTTCGTCGCTTCAAAGTCACATTTTGACAACCACCGGCAGGTTTTCTCCTTGTCAACTATCTTTAGTAGATCCCTAATGAATTGGCAATGCATATTCTTCTCGAGACTTATTTTTCGCTTCTTGTTCATTTCTCACCTTAAACTCTTTGTTCTCTGCTAGTCCGTTTGCTTGCAATTTTCTAATTTGACACACCCTTAATAGACTTTTCGTTAGAGCTGGAGATGTAAACTTTCAGACTGTCTTCTTCTTCTTTTAGTGATCACTGTACACTTATTAGGCCTCGCCCTCCCTCTTTCCTTTTACATATAACCTATTGACATCACTCTTTGGGCGAAGATGTCCATTCATGGTCATTTTTTTCCTAGTCTTCCTTTCCAAATCTTTCAGCTCGTTTTCTTTCCATTAAATAATACCCGCCCCACAGCGCAATATAGCTACTGCCCATGAGTCAACTGCACATACTCTGTTTTTCCCATTCAAGTTTGATCTAAGAACAAACCGTGGTCTCTTTTATTTTTTTTTTCTTAAGAGAACACTAGAGAAATAAAAAATATGTAAGCACCAGGATACCGGACAGCCATCCGGTCCGTCGTGCTGCTTAAAGTCCATTGAGTGAAAAAACGTGGTGAGACAGTTTCTATTTCTCTAGTGTTTTTTTCAAAATTGCTGTTTTTTAGATGAGAGTTCGATCTCCAGCCGCGGTTGTTACATCGTAAAACATGCTTAGTATTTTTTCTTGTTAGAAGTTACTTGAGTCATGTCGCAACAGGAGCAAGAACAAGAAAATTCGTAGTTCTAATGTAAACCTTGCTTAAACTGTTGACTTTCTATTCACATTTTGATACTCATTCGATGATACTTTCTAACTTCAAAGGGCTTTGGACAGATAGACGGACCGGAGGGCAGTCTTTTCTTGGTCAAGTAACATTGCGCAGAGAGGCTGGTCTCCAATTCTATTGAGCTGGATGTTGATGTCCACCGGTGGATGATTGGGAGCTAATGTGACGACTAGAGAAATAGAGTTTGTTAACACCAGATGTCACCTAGCTCAGTTGGTAGAGTATACGCCGCGAAAGGGTGGGTCACGGTCACGGGTTCGGAAACTTTTAAGATCCAGAATAAATAGTCTTCTGAATTTATTGCTACTTATAAAGGCGTTAAACATATTGATCAAAAGAATTGGGTGTGGCTATTGAGAAGTATAGAAGAGTTATAGAAGTATTACCAAGCCAAAACTTTGGAGAAACCTTTTCTTCAAGAACTTAACTTTTGCCCAGAAAATGAGTTCTTAGCTTGACTGAGGCGCGACAGCTGCATCTTCTATCCTATATTTACACTCCTTTCCCCTTTGGCGTATGAGTTAACTGAGAAATAAGGAAATATATACCATGTTAGGCATTGTTGCTGTCTCTGAAAGTAATATGAACAAAGAGTGTCACCATTGTTCATGATGGAAATTTTGTGAAAGTGAGAATACATGGAACTGAGCTCGTTGTGATAGAGACAGTTTCGTTTAAGATCACGTTCTCTAATCATAGGCACTATTGCTGCAGGAAAAGTAACTGATTCTTACTCGTATTTTGAAGCAAGGATTAACTAAAAACACCTCTCTCCTATATCTTTTAGGCCAAACGATCCCTGCGAATAGGTAGGGTGCTCTTGGTTTGACATTATATCCATGCCCTACTTGGTTTTCAAGAAGAACAACTTGGTGTTTTTAAATCGCTGACTATTGCATCTCCTGAATCTGGTCCTCCTCGGGTTTTGACCAATGTCTTTGACTCTAATATGGACTTAGAATGACCTCCAGTAGCTTAGCTTCATGTGTGTTACTTATTCCGTTTCAAGCTAGGCACGGCCTTTATCAACAACGCGTATCGTACAGAATACAAAGAATACGTAGTTAAGTCTACAAAAGATACAAAGGTTTGATTAGCAATCACGAGGATACTCTTTATTAGACTTCGATCGAAGGGTGTTCAAACCATAGGAAGCATCGAGGTCTTCGATGCCAAGTGCTCAATTATATGTCTTCAGTAAGAAGAGATTCCTTCAAAGTAACTTAAACATACCCAAAATCGACATCTGTACACCATGAATACATAAAATGCTCCTTTTAGTAAGACCATATTTCTTGTTACGTGATTACGTTCTCTAGGACGTATTTTTAAATAAATAGTAATAATGCATGCTTATGATTTACAGTGCTGACACGTTCTTCGTAAATGTTTTACTAACCAGAGAACGTATTGATCAGTTAGTCAAGACTTAGTCCAGAAATCGATAAACGTAGTTAGACATCGGTCCACCAGTTCCCTTAAGACATGCCGTCGACTTTCCATCCTTTGTGTAAGTCTTCTCATCGTCATCTCCTGCGAAACATTCACCGTAGTATTGGATTCCAAAGACCTTATACCTTTTCTCGTGTGCAAGCTGGGCACATCTAGCAACGATTGATTTTAAGTTGGCCCTACAAGAATGGAAAAATACTAATTATAGAAACTAACAACACCTAGTTCATATATACATCTATATGCATAAAATTATCAGATGGTCCAGTGGGTGAGGAGTAGGTTTACAAATCATGACGTCTTGGGTTCAAATCCCCTCATCTCTCTAAAATAGCAAACTATTAAGGAAACTCTCCACTCTTTGACTATTACATATAATTGCAATGTGTATGCTGCGAATATAATATATCTATATATTATAGTTATAGTCACATTATACTATTATACTCCTTTTTAAAGTGGTTCTTACTGAAAGGTTATTTTCCAAGTGGAATAGCTCTCTAATAGCTTGTAACATACGTAACACTTTTGTGAAATCCACCTAGTATCTCCCTAGGGGCTTGTAAAACATGCAACACTTTTGTGAAATCTACCTAGCATCTCTCTAGGGGCTTGTAAAACGTACAACACCTTTTTTGGAATCCATGCATTACCTCTCTAGTAACTTGTAAAAAGTGTATCTAACAGCACATTCGGTGGTTGTAAATTAACCTTTTGCGATTCAGACAAGTAAATTTCCGATCCGATTGCAATAATACAAGTAAAGGTAAATGAATCAGTTTAAATTTTCCAAGTTGTAAAGGGAAATGAGCTTAGTTCAAATTTTCCAAGTTGTAAAGGGAAATGAATTACCATTTATTCTTCCGGTAAATTTACAGTAAATAAGCTTTACAAGACATAAAGTTCTAAATGGTTTCCCCCGGCATAATGGGGACAATAACAACAATAACAACAATATTAACAATACCAACAAGATTGATGGCGGCGGTGACCAAAGACGCAAAGTCAATACAAGTTTAAAAATGTCTTAATTTAAAGATAATTTAGGTTTTCTGGGCTTGTCCAACGCTTGTCTCTTCGACAAAATAGGCAATAAGAAGAGCGTACTGCTTCTTCTGTAAGTTTGCCTATGATTCTTTTACTATCAAGACCATAATTTCCTAATAGTAATAATGATAACAATAATAATGCGACGCAGTATCCACTGAAGTGACATTAAAATTGCTACAAAACTTGTCAATGATTCCACTTTTTTATCATACCTTTACCATTTGGTGATGATCACAACCTTTCTGATAAATTTACTCACAAATCTTTTGTTGTTCACTTCAAGAAATTGGCAGTGATTAGTACATGATCAAGGCGTTTTAAAGCCAAAGTTCTTCACTGGATGTAATACTTTCACTAGCTTCACTACTAATGTAACTTCCTAAATGAATAAGGAAAATAGCCATACCTCTACGCCATCTAAAAAATTTCATAGACTTTAAAAATATGAAGACAAATTTCTACTTCTCATTGGGTAAAGATGCTAATATAACAGCTGTCTAAAAGTTAACTGATTACCACGAAATGAGAAATATTTTGCAATTTACTCTATTCCATTCCAGTAGAAAGCCTTATTTGCACAATTCAGCGGGTAAAGGTAAGCAATACCTATGTAAGAGTTATTGTTTAGTGATCTTAGCAGGTCAAAGCAATGAATAGCAGTAAGTCCATTTCAAGTAACAACTCAATATCTTAGTTCATGTTTATTGAAATCCCTCATCGGCGAAAGCTTAAAAAGCAGTCTCAGGCGTACCGCAGTATTACAAAACGCTGAATGGAGGGGTACCTTTCTCGTCCAAGACATTCAAATCCCTTACTAGCACAGATGTGTGTGTGATTCACTTTGTTTTAGGCTTTATAGTATCAAGAACCACTAACCACTAAATGTCTCCTTAGAAGCTCAATCTTGCCAAGTAGACTCCCCCGGACTTTACAATACACCGGACTTTAATTATTGCGTATGGCAAATGTAGACTGTATACTCTTCCTTACGTCACCAATGGCCCCAAGAGAACTCTAACACTCTGGCCGAGAAATCAAGTGGACTACGGTGGCTCTACATATTCTTTTGAAAACGAAACGTATTAGTGAGATTGTACTATCCGCCCAATCTTAATACGCTAGGATAGTTTACAAGGAGAGTATGACAACCTTATTGAGATAGCAGGGACGTGCCGTGAGTGAAACATCTACGCACTCAACAGAAAAGTTAGAACAACATACAACATTGTCGTCTTGTGAAAGAAGAAATAATACACTATTACATTGAACCCCCTTTTTTAAGTTTTAAGTTATTTTTCATTTTTTAAAACCTATTTTCTCTACCGGTTGAGTACTAAAAGTATGCTTATATTAAGTATCTTAGAATGTACGGTTACAAAGTTCTTAGTTGAATTCAAGGCAAAGACCTTCTTTACTTGCCTCTCCAAAACGTGCCTGAATACTGAGTTTGCTTTAGCGTTCGCGATTAGCTATTAATTAAAGCTTTGATAGCAAATCTCTTTTATTAAATGGTTTATCCGATGATTCCTCAACTTGATTATCTATTTCGCTAAAACGCCTGGGCACTAGACTCAATTTGATAATTGCGTGAATTTTTATCACTTTCAATTGTGATTTCTGAAGAGTTTTGACTGAAAAACAATATATTCATCAAATGCCGCAAGACTCAGTCATACGAAACGAATCCACTTTAGAGCATTGCATGCGTCGTTCATCTCCCTTAAAGTTCTGTTTCCTGTTTTTGAAATCTGTAACAGTTTTTGATCCATTGTTTGAAGCTAGCTGTAATCTGATGGCTGTAATCTGATGGCTGTCTCATATTAGAGTATTCAATGTCGAGGAAATAAAGTTCTATCAATATAAATCTAAGGCATTCAAACCTTAATTAAAATGGGTTTTCGCAAGGAACAAGGCCGACGGATATGGGGCAGGGGAACATGGTCCCAGCTGCTACCACTGCCACCTAGTATATCTTTTTTGCTAATAATTTTATTTATTTAGAATAGACGACTTTGGTGTCTTTGACATAAGATCCTCCTTTTCTCCTGCAAACCGACCCTGAGAAACAACAAGGTTTTAACACGGATAGGGACGTAATTAACGGTATGCATATTGTGAGGAATTATAGGCATGCAATACATGCCTTGAATTTACTGATGGCACGTCCCTATAAGATAGTAATGAAGGCAAAGAGCTCTTATATTTTGTAGTCTTACTTTACCTTACCGACTAATGCCTAAGGGAGGCAAAGAGTATCACCCCGCAAATATTTCCGCAAAAGGCGGAAAGAAAGCTTACATTTGGTCTTTGAAAAGTTTAGCAGGTTATGTGAATTTTTACGTGCAATTTGCTGATGTACGCTTTTGAACGTACAACTTAAAAAGACGTATTTAATGATTTAACAATTTTAACTTTGATTTAACAAAGTGCAGCTGCGCGTCGCATTGAAAAGACTCCTGTAGGTTGTAGACAATGTAGATTGGTCTTTCAGGTTGCTCTACAAATATATGCGAACATTGTCACAAAAGAAAATTTAAAAATTATAAAATTCACTATTTTAATAAAATGCAGCCGATGGTGCCAATATTATACGTAGAATGGGTGGTACGTATTTAATACGGAATCAGTTTGCATTTCAATGCCGCCCGAGCATGTCAACTACGCTTTTACTTATGCAAAACAAACACATGTTTCAGATGACAAAATTTTAACCGTAACGATAACAAATCCCGAGCCACACGCGTACCTATGCTGTACACACCACGTGCAAACTATTGTACTACTAATATCTTTTAGATATTGTACTAATTTTAAACCATAGTCACATCAGCAAGCGCCAGAAACAGCGCGATGGTTGTGCTTGCACTATGGTTCTGTTCTGCGGCTTGGTTGTAGTTGCAGGGTAGCGATATTTTTATGATGGTCATGTTCCTATTATGCTTAAAATTGTTTTGTAATACGAATGGATAGTGTTTGCCGTATGATCTTGTTCTCCATTTAGATATGTTTACGACATCTTGGTGTTAGTGTGTTGGTATAATAGGGAACATTAGGTATGATTAGGTAAACTTCTTTTAACCAGCTATCCTACTTTCTGCTAAAATATTTGTACCATTGCCATAGAGAGCATTCCAGGTCGCACTTTATTGAGAAATATATGAACATTTGCCGAGTAATTCAGCATCTTTGAATTCGTGGTTCACGTTTTTTAGGCGAAAACCCCGTTATAACCGTATCATATTTGTGGGCTATTCATCCAGCTAGGGCAGCTTTAAAAGGAGCAAGTATAGAACTGTTTTTATTATTGTAAATCATTTGATTAAGTGATTTAGTCAGACATCATTATCATTTTATTCTTTTGGAACTTTTGAAATTCCAAATCAAATATAGCTCTTACTTTCGAGACAATGTGAATAAAAAAATTAAATAAGCAAGTTTATTGGGAAAGCACATAAACAAACATTAGCCTTAACAGCCGCTTGTTGTTTTGAATCTAAACTGAAGAAAATGTTGTGAAATCTAGGCAATAAATAGGTTTATCAAATGTTTTATCTATACTGTTCATAAGATTCTATTCTAATGCCAAGTCACTTGCAGCTGTGTTATATATTAGACATATACCCCATATAGTACTTTAATAAGTAATAATCATGGTGGTACAATAGTGGCGGCGCAAGAGGAAGTGCTTGGAGGGGGTCCCAGAATCTTTCCTAATCTTGTGTTTCTCTGGCTAGAAGAACCAAAAAAAAGGTGAAACAAGAAAGAAAAGAGAAGAAGATAGTCCATGTGAAATCATGATTGTTAAACGTGGGAAATAAAGATAGAATGGAGAGAAAGAAATGAAACTTTGTTATCACTCAGGCCACTTTTTGATTCAGTGGCGCCACCCTTACATGAGAGTTTATGAAGAACTTCAAAACTACTTTTCAGCACGCGCTATTACAGGTTCCTATATGATCATATGCTGTGCCCATTTTATGAGGGATGAGCTATGATACGAAAGGTTTCCCTATTTCCATGCAACTGCATGTAGATCCTTGCAGATATGATATCATAATTCTAGTCATAAATTAAAATTAACGCAATCAGTCATCTTGATGATTGTTTTGGAGACAGTCTTCAAGTAGACTTCATTGTTAATTGTTTAAATGTTGATGATCAGTTGATCATTGCACCGATCCTATTGGTTGCGCGGTCAGTATGTTAGCCCAAAAGTTAGCCCAACAATGGTACTAAGCAGTTTTGATACAGCAAGCTATTGAAATGACACTGAAGCTCCCGAAGGACAGGAATTTTGTTAGAAAGGGAAGGTTTAACGTATTTACGTTTTTCTATGATACCTGCCATTGTAGTTCTGATTTATTTGTTTGCTTATTTGTTTATTGTTAGGGTGAATTATGGTCATCTCCTAACCAAAGCTGCTAGGTGAAAAACAACAAGCCTACATCACAGAGTAATTAAATATCTCGATCAATTGATCAATTGGTTTGGACCGGTAGGTGTGAAATCTTTGACATGGGAATCATCAAAACGCTGGTATTTTCAGACGGTAATGGTTGAGTTACGGAGTCACTACATTTCAAAAGAAGTTCAAATGGGTCGTCGTATACTGAGTAGCGCGGTGGTTGTATTTTTGAGGTTTAGTAAATTTGAAATGAGGAACTATTGGGGGAGTATAAAAAGTGTTAATGTTAGCATTAAGGCGAGGGGCTCCATTAATTGGCCACAGTGGCACCACCGTAATTCTGATATTAAGGTTTCAGAATCTTAATAAAAGAGTAGGTACAATTGAACGTTTCCAAACAAACCAGCCATTGTGACGGCACCTGTGAAAATATTGGATAGGCAATTATGGCGTAGTCTCAGGGTCGTCTCTAACGTCCAACCTGTGTGGATAAACCCCCTTCCCTTGTCAGGTACGTCACTGAGGATAGACAAGGAAGGGTGACGCCTGCCCTGTGAGCTCTTGTTTTAGTATTCCGCCTACCCTGGCGAAAATATGTCACAGAAAAAATTATATGCATTTCACCTTCTCTACCATGTTTTGTGTGCGATCTTTTCTTTTAGTCGATGTGCACTTGTTTCTAATGACTTTGTGCACGAGAAAGACGTCAAGACAAAGGTGAAAGAATGCAACAAAAGTGGTCATTCACATACGAATCGCAAGCGTGAGACCAGAAAAATTTTATGCCGCGTAAATTTCATACAATAAAACTTCCAATTCTTCATTATGTTTTGATACATGGTATATTGGTGCATTGGTTTTTATTTATATGTATATTGTTTCATTAAGAAGTAACTTCTGGAAACTGTTATTGCGTTTCTTGTTGTATTCCTTTTTCATACTTCGGAAACAATCAACATATGCTCGGCCTACCCTGATATTTTTGTAAGGTCCGATCGCCTACTCTCTGTTGAAGTGCCTAGAGGTGACTGTCCCATGTATATGCAAGTTTGCAGTTTGCACTTTAAAACATATAGCCAAGGAAAACCGATCTTATGTAACAGCTCTATGCCAGTGTCGGCGAATATATAAATTACTGAATCAAACAATTCTCCTTAAGGTCTAAATGAAGATCGTTCATCACGTAAAGACAATTTTCTACCGATTGCGTTTCTCTTATATTTGCTTTCTCTCCGCTTAGATCCTCGGTGGAAGCATTTCTTTCTTTTTTAAATTTTAAAAGTTTAATTAAAATTCAATCTCTAATTTTCTCTTATCAATATTGTTTGAAAGAAATTCTCTATTGAACAGTGATAGCAAACCACGTTCGACTCTCTTTACTAGCCTACAACGCACGTGCAGCCACCGTTTAGTCAACAATCCAACATTACCAGCATCGGACATAGACCCACAAGTCATAATTGTCCTGATCTAATTGTCCTGATCTTATTCTTCATCTAATTCACCTTTTTTGTAGTTTTATTCAGAGTAGAGTGAGGGAATCTATTGGTGTTGAGTTACGTTAAGGTACCTCCAAAAGAACTGATACTCAATAGATAGTTCTTATTTATTCAATTGTTTAGAGCAAAACATGCAAAATACAGGCAAAGATAAATCCTAGAGCAGTCGCAAAGTCGCAGTTGGCGGATGGTTTGCATGATAATAAAGCAGAATCCTCAAAAGAAAAATGTTTTATTCTATAAAACTGGTAATCCACAAAGTCAAAAAAAGTTTCATAATAATTTTAATTTTATTTCTTCTATTTCCATGATATATATATGAAAGCCATGCATTATCCGCTGTTTGTTTCCTTCCAGTAGACACTGGTGGCAAAGCCCGATGGTAACCTTCGTGTCTTTCCCTCTTCTACGGTGTACTACGTCGGTGTGTTTTCCTAGCATTGTTTTCAGTTTTGTGGTCATTGCTTGATTCTCACAAATGATGTAAGAGTCGTCTACATAATAGCAGTATAGAAACGGTCTCTCGTTTTCTGCCAATTTTGCTAGTGCTTTGCATTCGTCATGACCTACGTAAAAATTTGCAAATTTCGGTCCTTAGGGCCTGCTCATGCTTTTCATTATCATGCTCATGCTTTTTACTTTTAATTTCTTTGTTGGAAATGTTTTCTTGTTAAGTCCAGGGAATTTTGTGGCACTGGTGTCATGTGACTAATTCTCTTATTATTAAGTAAATTTATTATTTTTATCACAGCAAAATCTTTAACAGCTGAAACTAAGCATTGTCATTAGTGTACGAATGTAGGCTACATTCTCAAGTCGTAATAAGAACCGGCGTTTTCTTTTGCGAGGCCATAATTATAAAGAAGCCAGGGGTTTTAAAATTTTACTTACTTCATATGTTTTGATACTATGTCACTTAAATAAATTTTGGACAGATAGACGGGTCGGAGGCTAGTCCTTCCTTGGTCAAGTCACATGGCGCAGAGACGCTGGTCTCTACTTGCATTGAGCTGGATGTCGATGTCCAGCGATGGATGATTGGGAGCTACTTTGGCGATTGGAGAATTAGAGTATGTTAACATCAGAGGCCATCTAGCTCAGTTAGTAGAGTGTATGCCGCGAAAGTTTGGGTCACGGATTCGATCCCCGATGGTGACATCTTTTCAGTTACTTAAGTTTTCCTCTAAAAAAAAGGATAGAAATGCTCTATTAACTTTTAATAGAATGCTTAATTCAAGTCGTAATTTACTTACGGCGCACTAGCATCTTAAATCGCCTATTAGGTAGTCAACGAATTACTTTAAATTGAATTTTCTGGTACAATTTGATCTAATACTTTTTGACTGTATCATGAACCATATACGAGAACCAACAATATATAGGTGAAAAAGATGTAGATACTTTTAGCACAAATGAAAGGTCAAATAGGTAAAAAATCTTTACAGAGAAAGTTATTGAAACAAATATAACAAATTTGAAACAGAATTTTTGTTCCTTTCATAGGTAAATACTTTCGGACTTCATTAAATATGGAAGTGGAACTATATGGTCATTTACTACGCTAGGAATCTTCATTCATCACCCTCCATTATGATATCCTATTTTTTATTAGATACACCTTATAAATATATCTCTATCTTACAAATTCGCAATGAGATGTATTAGAAGAGCCTGGTGTAATATAATAAACAAAGTTGGCAATGCTTAACTGTAATAAAGTCTGTCAAGTAGACCTTACCAGCTTACTATTCTCGTAAAAAATTAAATTCGGGCTTTATACACCATTCCATTATTTTAATGAACTTTTGACCTACCTACAGTTAGTTACACATTTTCACTTAACTATATTGGACGATTGTAAGTTCTAAACTAATAGCATAATCCAATCTTTTAGAGGATTGCATAATTTGCCTCAACCAGATCTTTCAAGATTGATAAATTGAATACGACTACCTATATTTTTTTTCTTTTACTGAACTTAAATCTGAAGTCATAGGGCACAATATTTAAATATTAGGACCATTATTTTGCCTCACAAGGGAATTAAAATGAATTCGGAGAACTTTCATGATGAATACAAATGTATTGCATGATGTATCCGAAGGTTATACTTTTATTCGCTACTTAAAAAATGTACCTAAGCATTATAATGTAACTTTGAGTGATACTTCAAGGTGATCTTTTTTCATGTCAATAATATAGGCACTTTTTTATATAAGAGAGTTTGAATGGTAAAGGCTTAAAATATTCTTCAACATCTGCAGAAAGAGGCTTAAAATTTTTTTATGTGTTCTCAATTTTCTCCAATTTCTCAAACTCCAAATTCACAAAATTCTGGGTGCAATCCATTGCCTTTATACAATTTTCTTACGGATGGAGAGAGACATGCATTTTGTATTATGGATGCACCTTCAGCTAGCACCCTCGATGTAATCAAGAGTCGCATTCAGACTGGTGCAAGAAATATGATTTATCTACCATAGTATCTACATCCCTTGAAGCTACATATTGTTGTTAACACTAGTCTAATTCGAGTCTTTCCGTCCATATGATGTTTATGACTCTGTTCTTTTAAGCCATTTTTGTAAACTTTTATATTGTATATTTTAAGAAAAAAGAGTAGCTTACAGGTTTAATAATGTTTAAGTACTGGTTTTGATGTTAATTGAAGAATTAACAACGCTGTATTCATAATGTAAACCCCTTTTTTGTTGTCAGAAAATTGCAAGCAGATTTTCTTTCAAAAAATAAAGGTCCACGACTCATTCAAGAAAGCACTTAAACATCTTTCAATATCAGCTTGCTAAAAATGATTTTTCTTGTTGCCATTATCTTTTCTTCATCGTAGCACACATAGAATTTAATTTAAATCCATTACATTGCATCTTATCATTAATACCTTTACACAGTGTCAAAGCCTTCCTATCTTAAACACGTTTACTAGTCCCTCGCAAGTTAAATCTAAGAGATTTGGATGTGCATGTTAGCGGACAAATTTTATATTTGTTGGCCTTATCATAGCAGCAGCATTGAAATGTATCCACTTTTTGTTACTTTTACTTA
>JAAAKM020006971.1:124131356-124150946 GCA_010016025.2 Alatinidae sp. Z8VKAUB7J3 | reverse complement strand
GCGGACAAATTTTATATTTGTTGGCCTTATCATAGCAGCAGCATTGAAATGTATCCACTTTTTGTTACTTTTACTTATGACGTTCAGATAGGCATCGTGGATAAAGTTGTTTTGAAGTTGTTTTATAACGTTCTTCACGCTTACTGTTGTTTCATAGAACTTTCGTTATTTACTCGACCTACTTTTTCCATTTTGATTGTTATCTGAAGGAAGATAAAGCTATGATGAATCCAATTTTGTGTAATTGTAAGCTTTCCACGTCTGACACTTCTCAGAATATAATCATCGGCAAAGATCAAAATGAAACGAACAATTACTAAAACGATGTCTATTCTAGGAATTGCCTATTAGAATTTGAATTGTCAAAACGGCTGGTGTTTTGGGACGAATCAGCATCCATCAGAACTTTAAACTAATTGAATAGCCCCGCTGTCAAAATCCATTTCTTTTTAGTGCTTTCTTGCTTTTATGCAGACTGACTACAGAACGGCCAATATGAAATATAAACCTAACCTGGCAGATTATACAAATGCAAAAGTCCGTGTACACATTGGTTGAGTCTGCGTTTTGAAGCAAGTGCATTGCTAAACAGTGTTTTCTTGGTCTTTGAAGCCCTGGTTGCTTGGCGAATACAACATGGAACAGGTTGCCTAACTCTGCCAACCAACCTCAATGTGGAGTTTCTAAAAGAAAATGATGAGAGTGAGTGAGAAGGACAATTGAAAGTTGAATCCGGATTTCCCATACAACGTGCGTAAAATGACTGCTGCAAGAATGCCACGATTAAAATAAAATACGAGAAGAAAATAGACTGAAATATCGTATCTGAACGAGAAAATGTTAATGTAAAGCACCGGGGGAATATAATAACAATTTGTGCCGAGATACCGGCGAATGAGAAAGACCAACGTAAACGGTCAAGTTCGAATAATACAAATATTATATTTGGATGGTACAATGGGAAAGGCAGTTAAACAAGTACAAGAGACCAAAAAGGTTAATAACATGATAAAATAAATGTGAACTGAAATGTTGAAAATAACACTACTTAAAGATAATGCTTTAAATGACATCATCTTTATCATTTTCGTTCCATTCTTATTAATATGAACAAGAAAGTCGGTACAGGTAAGCAAATATTGTGCAGTTAGTGTGTAATGTAACAACGAAATGAATAGATACAAGGGTTAAAGCAATGCAAGTGTCTACTGCCAATTTTTAAGATATGAAGACACGGTTCTAGAATCAAGGATAAAGGTTACGGGCTGGGAATTTCTGTGTACCTAACTGCACTTTGAGATGTCAGAGGGGCACAAAAAAACCCCGGAAAGTCGTAACGACTTTTGTTATTGTGAAGAAAAACATTTCTATAAATCAATACCGAGTTGCATTAATGGCTTTTATTTTTTATGTGTGAACAGGATGGCTTTAACAAATGTCTTTCAAAAAATTTCCTGGTTTGCTAAAACATTACTATCTATAGAGCAGAGGCTATTTAAAGACTCTGGTATTGCACTTGTTGTTTGTATAAACACAACAAAACCATAGAAAAGTATAAGAGCTTTCGTTACTGAAAACTGCACTATTTTTACTCAAAACTTGATTAGATTAGAGGCTTTTGTTTTATGGAGCTTCAAAGGAGATACAGGGAGAAACCTTTCTAGTAGTACCCGGGATTCTGTTCGTTTGCGTTCGTACTACCTTGAAACATTTTCATTTTTTAGATAGGCGCGAATGCCTTGTGATGGGTTCTAACGCAAGTGGAGGCTTAATTTCTTTTTTCTACATATCTTTCACGTATAGTACAGTTTTTAATTCTGATTCCAATGAGTCTCGGCGGTGAGTGTCTAACTACTATGCTTACAGACTATATTACAGGCAACAACTGTCAATAGCGCTGTTGCCTCTTTCACTAACATGTTCTGACTATAAGTGGATAACCAGTTAAAGTATTTAAATTTATTGTTCCGAGTCCTTATTATTAAGATATAAAGTTAATTATAGTTTACTGTGATGTTAGCTTTCTTGTTCCCAAAACCTTTTATTAATTTACAAATATGTTAAATGGTAGTTAAGGAGACACATTCTCTAAATTCGGCATGTTTATTGAGATTCACTTAAAGTTTTTTTTATTTAAAAAGCGTCAAAAATTTTTTGCTTGTTCTCTTTATAAATGAAGTAATTTATGGTATTTTTTCTTCCCTTTTAGGTTAAGTTTTCCACTTAGAAGAAAAACGTTATCAAGCCATGTTCATCTTTTTTAATACAGTGGGAGATAAAGGCTCTCCTGAGGCCATATTTTACACGTGAAAGAGAAACTGATTAGGGTGTAACAGCATCTCACATCGAAATGATGTCTCGTTGAAAGGAACTACGCAAAGGAACCCTTGCATTAACAAAGTACATTACTTAAAGCAAAGAGTAGATAATGGAGGCGTTCAGTTCTACGGAGGCTACCTTGTTTACTGCAGGACTGATGATATTAATTTTACTAACTCTGTTTGGGAATTTACTTGTACTAGCGGCCTTTCATCAGTACACTCCATTGCGTACAGTTACGAACTATTTCATTGTATCCTTGTCGATTGCAGACATCTTAGTTGCAATTGTATCAATGCCGATATGGATTGCTTATGTCATCGTAAAGCTGGATGTGAGGGAACTTGGAATGTTTGTAAGTGTTAACACTACAATAATATAATCTCCATCTATAGTCTAGAATAGGGCTTGAAGACCATTTTGTGCCAGAATTGTGCAATCACAGTAAGGCTTTCGCAGATGTAGAAGTTTAAGAAAGTTATACGGCTTCAAGAAAATGAAAACACTGCTGTTCATAGTTATTGTGATTTGATGATTGTTATAATTTAAATAAAAGCGGTATTGTGAACTGACATAGATTTAAGCTTGCTTATTTGTGTATAGTTATTCTTTATGGAACTCCTAGTTTACCGTCATTCTTAACTACAATTAAGTCTACATTTAATTTAAAACCCTTTGCTAAAGTCCAATAAAATATTAACTTTTCTTTCTAAGCAAACTGACTTTAGACCCACATTCAACCCTTTGTAAAACCTTTTAGTTGTTATTGGGAACTTTAATTTTAAACTAAAATAAACACAAAACGCTTAAGCTTTTTCCCCGAAGAGCTTGCACATGAGGAGTTTGGAGAAACCTTGAAAACGTCCTTCACATATTTTTATTACATAGGATGGCAAATGCCTTTGCTGTGACAACGTTCAGAATAGTTATATACTTACTTATTTACTTACTTATTTACTTACTTATTTGCTTACTTATTTGCTTACTTATTAATTTACTCATTTACTTACTTATTTACTTACTTTTTTACTTACTTATTTACTTACTTATTTACTTACTTATTTACTTACTTATTTACTTACTTATTTACTTGCTTAATTACTTACTTATTTACTTACTTATTTACTTACTTATTTACTTACTTATTTACTTACTTATTTACTTACTTATTAATTACTTATTTACTTACTTATGATTAAGTTTCGATATTACTTTAGTTGCCGCACACCGAAAGGGTACTTTTACACAATGCCTAAAGCAACTTTTGCCCTGAACTGAATTATAGACGTCTGTTGTGCGTGTAGAGAACTACTGTGTACTAAGAAAGGGGCATTAACCCTTTTCTTTCCGAGAGGGGGCTTATGAAACCAAAGAAAACTTTAATTGCCATCTCTCCCCCTTGATTTTGTAACAACTCCAACCTTTACTTTTGTTATATCTAGAACAATATAGTATATATAGGACTTTGATGTAGAAAATTATATCAGATCAGGTCATTATGGGCATTTGTAAATTGTGAGTATGGTCCAAAATCAATCAAAATCTCTACTTTAAACGTCTATTTTCTGGATTACGTTTTCCATTTTAAACAAAAGTGTATAAACTTATAACCAAATCGCATTCATTTTTTTTGTGAAGTACTCTACACAATCAAATACATTTTAAGGTACAGTCAGAAGTAAGCCAGTATTGTGGAAGAGGTCCATATTCAACACCATTGACTCAAAGGAGAGGCTCTATTAAACAAAAGATCACAAATATGTTTAATGTTTTGTAGCAGCAAAAAAAGATTGTAATTATGTTTATTTGTACTTTTTTGCCAAAACATGAGGGGCCGTGCTTCTCTCCACCCCCCGGCTCCCCCGTCGCTGCAATCATTACCAAGGAAGACAGGTACTTATTGATCTTGAATCACCGACAAAATACCAAGAGAAGAAACTAACAGTAGCCCATAAATTTATGAGATCTCGTTTTCATAAATCTATGCAGTAGCCTAACAAAGCATATATGGGGCTTCCAGTTGTGGCATGAAGAGCGGAAATGTTGAGATTGGCATCACAAAAGACAAAGAGTACTGCATCAAGTTACTATGGGTGGCTCTTAATGGAATCACTGTAACTTAGAACAGGCTTGAAAACGTTGGGAAGATAATACTTGACATAAAATTTATTAACCCGAAGGCTATACCAAACTCTCATAAAGACTTTTGTCATACTTTTGTTTATTCAAAGCTAACATACTTTTGTGTGTTCTATATGTAAAGGCATTAGGAATCGAATCTGCGAAGCTGTATCTCAGATCAGCGGACTTTTTACAAGAGCATGGAATAGAAGTTCTTACTGGAAAAGAGGTTTGTTGACACGCCGTCGTAATTCGAGTATTCATATTTTGTAGTTCGTATCATAGGGAGGTCATAAGATACGTAAAGTACCTGAAACCTGTTGATTTTGTAGAACGGTGTTTCGTAAGAACAGACATACGCATGCTGGATAAACACCATTCTATATTTGCTACAGAACATCGGTCCGCAAGCTTTTCTTCGCCGCGGAATGTCTCCTTGTTAAGAATATTACTTGCGGACGCTGTAGCAAGCGGCGTTGCGCAACTTACAAAATGCGCATGCTTCTGCTGTATGCATTTTTAATGTCGCTATTTAGAGTCCCGCCCATAGGAATTGCACTTCTATTGCCACTGTTGCTTCTACTTCGGAAGCTATGACTCTTCGGGTAACGAATCCTTAAACTACCATTTGCGGACCCCTCGACCCTGTTTAGACGGGTATGGGTAAAAATAGATCCGTACCAGAACTTGTAACGATCGGCGTTGCGTTTGCACGGGACCTGCTTGATCCGAACTCGCTTGGACCTGCTATCCGTACTAGTTTGGGTCCACTTATGAAAGTAAAACCAGTTTAGATCCGAACCAAAAGAGTCGGTATTTCAGAAAGCGGAAAAGTGATAGCATTTATTTGAATTTGTCGTATTGTGGATAGAAATATTTTAATTAGTTGGCCGTATCGTTTTTCAAATGTGTGAGAGGTGGTGGGCCAGATACACTCTGTTTGGTCATCTGATGAAGGTGCCATTCACAAAAGACATCCCGGGCCGAAGGGTAAGAGGGGATGATGATCATCAGGACGTAGACTATGAAGAAGTCACTGTGCATGGACCCAAACATAATCATAGTAACTAAAACTAACTTCTTTTAATAATTTTACTACCCCTACCCTAAGCCTTTATAATTAACTTTTATCATGCTTTTACCCTTTTACAAACAGACTAGTAATTTAACTATTTCCTTCATTATCACGTATTATTTTACCCGTTGCCTTAGTCACGTAATATTTCATTGTTTTAAGAACATTCCGCGCTCAAATAACTTTACGCACGTATTTGTATCTTTGTATTCAAACAAAAATAGGAACTATTGTACCTCACTTGAAAATGGTAACAGGGAGTGCCGAAACGCTGTGTATGCAAACGGATATAAATATTTATCATATAGTAACAAGATGGTTTTCATCTTACAGAACAAACAGCCATATAGAAACCTAGAAAGGATAGCAATAATGGTAGTGAACGTGCAGAGACATAGCATTCAACAAATTCTGCTGCGATAAAACTATAGAATAACTATAAACGTATATACGAGTGTGAGACTATTAAATGTTTCCGGGGAACCCTACGTTTCATCTTCAACAAGAAAAGTAGTTTTAAGTAAGTACCCTCCACTTTAAGAGTAATTTGTCTCGTTGTCAACATAGGTTAGCAAGTTGGATCCAGTCAAGAAAACTGCGACCTTCTTAGATGGTTCGAGCTTGCATTTTGACAAAGTGCTCTTGGCCTCTGGTGGACAGTAAGTTAAAGAAATTGATATTTTTCAGAATTGATTTTAAGATTAAGCTGCCAATAATCTGTCTTAAATTGTTGTGTCGTAGTACAATTCGGTAATGGAGTATAAAGGGTTGAAAAAAGCAAGCAGTACAAATGGGTTTGTAGAAATTAAAATATGGCCCAAAAATCGAAAAAGTGTTACTGTTGCTGCAATAGTTAGGCAGAAGGGAGGACAGTGCTGGAAATATGGTTGCGGGCGTAGAATGAATATCTCTCCGCCTAAGCAGCCATAAGGTTTTCTAGCAAGCAAGGCAAGGCTCTTGTACGGCCTGAAATTTTGTTATGACAAATCTTAATACGTTTACAAAAAGTACTTAGAGAAATAGAAAATGGCTACATCAACTTCCATTATTTCACCGGCGGACATTAACATGGATCCCTGCATAAGTTTGTTGTCCAGCCTCTTTTGACCATGTGACTCGACTGTGTGAGGACTGACGTCCAGCCTTTCAATCTATGCAAAGCCAATCGAGAGTTGCAAAGTTAGAAATTTTATCGAAAAGAGAGGGTGTGAAATGTCTCTTTTGAAAAGAAAACAAGAGAAAAAGAAAATATGTCACCAGTGCTCACCACCAGGGATCAGACACTTGACGCACGCTTTCGCGACGTGTGTTCTACCAACTGAATCTCTAGGTGACATCCGATGAAAGAGAAATAGAGTATGTTAATGTCGGAGGTCACCTAGCTCAGTTGATAGAGCACACGCTGCGAAAGCGTGCGTCACGTGTTTCATCCCTGGTGGTGGCATATTTTCTATTTCTCTAGTATTCTTTTCAAATGTTAGAAATTTGTATGTTTTACTATTTCTGTGGTATCCTTTCAAAACGTATCGTCTCAATTTTTTTTCTTTGGAGAAAATGTTAAAAGCATCCAAAAAAGCAGAGTATTGAGCAGGTCTTTTATTTGGCTTGTAGCTTTTACGGAAAGTTTCATGTTAGTTTGATAACGCTAAATAATAATTCTTAAGTCACTACTTCGGTAATGGCTGAACAGTACGCCACAATTATTATATTTAGACACATTTACTGTTTAATGTTTAATTACTGTTACCTCGCATGGAGCAACATGGTTTCACTCCTTTCCTTGAGACGATGTATTATCTTGTCAGAAATATTCGTTGATAATCCAATGACCTATATCTCATTCTCATAACGAGGTCGATCATCATTGACGCATTGTAAACGCCCACATCCGGGTTACTCATCTAGTTATGTAGTTTTGGCTATTGCCACTTCAGGTGACTTGTAGACACGGAATGGAGCAGTTCTTCATGTTAGCAGTTGATTTTAGTAATGTCATCGTTTAATAGAAAGTTAAGGCGGAAAATGGAGTTTGTCGATAAAGGAGCAATATAACCACTGCGTTGTACCCTCGTGGTATACACTTTTAACATATCTTTTCGTGCAGAAATAGTTTGCACCCGATTTTCAACAGCAACATATTTAGAGATCAACTAAAGATTTGCGTAAAAGAATGTCTTGAATTCCTTGCAGGCCAAGACAATTAACAGTTCCAGGATCCGATCTGGAAAACATTTTCTATCTTAGAAGCCCGGAAGATGCCAAAAAGATAGGTAATGTGTACCGAAAATGTCAAAGATCTTTCTGTTTTGATATACCTTTTTAAGTTTTGAAAAGATACTGCAAAAATAGAAAATATGTCGCCACTGGAGAAGGAACCCGTGACCCACGCTTTCACGGCTTACGCTCTACGAACTGAGCTAGGTAAACTCCGATGTTAACATAATCCTTTTCTTTAGTCGCGGCATTAACTCCCAATCATCGACCGGTGGACATCAACATCCAGCTCAACACACTTGGAGACCAGCCTCTCCGCGCCCTGTGATTTGACCAAGCAAGGGCTACCATCCGGCCCGTCTATCTGTCCAACGCCCATTGAAAGTTAGAAAGTATCATGGAGAAGGTAGGATTTGACATGTCAGTTTTGAAAAGATGATAGAGAAATGGAAAATATATCACCATTGCGGATCAAACCCGTGACCCATGCTTTCGCGGCGTACGCTCTACCAACTGAACTAGGTGGTGACAGTTTTCTGTTCCTCTAGTATCTTTTTCAAACCTGACGTGTCAAATCCTCTCTTCTTGATGGTACTTTACAAGTTTTTACCTAAGCTGTGCCCGATAGTGAAACTACTCCTAAAACTGCAAAACTACACATTTTGTTGCGCTACCATTGTATTGTTACCTCTGAGGTGCCATTTTTCTTTCCCTGTCAATGCCACTGATGAATGAACTTTCCCGGAATCTTTTGACAGGAGGAAGTGAATCCATGGAAAACAAATCGTTCCCATCCCTGAATTTACCGCGCACTGGTGAATTATGAGCTTTCGAGGGCCCTTTTGTCAGCAATCTTTAAAACACATACTCCATGCCGTCATTTTCTCTGTATTTTCCAGTACACAGTTCTCTGCAGTCGCGATCTTCCTTATTTTTGGAACAGAAAGTATTCACTAAATCATGTAAAATTATTCGACTCCCGAATGTTACTTGCGTCTAAAATCTTATCTCTGCTTATGCTGTCAGTAGTCTACCTTGTTAATTTCTATATCTCCTGTAATTTTCATTCATAAGATTTTTCTTTAATTTTTATTTCCTTTATTTTGTCAAAGCCGCTCTTTATTATAAAGTATACTTAATTTCCTATGTTAGGTCTAAAAGGTGAAGGTTGTCCTTATTTGTAGAAACTTTAAGAAAACCTAAGTTCGAAGGGGTTCTACTTCAAATTGTTAGATTTATTATAACGCATCAGTATAGATAATTGATTCCCACTTTAATGCACACCGCCCCCATGTCTGCTGAGACATCCCTAACGCCTCCGGACACGCATATAAAACATTAGCACCAGGGATCTTAGACTTCGGTTGAAGTTATCTGGTGCAACTGTGTTATCTTTGTATTGGTGAATTCCAAACACAGTAAACGATTTAACACTGTAAACAAGAGTTTTTGGCTCATAACCAGAACATAAATCAGAAAATTACACGTCATCTGTTTTCTTATCCAAATTGCCTTATTTTGTTTTACCCCTTACAATCCCGTGGATTTTCTAAGACTTTCCTGGTCTCCATGTTGTAAGAGTTTGAACCATCTTGGTTGTCCCGTTTTAGATTCTTTAGCGAGAGGAAAGGACGTTGTCGTTATTGGAACAGGATTTATAGGTACGTACATATGTCAATAATCAGTCTTATAATTGCTTTTATGTATCTCATGCGAAAACGTCGGATGAAATACGGGTCACCTTTTTTTAGACATGACTTGCTCTAGTCTTTGATAAGCGACAAAATGCGAAGGTGGAGACTGTTGGTTGTATAAAATCGGGCCAGAGCCATAGCAAGTCATCTTGCTACAGCAACGGAGTATTGAGAGTTGGGCTGTATGCTTGTGTGGCGACAGGAGGGGGGGGGGGGGGGAGCAGCTGATGTATTCTAAAGTATAGGAGGGGAGATTGATCTAAGCGTCCGTTGAACTTCTTGGAAAGGTTAGTTGGCCTTACATATTTATTACTTTAATGAAGCCTTGAAAACAACACTAGAAAAATAGAAAACTTGTCACCATCGGAGGACGAACCCGTGACCGACGCTTTGGCGGCGTGCACTCTACCAACTGACCTACTCTACTTCTCTAGTCGCCCCATCAGCTACCAATCATCCGACGCGGCAGTGGGCATCGACATGTCGAAGTTAAAAAATGAAGGGAAACAGAAATTTGATGTGAAAAGATATAGGCATGTAGCAATTAAACCATCCACTGGATTTGTTACAAAAGCTGTTCAACAACTTTACTCTAACTTGGCCAATGCAAGAAACAATTACCCTGGTTTTAGAAAGGCTACAAAGCTTGCACCAGGTTGTTATAATGATCTGTAATATTTAAGAGACCCCTCTTATTGACCACCAAAGAAGTCAAAGGGAATTGGCCCTGGAGGTAAGGTAAAGGGCTAGAAGTTAGGGTGGCCTATTCAGCTGCTTCATTGATGTGAGAGAATTGTGAAAGGATGTTTGCCTCAGTGATTGTTCAAAACAAAAGCTCAGCAATTGTACAGTGAGTGGCTACACCAATATCCTACACCAGAGGACCACATGCCTCAATTTAGCAACAAATGGATTAAACAATGGGAGAACAAATACTGGCTGAGATTTTACAAAATCCAAATAAACGATTTTCAATCAAGAAGGAGGACCTCCTTATAAGGCTACAAGATAATCACCTGATGCTGTCTACCAACGTGGCTGCATTCTGTTAGTTATGACAGGAGGTATTACAGCTTCATTTAAGCCAATGATACCAACCTTCACTGTTACCTCAAAGCACTTTATAGAAATGAAGAAATGGAACTCAGATTTTGCTACCATGTTCAAGAAACTTTTTTGACCAATGCACTTGATAGAACTGAGGACCACCTAGTCTCAAATAAGTTGTTTGCTCTAAATGGCAGTACAATGCAAAATGTAAGAAAGCAGATCAGGGGGTCCCCCATGCCTGCAGATGTGCAAGCAGTAATAAAGCAAATTATCCTACCAAAAGGTGTACACAGGAAAGACATTGAAGGTGCAAAGTTACTTCATTATGCGGATGATGATCCATACTTGCTTTGTAATGGTGGTGATGATGAAGGTGTAAACTGTGATGAGAATGGTAGTGACGATGACGATTATGATCAAGGAGAAGATCAAAATGAATCAACTGTAATTGCTGAATCAGACACTGCTGGATCTTCTAGAACAATCCCATCCTTGCTTAAGATACATCCTGACCCTTCAATTAATCAGGACGCAAACATTTTAGATGCCATACCAGATGTGTTTAAGCAAAACGAGACAAGTGCTGTGTTCAAACCACTCAATAAAAAGATGAAAGTGACTCTTTATGAGGCTTGAAGAAGTGTGAAGAAGCACATTACAGATGTTAGCAATAACACTATCATCGAGCGGGGGGGATGAGGGGAGCATTTTTAAAATCTTGGAGGGCATTTAGGAGACTGACTATTGTTTGTATTGTATTACCCAACATAGTGTTGAAGAAACTATCAACTGCTAACACCAGTCTCAAGTGTCAATAGTCAAACCCAGGAATCAATATTAAGCATGGAAACTATATTATTTGTGCAAAGTTCCATTCTTTTAATGCGGAATCAAGCAGTAAAATTACACAAATTCTACACCATTGCACTTCCAGTAACCATGACACTTCTCATCATAGATAAGACATATCAGCTTGGCCTTGATTTTGGGACAGTATGAATGATCATGCATGCGTGTTGTTATACTGCAACATTCTATCGGTTGAAGTATCCTTCCCTTCAATGGTATCAGCACATTATCAAAGTTCAAATTTCAGTACTGAAGTGTACTGATACACACTGATAATTTGAAATAGTATTGACTTGATTTTGCACATTATGTCGTAGGTTGAAGGTGGAAGGTCAATCATCCTTACCGCAAAGCGACTTTATAAAGAAGAGGGAGCTCGAGCTTTGCACAAAGGTTTATCAGCTAGGATATTATCGACCATCCCTTCCAGTTTCATTGTCATCATTGGATATGAAACTGTTAAGAAACTTAGTCTCAAAGAGGAATACAAGGAAAAGTATGCTGTACTAAACGCTTAAAATTATTTTAAAGCCCGTTCTTAACCATCCAAAATGATTGCAATGTAAGGGTCCTACAGTTTGTACTTAAAGTGTGTGAACTTTTACACCCCGACCCCGCCGTAGGAAATATTATCCACTTCTTTACCTTTAATTTAACTTTACACGTATGTAGAACAAAACTAAGATAGGACCAATATTTATCTTGATATGGTAATGAGGAGCATTAGTCGGTGTAAGCCATAGAGATCTATATAATACTAGAGGTGGAACTCCCTCACCAGGCGTGAAGCCAAAACAAACTGATTGTCATCGGTTTAAACAGCAAAAAGCTACGACGTGCAATCAAAACACTGTTTCGATGTAACGCCGGTTTTAAGATGTTTAGGGACAGTTGCGTATTTCTTTCGATTTTTACCATGTCTAAACTCTGCCTATCATGGCTACAATGACAGGTGGCTGGCATAGTCGGGTGGTGTAAAGTCTGGAGGCAGTGAGATCGTAGATAATTATTCAACAGCGGATGAGAATACCACTCAAAGCAGGCACTACATCGTTTTTCATTCCTAATCACAGTTAAGTTCTTTATACTGTAACTACTTTAAAATGTTTTCTTTTAACAACTAGCAACAGTTTATAATTTTGTCATAAGCAGTAAACATTGCAAAGCGATCCTGTTTTTCTGCCAGAGGAAGTTGTGAAGAGCGAAGGGTAAACAACTCCGAAGAAATCTCGTACACCTTCTTTGGTTATTCTACTGTTTTGATAGTAATTCATAAGAAGCCCTTCAGTAAAATATGAAATTTCTCGTGCCTTTGGTAGTGCGTGGTTTACCCCTCGGTGAACAAAGTGGATGTTCATAGAGTTGAGAGAGCATTAAAAAAAATTCAAGTACGAAAAACTGTGTTTACCGGCTTGTAATTGATAGTCAGACTTGGAATGAATCCTGAAAGTATTGTTTAGAGATAAACCAGGTACCAAACAAATACTACAATTATATATTGGCTTAGCGGTCCTTCAACAGTGGGACATTGTACATATGCTTTTTAAGGGTTGACAGGGTTCCCTTAAACGTCATCCCCATAAGCAATATGTGTTCCAGGTCCCCCCAATTTCCATATGGACCGTTTTTTTGAATAGATAATTTATCTGATACCCCACTATTCTGAGAATACTAGTAAGCGATTCCCCTGTCGTATGACTGATGATTCTTTCATGGGACATGTGTTACATCCATACACCCTCTTGAAAACTTTATCCTATTTACTTAAGCCCCTACAATAACTTAGAAATTTAACAATCGTTGACAAGACAGGCATTTTGTTAGGTAATCCCATAAAATTAGGGGGTAGTCACTATGTTACTATACTTGGAATAGGCCACCTTTTAAAATAGACAAGTTTAGGGGTCAAATAAGAGATATAAAACCTTTGCTAGGGAATATACATTGAAAGCAGAAGTTGTCTGACTCCTCAATGGATCAAAATGATCAAAAGCAAAGTTTTAAAGTTCTACAATCAACAGGAACAGGACATTATTTCAACTAAAATGTACCACAAAACCAAAAACTACTTTCCCGAGCATCTTTAATGCACGAACACTGATTTATAGTTATTTTCTATGTACAAGTAGCGCCTTTTCTTGTATCGCTATAAACGAGCAAGGTACGAACGCCTCTGTGCGAAGTGTTGTTTTTTCCGTGCAAAACAAAAGTAATCATGCGTAACATTGGCTTCACTTTCTTCGTGCTTTGGCTCTGGAGTTCCACCTCCAGTTTTATCTATATACCTCGATGCTGTAAGCAGACAAGACGCGTTGGAAAACCGCTGCATTTTGTGTATCCACCAAGACTTTCTAGGGGACTTACAGAAGTGCAGTGACTTTCCCATCGGTCCAGTGTACTGTAAGGGGATATCCGAACTCCGAATCAAAGAGTACCTATTAGGATTCGACTTAGTGAACTGTTAGTCAAATATCTTCTCATACGTACCTGCTACAGAACTCTCAAATTTGCTGTCGACGAGAGTTTGCTTTAGAGCTGGAGTGAACTGTCATCCTTTTAGTTGTTTAGTAATCCTTATAAAGAACCTGTTATAAGAAATCAAAATTTTATGAGATGTAAAATGGGCGGATAAAGCCAAACTCTATTTGCGTGTGATACAGTATTTATCTGTTTTGCAAAACGTCATAAAATTCGTGGAATATATAGTCTTTCAAATAGATGCTCATATCACAAAGAAATGGTAGGTCATAGATATCTATTACATTTTCCACGACTTATTTCAATGTCAGCTTTGTTACCCGCAGATTATGTACCTTATAAATTGATTTCATAATTTTATCAGAGGCACCATTATTCATTAGAAATTCTGATAGTATGTTACACGAGGGCATTCATTTCGTTTCATTCGTTCTAGTTCATTTCTGCCTTGCCTTGAGCGGGCTCTTCTAAATGTTACTGAAAATGGATCTATCGACCAGAACAAATTTAGGTGTAAAATGGTTGATGTATGTGGTTATAATCTTTCCCGTAAGAAAAGGTAATAAAAGAATACGTATTAACTTTTGATTTTTAAATTTTAAGAGCGAAATTTTACACTTGTAGCGATTGTGACATTGACTGAACAATAAATCGATCAAACGAAATTTTCTTAATACTGCTTGCCGATAGCTGCAGTTCGAATGGATCGGATTTTGTAGAGAACAATTTGTATTTATTCATTCTTCCCTGTAGTATATCTTGTATATTGTTTGAAGATATACAACATGTATTTTTGTTCACTGGATTCCGACATGGTATTAATTTTTAACGAAGACGGTGCCAGAGGATATTAATCAGGGGAGTTTCAATATCGGGCCGTTTCTTACCAGAGGTTTTCGATTGAGATACTGCCATAGGTCCGATTAGCTTCTTAGTTCAAGGTCTAATTGTTAGGGAAGATTCGGGGACTGTATCTGCTCTCATTCATTGGAGGCACTCCCAGTGATGTGTGAGCTAGTCCTACTGGTTGTCTAAGTGTGATTCATAGCTTGCTTCTTTTCCTGGTAGACGAAATTGAGAGACTTCGCTCCTGTGTGCTCTACGTACACTTCTTGTCTCAGTTGGCTTGTTTTGGCGGCCTTACTCTTTATTTTGGGTAGTTTCCAAATCAGACCCATTACTTTTAGGAGCCATTGATTGAGAGAGTTCGAGAGGCTTCGACTTCCTCGTGGCCCTATTTGTAAGGTGATTGAAACCAGGTGGCTGCGCGTGATCAGAGAAACGGTCCAACCGAGTGTTAAAGCGAGCTAAATTGCTGCATTAAAAAGTCAGTGGTTGATAGTTCAAGAGGAGGAGCGTTCCTTAAGGATGCCCCATCATCCTCTAACCAACTAGTTAGCTTATGTGATGATTTTGCCGACTTTAGTCATTTTAATATTGAACCCACAGCGTGTAAGGAGCTTGCGATTTAGAAACTGATGCAGATTATGACTCCTTTGCAGATAGCTATGCTAACTCTTTTCCATGTTTATACTAGGAGCATGCTAACTTAACGTCGGTACTTAGTTTTTTATAAGAAATTAGACAACGTCTTTAACAATGACTTAGGTTTAAGTTCGTATACTCCCCTCCCCTCCCCCCATGGTCGCCTCTTTCGGAGGGACTGCTCCCCAAAGTCAGTAGTGTGAGAACATGTTGTCTGAACTGGCTGTTATTTCATGGGTTAATATATTCTAAAGAGTTGCTTAGTTTAGTTGCGTAATAGTTAGAATTATCTTAATCTGGTGTATTTCCACGTTAGACCCTTTGCCCTATCGGTACTTATAAGCGATGTGGTGGTAGAGTCTTCGACTCGAAGACTGGATAAAGTTACCGACGACTAAGTTGGAAATAAAAGACATTATAATGGCAGATACTACCTTGAAGATGCAAGCCATCAGCGCATAATTAGATGATGATGCTTTCCATCTGCATTAATATAAAGTCGGACAAAACTAAAACAAAACTTTTATGTTCGAAGCGAAGACTTAGGTAGACAACTCATCAGCATCTTCTTGTTTGACTCCAAATTGTAGTTGACTTTTTGATGGTGGGTTCTGATGAGAATCAGGCTGGAACCCCTTGTATTCTCATACAACGAGTTTTCAATTAACTGTGTTCTTCGGTTTTATTCCACTGAATAGTTAGTTATTCAAATGGTTCATATTTGTGACAACTTCCTTCGTTTGCCGTAAGAGGTTGTAGCTCCCTCTGGCACCCGTCTTAAACTGTTTCTGTTCTTTACACTGTTGTAATATAAGCATGGGTGTGTTGTGATAATTTTGATAAAATTTGTAACAATCTGCACTGCAATGAATTCAATTGAAAGGGTAGATGAGATGTTATGTAGTTATGGGGCATGTTAATATCTTGATGGCTGCGGCTGCTGAAGAGGTAGCAAGTACAATAAATGTTTGCTGAAAACGTTTCCTATTCAAATAGGCGCAAAATTGCTGGTCAAAACTCCCACGTACTTAGTGGAGATTCTGGAGTCCTAGCTGCGGCCTTGAGAAAGACGATGTTGTTTTAGCAATGCTACGTGGACTTTAGTCCACTGTATTATACTGAACCAACTCCAGTTGACACAAAGGCTTTATGCTGCCATGATCCCAAGGTTTATCATAATTAGGGGTCACCTTAATAAAATGCAGCGTTTTGTGTAACAATGCACCACCACCAAACATCTTGGCAGAGTTCTTAGGTATATGGCGCCTTCTTTTTTCTGTAGGTGATAAGGGCAGACTCAATAAACAATTAAAAGACTTGTTATTATCTTAATAGGGCTTTCTGAGAAATAACCAGAAGTACAACTATTTCCAGCAGTTGGCAAATTGCAATTTAAAACAAGTCTGATATATAGATATCCCAGGCAATCAGATTTCTCTGAGATTAGAGGTTGATTATTATTATTTAAAAGACATTAAAATAAAAAGAGTATAAGCACATAATTATCTCCATTTAAAATTTGAGTAAAACAAAAAAGCTCTTGACACAGTTCTAGTAGGTTGTAATTTCATTTAAGAAGATTTAACTTTAAATGACAGCTTATGGTTAATTTTTTACTCTGAGATGCAAGATCTCGTATACTAAAGGATGGTGGGAAAAGTAGCTAAATTTGTTTTTATAAATTCTTTAGTGTACCATGGAGAGATGCAATTGAGAAAGATTACTATAAACAAAAATGAATTAAAATATTTTAACACTTTTCAACTTCTGGAATTGGACTATGTCGCTTTTTATGAGGTTTGGTTGTGGACCTCTGAGGAGTCTGAGGGATAAATAGGTTGTGAGATGGCTCTGTGCCGATCTTGTGTTTGTTGTGCTTTCTTGCTAAGGAGTGGATGCCATATGTGTGGAAGTTGGTGAGATATGTTGTTTATGTGATTGTGGTGACGTAAGGAGTGGATAATTCCTTTAATTGATTTTTTCTGTTGGTTTTGTTGTCTATAATTTGGTTGTTTTCTCAATCAAAGGTGTGTCCTCCCTTCCAACAATGTTCCACGATCTCGTGACTCGTAATATCTGCAGTACCTTTGCATTGGCTCTCTTGTATTCTTTTTCCCTCTAACCAGAAGTGCGTTTTGACTCGCCAATATATGTCACTCGACAGATTTTACACTTTATCTTATATATGATAATGTTAGTTTTTTCTCCTGGAACAGGATCTTTGGGTTTTGACGGAGTGTTGTGTAAGGTGACCAGATGTTGTGTTGTAGAAGTATTCTCTTGATGCGTACGCTGCTGTCTTCGATGTAGCAAAGGCATATGTGTTTCAGAGGCTCCGTTTCTTGTTCCTGGGGATGTCTCTGTCTCTTTCGTAAGACCATTATGATGTCTTTTTGACTTGTATTGTTGGATGAGAGCATAAATTTTAGATGTTGGTCTTCTTTCTTTTGAACGGTAGGTAGATTCTAGCTCTTCCATACAGGGTCGTGATGACCCTGTTGCGGGCTGAGGGTAAATAATGGGATGCATGATTCAGATATTGATCGGTGTGGGTTGGTTTTCTGTAGATCTGGACAGCAATGGGGTAGTCTGCTTTTCTTGTAAGCTGGAGGTTCAAGAAAAGTATTTTTTCATCTTCGTCTGTTTCTGAAGTGCACTTGATACTGTGACAGAGGTCATTAACATGTTCAAGGAAGATGGGCAGATCTGCTGTCCTTATGATAGCAAATATGTCGTCAATATATCTTACCCAGATAGATGTTTTCCCTTCAGCGGTGGTAAGAGCTATATTCTCAAAGACTTGCATAAGTATTGTAGCAAAGATGAATGATATAGGAGCTCCCATGGGAACTCCTTCACTTTGTGAATAGATGTTGTTAATGGAGAGAAAACGTGTGCTATGGAGAAAAATTTGTAGGATGTTGAGGGTGTCTGAGGGCTTTAAGGTAGTGAAGTGTCATTGTTCAGGAAGTCTTGGATTTTGTAAATTGTTTCTTTGATTGGGATTCTGGTATACAGAGAAGTGACATCAAAGAAATAATGATTCATCAGTATTAACTGTTTCCTCCTTGAAAATAAAGTTTGCAAATTCAACTGAGTTGTTGCAGTGGTGTGTCTTCAATTTGGTGTGTGGCAAGAGGAGGTCAGTAACGTAACGGGAAAGTGAATGGAGAGGGTTTACAGAGTAGGAATCTGTAGGTCGTCTTAGGCTTGAGTACTTTGGGTAGTCCATAGAAACGTGGGAGAGGCAAATCCTTGGGTTTGATCTTGTGGTATAGGTGGTTGTCTAGATGTCTGTCATTTGCGCAATTTCATGAGTGTTTTGCTGGCCTTCGTCTTCACTGTGTTCATGGGATTCTTTTTCGGGATTGTGTATGACCCATTCTGTAAATGGTCAAGACACTTTTAAAGGTAGTCAGCTTTGTTCAGACTGACTGTGGCACGTCCCTTTCTCCGCAGGGGGGATGGAAATTGAGTTGTCTTGTTTCAGGGTCATTATAGGATTTCTTTCGACTTGAGTGAGATTGTCGGGAGACACATATGCCTTCCCTACATCGAGAGTATTGAGATCTGTACTGAAAGTACGATAGTGATAATGATGATGAAGATGATAGTAATGTGGATACAACGGCCTATCAAAACGACTCGAGGTAAATATTCTTAGATACTCTGAGGGTTGCAAAAGGGAATGCATTTACAAGGCTTTGTAAAGTTATGAAGGTAATCCTTACGTGTAATTCTAAGATAAAACACCATTTTGATGACTACCAATATACTAATTTGAATGCATAAAGCATTTAAGGACGGCAATCAATAAGTAGTGAAGGAGTCCTATATTGTTTGTATTTCTTTAGTAGGCCTACGAGAGACGATGGTTTACCTAACTATAATTTACACCGTCACCTTAAAAACGCCTCTGCAGTCCGCAAAATAAAATAACCATTATGAACCAGACTCTGCCTCTTGTAGCAGCTGACCACATGCGCCGTCATTAGTTTGTATACGATAGATCGTACACTGGGCATTAAAGTGTTGTTAGTTCGTAACTTAAAGCTGTCTCAGTTCTTTTCAGAAGGTTTGGCTAAAGCTGTTATAAATAACAGTCAGCATGTTAAGACTGTCACAGTTGAATGTACCTCCAGCTTTTTGCAGATTTTTCATTTTCCATCAGTTGGTCCACTAGGACTTGTTTATTCTAGAATTCTGCTATCTTACCTCCTTGCTACTAGAGGTCATTGAGCTCTCATAATCAGTTGGAAAAATGAACTCGGTGGATAATTAGAGGCTATAAAAAGAATTGTTGTT
>JAAAKM020006971.1:124120702-124131256 GCA_010016025.2 Alatinidae sp. Z8VKAUB7J3 | reverse complement strand
GAGGTCATTGAGCTCTCATAATCAGTTGGAAAAATGAACTCGGTGGATAATTAGAGGCTATAAAAAGAATTGTTGTTAGAGTAAGTAGGAAAGTATTTAGTGCTACTGTGAAAGCTGTTATGTAGATTACTGTTTCAGTGCTTAATGGATTGAAATGTATACACCAAAAGGACAAGGAGACACAGCTGGCAGAACTTTAAGATTACTTGTTGTTCGACCATAATCAGATCCGTCGTGCTTGAAAGCGCCTTCAGCTTTGCAGTGTGTACCAACAACATATAAACAGGAACAGATTAATGGCAGCGTTACAACTACATGTCGCCTCTCCCTTCTCTCAAGTGTGGGGCTTGGATCATAAATATTGTAAATCAGCTAGAAATAATATGTGTCTTCAATTTAGGATACCCTGATATCATCCGTGAAAAGTTTTTATGCTAAATTTAAAACGGATTAATCAGTAATTACGCTACTGGCTTTGGCTCTATTTTATGTACTTGTAAAACTATCTTTTGACAAAATGAGGCATAAATATTTGATAAATATGATAAATAATACTTTTTTATCGTAATTAAAGAAAACCTCTCCTGAGATGTCCTACCTGGAGAGTTTGCTTGGGATGTTATATTAACTAAATCTATACACTATATCTCCTGATGCAAGCAAACACGAGACCGTTAAGGTTTTTAAAGTTATAACTGCAACCATCGATAGTTTTGCAATTTTGATAGTCCCTTTCTGGTACCAAAATATCTTAATATCTTAACTGTGTATCGGTAATGCAGTTCCCTTTCCTTTACACATTTTGGGATTGAATTGTAAACCTCACTTGTATCAGGACGTGGACTTAAGATCAAGATAATTGTATTTTTATGTTACATTAAATTACAAAACAAGTTTAGCAACCAGATGCATATTAAACAGAGAAACTTTGGCAATACTATAATAACATTGCAAATAGATTCTTGGCCGAAGGTTAAAACAACAACTTAAGTAGAGAAATAAAAATTATTATAAAAGCTAAATGTCTATTTTGATAGAGAAAATTTGTGTGCTAAAAATGGAGTAATAAACGCCCCATAAAAGGTGACGATAAGTTACGTGGAATACAAGTTATGTTTTGCCTTCTTAGAACTTCTATCAAACCCACTTTTAAAGGGTTTCGAGATTTGAAGGATTGAATTTTAGTTGTTTTAAAGGTTCCCCTGAGGTTAAAAAGCTTCAAATACTTGTATATAATCATTTTTTGTAACCATTACTTTTCCCTTGAGAATGGCAACAGAGAGTGCCCAACCGTCGCGTTTAAATTTAAAATCTTATGTAACGAAATGGCTGTCTTTTAATTGTTTAACGCAAACTCTCCAATGAACGCACAACGTTCAGATAACTTGATAGGATTGCATTAAAGCTTGCAAAAGCGGACTATGACGTAGATTTCAATGTCTTATGTGAAAGAAACCACTAGCTTCCTTATTACACGATCAAACACCAGTTTAATACAGTGGCCTCACCCACCAGAGAGGACTGTAGTACTTTATCCTCTTCAGTGACATGCTTAGTAACATTGTTCTCTAACAAGGAAAACAAGAGAAACACTAAAAGAGAGGGAAAAAATTCGTTGTCCGCAGCCAGTTTTCAAAACCAAAAAAAAATATCATCTGGTCATCGAACAGAATGAAAGACAAAATGGTTATCTTTTAACCTAATCTACTTGTAGCTGCATGGGATAAAACAAGTTACGTTTACGAGTGATGACAGGTGGGCTGTGAAATTGGTATAGAGAAGACTTCTTTGTCGTCGAACATTTTTGATGTCGTGATTTAAGAACTGTATTTTCAACATTTATTTTGTACTTACTCAAAGATACGATTTGAATATTAATTTAAGTGATGACATGATGCTCTCTCTTGCACTTCTATTATTATATCTATACCCCTAGACAGATCAGCAGGGTGTATCCTTCTTAGATGTTATTAATGGTCTGTTTCCCACGAAACTAGGAGCAAGGATATCTACTTTTGAGAGAAAGCAACCTCGTATAGTTAACTGAACTGGCGGAGAACTTCAAGATCAAAAGTACAGTGAGCTACTGTCTGATGTTCTCACACAGGGATGAAGCAAACCTGATTAATTTAGGAATAAAGAGCCAAGATCAATCAATCATTTAAATCCGCATAAATATTAAAAATGAGAAGCAAACGCCGAGACACTATAAAGTACACATTTGTACTGGCCTTTCGTGTCTTTCTGAAGACTAGAATAAAATGAAATCGTTTATCATTAAGTCAACGCTTTCACGAAACTGTTATCTTGCCACATTTGGGGCAGGACTAGTCGAAGCTATCTACCTTTAATAAGCTGTTAGAATCATTCTTCATCTCTATCTATCTTACGAGTATGTTCTGTAAGTTTTAATGTTATAGTCTTTAAAGCTTCAGTTTATACCTCAACTGTATTTTTTAATGGAATACATTGCTAAAAATACTTCTACTAAAATTCAGTGCTGAGATGATAAAATTTGGAAAAAGCAAAAATTTCATCAGTAAATTTTGTTTAAACTTTTGTTTCATACATTTAAGCATTTTTTAATGATTCTGGATAAGAATAGGAGGAAGTAATAAAGCAAAATGAGAAAAAAATTAAACTCCATTTTAGCAGATCTGTCACATTTGTGGCACTTCATTGATTGAAATCTGCTGTGGTAAGCAGTCATACCAATGCTAGCAAAATATAGAAGCTCTAACTTTTTACAAGAAGCATATATAAACTTTGAATATATCAACGAGGATAGGTAGAGTAAGATGTTTTTGGACCCCACCAACAAAAGGCTAGTAGATGTATAATGTACCTCTTTCCTATCAAATTTGTAACAAGCATGAAGTTTGTTATCTGTTTTTATTGGCAAAAGTCAGGATAATGATCATGAGAGGATGTACTTGAATGATAAGGGTGATCCCTGAGAAAATGAAGTTGCCGCAGCTACAAAGTCAAACTCTACAATTCATTCTGCTAAGCGTTTTCGCCATACACTGATCACAGCAATGGTATGGAGTGAAATGAGAAAGCTATTACGATGCATTTATAGGAAACTAGAAGACCAAAACACTTCCTAGAAAATAGCGGTCACGAAGTCTTGTAATAAAACAAAACGTTTTCTAAACTGTAGTTTCCTTCTGTAGGAAAGTCTAGATGTTGCAAATCGTTTATATAGGACATCAAAGGTATCTGGCACCAAATGCTATCCAGTGTAGCATACACGAACTCTGTTGGATGAGGTTTGGTACAAGATGGTTCGCGCCCGATATCAAAACCTATCCTGGCTGTGTAACTAAGGCCTGTTACATACCTAGATACCTAGAAAAAGTGTTTATAAATGACAATACTTATTCCAATCACTATGTAGTTTACCGTTTTGAATGCAATTTTCCAGATTCAGATTCTCGCTTTTGCAATCCCGAATTGTATCTTAACGTACATACGTGTTGTTCGTAGTGTTTGAGTAGGAAATCTAAGTTACAGATTGGAAACAGATTTCTGTACCCAACTCTGAGCTACCAAAGGTTTTGCAAACTTCTCCTTCGATAGTCTTCTCTTCATTCTTACCTTGATATTCATTTTCTTTCATTCAAGTGGACCTACACTGCCACCGCGAGCAGAGAGTAATGAGTACTCGACAAAAGCAGACCTCGAATATGCAAATATTCAGACCATACGCTTGAAGAAGTAAGTGCTGAATGTTATACAGTTTTGTACTCCTATCCTTATCATTGAAGAAATCCTTCATGGAGATCTTTTTTTTTCAGGAGACGTATCAAAGAACTCCATGCAATTAACCCTTTCGTAACAATCATCGTCAAGTTGCTAGTAGTTTTACAGTGTTCTTTGCCTGGCTTCGTCTTCTTTCTTAGTTGACCAGTTGCATAACTTGTAGTTTGATGACTTGGATTAAACAATTGTTTGTAAACTTGTTGTGTGACAAACTTGTGTGAGTAGCGAGTCTTCATTTCCGCAAGTCCTAGGTCCTCAGTAAAATGTTTTAATGTAAGATAAATAAAGGTTGAAAATCTTCAATTTGCTAACCAGTCATTTCCAGATTCCCAGACAAAATACCCTCGAGGGTGATACATGCATGTTTCGCTCTTCTGTTACACAGTGTCGCTTTGCTTTCGTGTGCTGAATTATAAGAGAATGTTCTGTTTTGTTGAACCTGTTACTCCAATTTTCAAGAAACCAAAAGTTTTACGAACCTAACAAACAGGAATGTGGGTTATCAGAAATGCAATGCAGATGTTAATTTTCCGTACTTAACATTTTATCACATGACTTTCAAATGTGCCTTTTTTATCGTTTTATCTGTATTCTCGTAATTGTTTATATATACAATCTATATCATTTTCAATCTTTTAGGCAAGAAACAGCATACGAAGAAAAAGGTCAGTTTTATTTACACTACAGTGTTATATAACTGATAGCTAATTTTCGAATGTTATATTTACATATGTTTAGTTGTTATTGATTAATAAGATCTATTTTTATCGAACAGTAGACACTATGGTTACATAACATTAGAAACTATTATATTTCTCCTCAACAATGTGGGAAGAAGTCCAGAAAGTAGTAATATTTAACAAGTTCATCTATGTATGGCCCGTTACGCGATTTAGCTAGCCAAGGCTAAGTGTGCCCGCGGAACCCTGATGTGATAAAACCTTTTCCTTCTTTAGAGAGCGTGGCACGATTCAACAATTCTGTCAAATTATATCAGAACAATACTGATATATTTTGGCGATGGCAAGTCTTGTCCCAATTAAAATTTTTTTTTTGTAAAACTGTCAGAATTTTGAGGCCTGCTTCTTGCTATTATTTCTTTCTTAGGAATCCAGTCTCTGTCAGAAGTATTGACTTCCCCCTTTCTTTTTGAATTACACATTTTTTTTATAAACAACTAGATTTTCAGGGTCCAGGCTAAGCTTGCTAAGGGTATGATACATTTTCAGGGCTAAAGTTGCTTAACAGGTTTGCTAAGGTTATTTTTCTCCGTGATACCGAATCATGAAATCAATATATACAATATCTAGTTTTTCTTCTGTCTACTTACAGTGAGTTATATATGTAAATGGTTCGTTATGTATTTGTTTCAAATCAGAAAAGAATTCTTATGTCTTTATTTTTAAGAAAATTTGTAATTTTGTTGTGCGAAAAAAAGTTACTAACTGTCAGGGCTGAGGGTTGCTAAGCAAGTTGCGTAATTTTTTTGGCTAATTTGAGGGCCGAAGCGTTAACAACTGGGTTGCTTATATAAATAAATTGTAAAGGCTTTTTAATAAAAGGCAGTGAAAATGCACCCCCCACTAAAGCGCAGTAGCAATCTGCATACTTAATGGTCTCTCAAACGTTTGTACTCCACAGCATCCGTTTTTTGAAATATTGTAACTTTTCCGAAAGAAGATAAGACTTAGTTGGACCAAGATGTCCAAAATAATAACTTGATGAACCAAACATTAAAGAATTCTAAATACAAAGCAGGCGTGTATGCTGTTGTCGACTGTGCCACTCCACTATATTTATTTTCGATTTTATTTTCAACTATTTTTCACTATTTTACGAAACTCGACCGATCTCCTCTACATTCTTCCGCTATTCAATCACGCGGTCTCGAAACCCCCAGCCTAGTATCCTATCCTATTTTACATATCATTCAATTACTCTTGAATACGTTTATTGTCATATTTGAATCGCCTCACAATTCTTTTATTTACAACTTTATTTACAACTTTCAAAATTGGGCGGGGAAACTCAAAAGGAGGCTAGAACTCCTCGCTGTTCTTTAAATATCGACAATGGCGGGTACTACGAACACCCGACCATCGAACATGGTAACATGTGGCCGATAACTAAGCTTGTTATAACTTAAACCTCTAAATTCAATGGCTTACGGATGTAACTATAGCTAATGGACTACCACGGACTATCGGTAAGTTTTCCTAGATTAAATACCACTTCTCTAACTCATATCGCAATACCCTTTGACCTTTCTCTTAGAGCGAGAAACGAAGCAATCAAGCTTTGTGTTTGTTGATGCAGATGAAAACACCCTCGCTGTGCCTCAACAAATCGGTAAGTAACCGTTGCCATTGTATGCAGTTGTTAAACTTGCTTTCTATTCCGATGCTAGTCAATATTTGTATAAAGATCATATGCAAAGTAATTACTTTCGTAAAGTGTAGCAGACCACAAACGTTTCAAAATTTATTTCATTTAATCATTAAGGTAAATAATTAAATAAGAGAACTCTTGTTTTGCATACATGAAGTTACCTTCCTCACCTTTCAATGTGCTTTCTCGTTTTTCACTTTATCAAATGTAACCGAACACAACACCTTAAAAATCTGTTTCATCCGTACTCTAATCTGAATAATTTAGCATGTGAAATCCTATTATGCATGAATTAAGCTAACTATCACACTTTCAAGTATGCTTTCTCGTTGCCCTCTTTATAAAATGCAACCGAACACATAGTACTTTAAATTGTGTTTCATTCCTATTCCTAGCTGAATAAGTTAGCATGAGAAATTCTATCATGCATACATTAAGCTACCTATCACACTTTCAAGTATGCTTTCTCGTTGCCCTCTTTATAAAATGCAACGGAACACATAGTACGTAAGTTACTTACACACTTAGAAATCTGATTCACTGAAATAGCTCTTTACTTTCAAATGTAAGAAGAGAGAATTTCAAATGGTATATGTCTAAAAACTACCCCAGAAAATAGAACATGACACTACCTTGCTTATGAAGAATTGTATATTCTATAATATTGTTAGAAAATGTTCATTTTGTCTAGTATATCTCTTTGTGCATGTTAGGGTGAAGCGCTGATTTGTGTATATATAGTTCATTTACAAGCTCGTCACTTTTTCTATGAACTGTCAGCAAAAATGCCTCTCTTCAGATTTCGGGCAAAATAACGTCTTAAACTAGGATTTAATCAATAACTGTAGCATCAGCATATCCTTTGGGTTTAAATTTGCTTTCCTTAATGTGTTACAGATTATGAAACCATATCTGCTGATCTAAAATTTGATCAAGAGGACCCTCAGTGGCACAGCATGGATATCCAGTTACGTGTTGATCCAACTGGTAAACTGGACCCAGTCATTTCAAAGAGGGAACCAACTGATGACGTTCATATCGTGTCAGAAAGAAAAGGTAGGTCTTCACGTATTATAACTTTTGTTTACAATTGAGAAATGGGAAGAGCTCGTTCATTTTTAGAAGTAATTAATTTTGTGGGATAGTTAAAGGAATGTGAAAGAGAAGGTATACAAGATGGTGGTGTAACCGGCTATGTTGTCTGGCATTGAAACATATCCTATGACCAGCAGCCACGCAAAGAAGCTGGATATTGCGGAAATAACAATGTAGGGATTGGTTTACGGCTTCACAAGGATGGACCATGTTACAAATAATGACATCCCCAATCGACTAAAATTAGAGAGCATTAGTTCAAAATGTAAGGGGTACGTCTGAGATGGTTTAACATTGTGAAGAAGGGGGGAATCCGAGTATTATGCAGAAGGTCACTGGAAATGATACATCTGGGTGGAAGAAATAGAGGAAGACTAAGACCCCGGTCGCGGGACTGTGCCATCAAAGACGAGAGGAATGAAATTAACAGAGGACGACGTTGAAGAGGAAGACATGCGCCGCAGCGACCCCACAAACTGTGGGCGTTTGTGATACCGTTAAAATACTCGTTCACTGATATGATCGCTGTGGCTGTCATACATCTTGCGATTATATTAATACCAATGTTATGAACGTCTTTCCCTAAGACGTCCTTAGGGTACAGTACACTTGCGTCTCCAAGTACAAGGAGTTTAAGGTCATCGTGTTTTCTTAATTGAGATGTGGCCGTAGTAAACTTGTACCTGAAGAGTTTGAAATATCTTTTTTTCTGAATTTTTCTAAATGTGATAGGCTCGGACTCTTCTTCATCAAGTGATTCCATTGCAAAGAAATCCAAGCCTTCAAGCAGCCCACATTCCTCTTCTGGAAGCCATTCAGATGAGACCCCTCCCAGACCGGATGACGAGGAGCCGCCTGAATACGGTATATAAATACAAATTTATTGCAATATATGCATAAAACCTTTTGTGTTTATTGAGTTAATAATAGCTGACTTGGGGGGAGGTTTTTAAAGAAAGTCCACGCTGTTAACGCTTCCACAATAATCATCCCCTAGTTACTATTGGTTTACAGTGTGTGTTTCCTTGGTTCTCATTCTTTTTTCATTTACCAATCGCATAACTTCCTCCTTTTTCTTAGTCTACCGATCGCATAACGTGCAGTTTTATGACTTAGATCAAACATTTGTTTGTAAGATTAAGTTGTTGTGCCATTGATCTTTAAGTAGTGACTCTACATTTTTGCTCATGTCCCCTGGTAGATGCTTAAATTTAAGCCCAATACAAATTGGGAATTTTCCATTTGGTGACAATATTTCCCTAGTTTATCCTGCCAAACGCCCTCCAAAAGAATACATTCATCTTTTTGTTTACTGTGAGACGGATTTCTGCTTAATAATATTAAGTTCCTGGTGAAATGTTTGCCAGTTACTACATAGTGCGAATGCTCTGTGCAAAAATATTTTGATTAGCGCCATGTTATAACTGTACGGGGAAGAAGAATTGACGAATGGCGCTAATCAAAACATTTTTACACAGAGCCTTCCCACTATGTAGTGACTGGCAAACATTTCATCAGGAACTTAATATTATCAAGCAGACCTTAGTCACCAACAATTATCCACAGTGCCTGGTCGATTCTAGTATCAAAATGTCTTTGGACAACAAAATCGGTATCAAAAAGGATACCGGTGTTGCTGAAATGAGAACCGTCATTTCATTGTTTTCTTCCTCGGCATTCCTTTCTTTCAGATGACGTGACACCAAATGTCTTCACTGAAGTTGAAAATGTCACATACACTACCTTTAAGGATCCTGACGGAACAACAATGACTACTATTACAACCACAACCACCACTACAACCACTGATGGTGCTCAAGTGACGGTGGATACCGACCCAATTCGCGAGGTGGAAAGAATGGAGCACAGTGAGTTATAAGCGACGAAGAAAAGACGATGTAATCATAACTGGATTTTAACGGCAAGCGTTATGTGAGAAGGCAACGTATGATCGTTTCTAATTGCCCTCATAACCTCAAGCAAGAAGGAGGACAGGAGTATTGCCACGGTTCATCAGACATTTGTCAGAAAATCACAGCTCAAACTCTTGTTTTCTGCGATCACCCTTGCTTTTTGACTGTAACGTCTTGCTGTCATTTTACTTTCTGAATTTTTGGATGCTGGATCTATCTGATTATGTCATTTCATTTGTTACAATTTTATCTAAATCAGTGCTATGTGAAAACGCATTGGAAAGCTAAATTTTATGTAGGTACTCCATTATCCAGAATATAAATTTTTCCCTTTATTACATAATAAATGTAGTCGTCATATTATAGGTTAATCAAAAGTAAAGCATTTTAATACAAATGGAATCTTTTCTTACATTTTCTACATACGATTTTAGAACATCAAATTTAATTTGGACTTTGTCTTACATGAACGATTGGAAGTGCAAAAGCCAATGTCAATTCCCCTATAAATTACACATCTAGCTTTTCTTTCAGCTCCTAAATACTTCTGCACCTGAGATTAAAGTTACATCTTTCAATATATTGTTTCAAATTTGGCATACAAAGCAATGTAAACATTGATTTTTAGGTGTGCAGCTAATCAAAAGATTGCTGATGGAGAAACAAAAGTGTTCTATTGTACTCAAAGGATCCGAGGTCGTTATGTCATCATCAATATACCAAGAACTGAAGTTTTAACATTATGCGAAGTTGAAGTGTATACCTATGGTAAGTTTGTATTTAAAAATCACTTTGCGAATGAAAGGTTATAAAAAAATCACGCAAAATATTCGTTTACCAAGAAGGGACGTTAAAATATTTCATGAGGTTGACGTCTTTAAAAATGATTCTAGTGTGTAAATCACTAGTAATAGATGCAAAGTTTCAATGATGGTTTGTAATAAATGACACCTATCATTCATATACGAAGAGAGAAAGTTTTCGCATGATGCAAAGTTGAGCCGTGTTTATACTGTATGTTCCGGTTTGGTGACTTTTCAACACGCAACAATTCATTACGCGACAATTCATTACGCGACAATTCATCACAGCGACAATTTGTCATGCGACTATTCATCACCTGAAGATAATATTAATATGTTATTGGTAACTTGTTATCTTTTGCTTTACCAGGAATATTCCTAAGGAAATTGTTTGTTCACGTAATTCTCTCCCGTCTACATTTACTGATCAACTTTTGTTCGACCCAGTGGGAGGCACAGGGAGCGACATTTGACTACCTTATCTATATTTGTTACTCTATGGTCGGCCCTCAGTTTCGCTTGCAGTCTTTTAGGTCAGTTATGTTAGATGAAACTGACATTTAATATATTCAAAAGCAGTGCAGTATCTG
>JAAAKM020006971.1:124081943-124098327 GCA_010016025.2 Alatinidae sp. Z8VKAUB7J3 | reverse complement strand
TCAACTGAAGCTGAGCGCACCGCATCTGATATACTACGTCTTGAAACGTCTTGCCAAGTTTTATCTTAGAACCACTTGGAGTGACGAACATGAGGGCAATCTCAACCTGATTCAACTACAAATACTAGGAAACGTTGACGTTTAGACATTTTAAAACACAGAATAGACGTCGGTTAACTAAACCATCGATTTTGTATAAATAGGTATGATCTTTTCTTACTTATCGTACGCACATTAAATAAACTCAAGGTTTATCTTCTGCTTATTTTATTTGTTGTTATTCGTTTAAAATGTTGATAGTAAACTCAAATTTAGAAAATTTCCGGTGTTACAAACGAAAAATGTTGAGTCTTTATGTGTATTTTTATGAATACAGCCATGCTTTCAGAGATTTCCTACAAACGGACAAATATTTGCGCTCTGTAAAGGGAATTACAGAAGGTATTCGAAAAAACTGAATAATGTTTCTGTTTTGGGAGATTGTGCATTCAACGCACACCACGTATTCGCTACTAGAACGATGAATGGGCCAAGCGTAGAATCTGCATCATGGGGAGGTAGTGACCAATGATTTGTATGAGTGTGAGAGTGTGTAGCCTGTAAAGGCAACGTTTAAGAAAAGCGCCGGACTAGTCCCCTCAATTTTGCAAACCTTGACTGCCCTTCAAAATTCCTAGTTGGGCGCCTGCAACCTCGGTCAATAATCTCTGCTTACACATAAACAAGTTTGTACTTTGTAGCCAGCAGCTAACGCCAGGCGGGGGAGGAAGACATTGATTGCAGAAAAAAACAGGAATATTGCAAATTTGCATTGTCAGGTAGCATATCCCCTGCCCTTTTGTAACGTGGACAGAACCGTGAAATGGCTCAGTTACTGAAAGAGAGTGCAACAGGAGTTTTAAGCTGTCGATATTTGCCCTTAAATGTTGTAACCCTTTGAAATATATCTACGGGTTACAACATTTAATATCTAATAGTATTTAAGCCCTGGATACATGCCATTGCTATCTCACTGTCCATAGTTTGGACAGAAGCGAAAGTTGATGTGCATGAGTTTAGTTCATGTTTACATTACTTCTATTGATCATTTAAAATTTATCTCGGTCAGTGGTGTAGGTCGACGTGCCATATTTACATACCATAAACAATTATGTTTATGTAATAATTATGTTTATAAAGACACAAACAATGCTATTTATATCAGCTTTGAATTCCTACATTCATTTCTGCTTTAATAGAAGAATACTTTGATGTCTGCAGTCGTCGTTTCATTGAGCATCATTACAATGGACTTCGTGCGGTCGTCAGTCTGACATGCTTCGGCCATAAGTCCATCAACGGGATTCTTCGTTATGAGATCCCAGAACTGTTTTTCGTCACTTGCTGTTGTGTTACGGGACGCTGGTTCCAATGACCCTAATTCAAATACAGAGAAGAGAATAACCCAAGACGTTACGACGAGCACTGTCCCTGATGTCCTAAAATCACTTTTCATTACTGATCAGTACCGTAGCCAGGGGGATGCTTGGTATGCTTAGCATCCCCTAGAAGTGGAGTTCAAGGTAAAATAGCATCCCCTAGTTCATGGTTGTCTGTCCTAGAGTTTTGAAATGTATCAGAGCATTTCTCAGGCTAAGACAGACTCCATATATATTTTCCAAGATATCAAATCTGTACAACTAAATTTGAAAATTTTGAAGTGCAGTTAACTACAGACACCTGGTTTCTTGTGGTAACTTCCAATTCATATTGATCCCACATGTTTTTCCTGTGTACGCCTTAAATTTATAAAGCATGCCCTAAAATATGTTCCTAGGTAATAGGCATGCCCTACAGAGATAATCTGGCTACGGCACTGTTACTGATACATCTCTACCTCGAACTTCAACTTCAACTGATTTGCCTTGTTGATCAAACAAAACCTATTAAGTGCTCATATGGAGCTGGTAACACAACAGTTGCATGGCAACGAATTGTTTGACAACGTTCGAACGGTCGCAGAACCAAATTTCGAACTCGTGTTTTGTCTTTTGTCATCTACCTCAATCTCCTAAGGTATTCTGTGACCGATTGCAATCAAATTTGATAATATGCAATCCGTAAGGGACGAATGACATTCGGCCACTGTACACTATTTGAAACAAATTAAGGAAGTTGTTGCCAAACGTACGTAAATCAAACTTCAAAACAGTTACCTTTCGGTTTCTGCATCATTTCGATGTCGTCCTGTTCCCCAAACTAGATAGAAACAATTCATATCAAATAAGAAAAGTCGAAATCCATCACATGAAATTGTAAGAAGACATAAAAACTTATAAAACTAAAATATCGTGATGGAAGTCTTATGATAACGCAGAGTAAATTATGGGCATTCTTTATATGTATTGCCAGACCTTAAAAACTCCTCCCCCCCCCCCTCTCTCTCTCTCTCTCTCTCTTGCCCTACGATATACACGACCTTTAGTAGCTCACACCTTAGGCATCATCAATTGACGTCAACAGAGAGGAGGGAATTAAGTCTTGGAAATAGTTCGCTAGCGTTGACCAAAAGCTAGAGGGGAGGGATTAAGGATTCCGCAAAATACACGTCAACTGAAAGTGTAAATAATGCAAATGCAAACATGTTGTTTAAATATGATCATAGTGCTGATCCAGTGACGGTCAAGGAATACCACCCTCTTCATGGGAGAGGAGTCTATCTTCCCCCTTTTTTGTTAGTTGCGGTTCTATGACGAGCTCCTTAAACCCCAAGCCTTAAGTTCGTCTTTCATATATCTATGACAGTAACCTAAGCAAGAGTTGCCCATTACATAAATGCAAGCTATGTACTGAAAGTAAAAGGGAACGTACATATGATCTGCCACTTTCTGGTACTGTTCTGAGCTTCGATGATAACTTCTCCTTTTCAGCAATGTCAGTTCTGCTGCTCCGCTGTACCTCTTCATTATCTTGTAATTTTGTGCCACAGGCCAAACACCAGACTTGAAAGTTCTTCAGGCAGACGCTCATGTGATGTTTATTTCGCTTTATAAAAATACAATAAAAGGTGCATGAGATCGGGAGTCGTAACTAGGTGTTTCTCAGAGAAGTTCTCATTGTAATTCATTTTTGAAATATCCATAACTGGACGTTGTACCTCGTTCTGCAAAGCAAATCTTTGTATATCCGTGGCATGATGTCCATACAATGGACACTATTATTTTATCTTTTACCATCATTTACTACCCTTGCCATGTACCACCTGTCTCTACTAACAAGCAACAAAGTCAATGTGGCAAGAATTTCAATAAACAACAGACACTTACTAAATTACTGCTCATAGAGGTGGAAGATGGGTTGGTTAAAGAGTGAAGCGTATATTTGACAAAACTTTTGACTCATATAGTGCAATCACCGTTTTCACAATTTTTAACACAGTATTGAGGTTTCAGACAGGGACTACTTTGCTTTCACCAAAGTCCTCCGCAACAATAGTGCATCCTGTGCCCCTTCAACACGTAAGGGAAGGGACATTTAAGAGAAGGGTATATGTTTTATTTTAGTTGGTGCTGGAAAAAAAAAGGATGTTAAATAGTGCTACTAAAAGAGCAGAAGCATTTATTGGAGCTTATACTTTACCAACTACACTGTTGGATATGAAAGTGATACCAACATTCTGCCTTATAAAACCACTGTCTATGAAAGTAAATTGAAGTTAAAAGAAAGATGGGTTACACCTTAACGTAGGGCACTGCCAATAATAAAAAAAGGTAAATGAAGCTGCTGAGCCTGCTGCAGTCTCCAAAGGCTGAAGCTGGCAGGCTTTTTAATGTAACCTCAATGCTGTGAGGGCAACCAATTGGGGAGTTCAAGTAATTTTTTTTCATATAAAGACAAAATTTTGTATGCTGTAGTTGGCATGTAGTTTCCATATAGCTTGCATAGCATTTGCATGTAGTTTGTGTATAGTTTCTATGCCTTTGCACGTTTCTGCCTTCGCCATAAACACTAAAACCGGATTTTGTTATACTGACAAGAGATCCTGAGCAAGTTTTGTTATTTCATTATTACAACAATGTCCCATCTTTTACACAATCTTTTAACAGCTGCAAGAAATGTGCACGTCGCTGGAACGAGGACTGGCATTTCTGAACCTGTTTCTTAATGTTTCTTGGTCATTGGTTAATTTACACTAAAATCTATTCAATAAAAATCAGTGACAGGGTGTTCATAGATTAAAATCGGTTAACTTTGGCAACATCATAGATTTATGCCATATATTATAAACCTGTACAGTTTATACTGCTCAAAGACTGCAACCATTTGAGTATCATGAAGCATCTAGAGCTACTACTTCTCTCTCTTGACTCTGAGTGATGGCCATTTTGATGTGGAGTGATAAAGTTTAAGTTGAACATTAAATTGCTATAAAAGGGCTTTGGGGATTGAGAAATTTATTCTCCCTGACAAGAAGACAAAGGAAAATTTACCTAATTAATCTATTTAAGTCATTTCTGCACAATTTTCTGTAGGTACACATGTAGCAATAACATGCTGACATCCTTTCTTACCATGTCCTTTATCTTTATTAACATCTGACATGGCAAGATAGTTTCAAGCATTGGTGGTGGCAAATGTAAATTGTCTCTATCAATGCATGTATTTTGTGTTTCAGTAACTGCTACCACCACAAGGTGCAATTGAGCCTAGTAGGATTAAACCTCATTATCATATATGTATTATACAGTTATGTATATGTAACAATGCTTACAACAGATACATTAACATTTCAAGAGTTCAAGATAAATTCCTACACTAATCAACTTTATAGTAATGGTGATATGGCTGTGGTGATAATTGTGATCATGATAAATACAGTTATGGCAATGACAATAGCAGTTATGCTATTGATCTTTTTGATTGATGTAGTTATTATGGTAATAGTTTAAATGTTGGTAACATACCAAACAGTGCTGCCCAATATGATCTCCAGCTTGCTTTCCACATCCAACAAAGAAGCAGCATTTCTAAATTTGATAAAAAAAATACAATAGTCTCTGTTGCATTACATAGCCCATTCAAGTGACTTTTTAAAGCCCGGGGGAAACTAGAAAAACATCTGAGCCAACATTTGTTTAGTCGGATGTGTTTTTTTTAGTTTCCTCCACCAACCCAACAATCTTCTTCAGTTTCGCCACTGCACAAAATTCGTGTTGGGTTGTGTTTTATCATGGTGACAGAGTGGCACGTCCAAACCCACAAATTGGCATCTGGACCAATGAAGTGCAGCAAATCGGTAAAGTGCTGCATATCCATTTATTTGCATAAAGCACCAAAAATCTTCCTTGTCTGTCAAGTCTAAGTCTTTGAAAATACTTGCATACGCTTCCATCTTTTCACTTTCCCATAACCAACAACGATCTGGACGGCAAGGGCCTCTGATACAAGGTTCATCGTCAAATTCACGCTCCTTAAACTCTGTCAGCACAGGCACGATGACAATGCTTTGTTTCCACAGTTGTGGACAGGAGTTGTGAACAGGTAAAACATCTGTTGGCAGATGTTTAAGTCCTCAGTTTCCCCGGCCGACATCAATGTTCGTGGGTAGTGGGGAAACCTGCCCAACAAAATGTTTATTCAGATGTTTTTCTAGTTTCCCCTGGCCTTAAAGCATAATGTACACTATATTCTGTCTTCATACTTACAACTGCCTACAAATAAAAATAATAATAGTATGTACATCTCTGTATAAATGGAGGAGGTTAATGCAATGCTTGGAGAAGATAAACCATTGTGATATTATTGTGTTTTGTTGACTGTGGGTAACAAATAAAATTTAAGCCAGATTGTTCATTAGTGTGTTGTTTTACAAAAAGATATCAAGTTTAATTTTGCCTACAATATTGCAATGATTCTTCAATTTATACTCAATCCAGTAAGGGCTGAATTTTGGTCAGTACTTTAAAAATCTTAGGAGCTGATGTAATCAACAGCCAACAATGACAAAAAGAGGACTAAATTGCAAACTGTTCACTAATACAATCACTCTGGCTGATGACTTTGGCTTTTGCTGATTTTATATGAGTACATCATTCACCTTGCAATGATCTTCTTTGGATTTTTAACCGCCATAGGTCTACAGTATGTCCATGACTCTAGAGTAATCTCACAAACATAAATTTCTAAGTGAACATTGAACCAGGGCTGTACTAAGCCATGGGTCTGCACTCCCCCAATAAATGTTGTTCCTCAGTTCCTAACTGGATCACATATCATACTCAGATAATATCACATTCAGATGGACATAGCAACCTTTCAACTGTATCATTTTGGAGCAATGGCTTCCCTTAACCACCCACCAAAAATGTTACTCTTGGCAAGGCAAGGCAAGTGGGAAGTCATTGGAAATTACACAGCACATCTACACATTATGCTTGTAGTGCCATTAGGGCATAACAAACATATATACCAATTAGGATATTCATATTTCACTCAACCTCTCTTTCACGGGAACTACTGCAAATCTAACCATAGATAGGTGACACTGCAAATCTGTCCTTCCAATATTTTGTTGGTTGTTTGTGATCCTACAACAACTACCTGGCACTGATTGTAAGATAAAAAAATGTAACATAGTAGCAGTAAAATCAGGTGACCATTAGATTAATGGTAAGCACTGCTTGTTATCTTTAGTACTCAACAACATGCTTACAATCAATCTATACCTGGAGGCATGCCCATAAATGAGGTTGCTTGGCATCACAGTCAGTGCATCTTTCCTGGACCTAAAAGTAGTTGAAAAAGAACAAGGCAAACTGGTTAATGCTTGGTGCACCTGACTGTACGTAAACCAGATGCAAAGGTAATTTACATTTACTTATTATATTGCCACACCAACCAATGTCAATTGTTTCATTTCATTTTCGACTTATATAACAACCTCTATAACTTTATATATCTGTTACTAATGTTATGCATGTTGACATTCATGGATACAACACTGCATGCCACATGATTGTAAGTATTAATGTTACAGAAATGTTTTTCACATTGATCAATGGAAAGCTCTCCCAGATGAAAAATTCAACACATGCCATCGTGTTCTGGCATTTTGACAAATATACTATGAATTTTTAAATTTGACCAGCATATGTCTTGACAGATTATAGCACTTGGTTTTCTTATTTGACAGTTTGTACATCAACTAGCAATGATATACACAGAACACATGTAAGGCCCTTGTGTAACAGGAGTATATATAACTTAGACACTTTGATAATGACAATATTTGGTTTATTCATTTGATATCTATACCCAACATATTTCACACAAATACACTACCACAGAAAACAAGTTAGTATACACGTAACACACCATATCCACACAGAGTGACTAACATGACATAAGTGGGGCTGAGTGGCAATCAAGTTAACAGGTTAACTTGAGACTTTTTTATCGGTTTTAACACCTTGTATTCCCCTTGATAGGGGCTAGGCCGATGCCCATATATACATGGGACTTTTGTTGGAACTTTGAGCACTTTAAGACCAGATGCCCTTTCTGTCATCACCAATGGCCCTTCGGGAATTGAACAAATTCCCTCTAGCATAGGGAGCACGTGAACTATCCACTGGACCACAGCAACTTACTGACACATAGCTTCAAAACACTCAAAATTACGCCAGTATTCCTCAAATACTACACTCAACTCTTTCAACACATAGAAGTATCAAACTCATTGATGTTACCTCTGTCTTGGATTCCCATCTTTGCTTCATATCCTTGTACTCCTCTGCTGTAAACAAATGTTGACATTTAGCTGTCATGGTAAAGTTCTTGTGTATAAATTTGTAGTTGTCTTTTGTATGATACACTATTTCCCATCCCTCTGTAACCTGTATCAACAATACATTTTCCACTGTCAACTAAAAATTTCTTTATCCATTAGCTTATCCATGGGGCAGCAAATGTGTGGTGTTTTTCAGATTTGAAAGAGGCAACCCTCTGAAAGATATAAAGCAGATTTCTTATCATCAAAATGTAATCACACACAAATGTCAACTCTTAAGCCAAATTTTAAAGTAACAGTAGCAGGATTAATGAAGTGCAACCTTGAAAATTACACACATATAATGGTATATATACATATATATGAAGAAAATATAAAATTTCATATATTGTATTTGATATAAAGGAAAACTGGTTTCCCTCCTTCAAAGGAGTTCCTCAGGAATAAATAAAACTATTGTTTACAACCAATTTATGGACTTTTTAAGTTTAACATTATTTAAGTTTAACTTTTAAGTTTAACTTTTAAGTTTAGCATTATTGCAATTGCTGAGTACTTATATATCTCTGGCACCGATGAAGGCTCAAAGCCGAAACACAATTAATAATAATAATAATTAATGAATTTCCCCTTACCCACTGAGTGGAGGCGCCTGCCCTCTCCCCAGGGAGAGGGAGCTTCGAAATCGCACAAACAAAATCCCTCTCCCTGGGGAGAGGGCAGGGTGAGGGGAAAACCGGGCAGACAGATGCACCAAGGTTCAATCAGGAAGACGAGCCCAGCTTACAGCCGTCCAAAGCAATCCAATCGAACTACCTACCGATTGCCCGCCGCGGCGTTGCTCGTGCCGATCGGGGGGTGTTCGCGGATCGCGTCCTCGTTCAATTCGACGCCCCAACCGGGTCCTTGCGGCAGCCTGAGGTACCCATCCTCGATTTCCGGCACATAGGTCACGATGTCGTCCTTCCAGGGGACGTCGTCGACATCGATCTCCATGATGCGGAAGTTCGGCAGGGCGGCGCAGAGATGGGCGCTCATGATCGTCGACAAATGGCCGTAGAAATTATGCGGCGCGCAGTTGATCTCGTACGCCTCCGCCATGGCGGCGATCTTCAGGCTCTGCCAGGCGCCGTTCCAGGGCAGGTCGATGATCGCCACATCCATCGAATGATGCTCGAAGAAGGGCCGGAACTCGCGCAGACCGTACAGCGACTCGCATGAGGCAACAGGTGTGCGGATCGAGTTGCGAATGTGCCGCAAGCCGGCGGGGTCGTACATGTCGATTTCGAACCAGGTCAGGCCCAGATCGTCCAGCGCCCGCGTAATCTGCAGATAGCCCTCGGTCTTGCAATTGAAGTTGAGGTCGAGATGGATGCCCATATCCGGCCCGGCGCCTTCGCGGAAGGCCTCGAGCTGTTCGCGCAGCCCGTCGATGACGCTCTTCTCGACATTAAGCTCGGGTCCGCCACCGCCGCGCGCGAATCCCGGCATGTAGAGTCCCGGATTGCGGTCCCACAGAAAGATATTTGTTTTCAACGCCTTGTAGCCGCTTTCCTTCACCCGGCGGCCGAGCGCCACGACGTCGTCAAGCGAGCGCATGCGGTCGAGGCCCATCGCCTCGGACGCGCTGTCATTCATCAGATAGGTGCCGCAATGCGACCAATAGAGCTTCATCCGGTCGCGCACCGCGCCGCCCAGAAGTTGATGGACGGGCACATCCAGCGCCTTGCCGGCGATGTCCATCATGGCGTTTTCGATCGCCGCGATGGCCTGCTGGTTGATGCCGCCCGGCGCCTGCCGGGTCATCTGATAGAGCTGCTGGCTGACCGGTTCATGCGCGCGCGGATCGCACCCGACAACCGCCGACACCAAGGCTTCGATCACCCCGGTCAGCCCCTTGCTGCCATAGCTCTCGTTGTATTCCGCAATGCCGGTCAGGCCTTCGTCGGTCTGCAGCTTGAGGAAGGAAAAATTGCGCCAGCCCGCACCGCAATGCAGTGTCTCGCAGCCCGTAATTTTCATGAGTGTCTCCGTCTATTCGCGGTAGATCGGTGCGTTGGGCACCGTGTCCGGCCCGACAATGCCGCCGGGACGATCGACCGTCTCGCGCGTCCCGTGCCGTTCGTAGAACGCGTCCGGCAACGGCCGCCCATCCATCGCTTTCAGCCAAATCCGCAGCAAGTGCCGCTTGCGGTCCGGGTCCGCCTGATCGACATAGCCGCGCCGCGAATGGAAGATGACATGGTTGTTGACGAACTGCATGTCCCCGCGGCTGAAACCCTGGTCGAACCGCATCTCCCGCGCCAATGTTTGCGAAAGTTCCAGCGCCTCCTTCTGCGCAGCACTCATCTCGCCGCATGCCTCGAAACGATGCGCAGAACCGATATAGGTCGGCTCAACATTGGCGCTGAAATAGCCCTGATGATAATTGAAAATCGGTATCTTGTAGTAAGGCGGCATGCCCGGCGGCACCTCATCGCGGCGGTCGCGGTAATAGGGTTCCGCCGCCACGCGCACCAGATCGGGTCGCCGCTTGAGCATCTCATTGTGCAAGGTGACCGAGCTGACGATGCTGCTCTCGCCGCCGGAGACCGGGGTCTCCAGGCACAACAATCCGACGACGTCGCAGCAATCGACGTGGAAGGGGATCTCTTCCCGCGAATAGGGCCCGCGTTGGCTGGGATTGGACCGGCTCTCGCCGAGATCCGTGACGTGACCCAGCACGTGGCCGCGCTTGTTCTGCGAGAAGACGCCGTCGCTCAGATGCCGGCTGACCGCCCAGAAGGCGATCGCCGTGGCGCGCTTGCCCATCGCCTCGACCGGCAGCCCGCGAAACAGCACGAAACCCCGTCCGTAAAGCAGTTCCTGGCGGACTTCCTGTAGGGACGCGGCCAAACGCGGCAGCGGAAAATCCGCCGCTTCGAGGGTCATCAGGTCGATATCGTCGTGATCGAAGGGCGCGATCGCCGCGCGGAGTTCGGCGATTTCCGCCGCATCGAAAGCGTAGAGCCAATCTTCACTCGCTTCCATCTCCGCCGCCGTCCATGCCGCGGGATCGATCACCGGCTCGAACGGGACCACCGCTTGACGCCGGTCGCCGAAAGGATCCGTCACCTGCTCACGCGTGCGCGCCATCGCATCCACCGTCCAATTGAAACAGCTTTGCCGCCGTCTCACCCAGAATAGCACTGGTGTCGATCTCGCTGAAACCGGCCTGATGCACGATGTCACAAGGTTTCATATCGCCAATCGGGAACGGGTAGTCGGAGCCCATCATGAGCCGCCCCGCGCCGGTCTTGCCGCACACGAAATTCAGCGCATCCGGATCGAGCAGTACCGTATCGAGATACAGGCGCGCGAACCCTTCCGCCGGGTCGGCGAATTGACCAGGATGGATCGCAGCGTTGTGCTTCAGGCGGCCGAGCATGAAGGGCAAGGCGCCGCCACCATGGGACAGCACCACCTTCATCCCCGGATATTTCAGGAAATGGCCGGAGAACAGTAAGCGCGCCACCGCCGTTGTCGTGTCGAGCCCGCGCCCGACGGCGTTGATCATGGCGAAATCCGCCAGCCGTGGGTCGCCGCACCCGAACATCGGATGAATGTAGAGCACCGCCTCCAGTTCCGATGCCGCTTCCCAGAACGGTTCGAGCATCGGATCGTCAAGATTGCCGGAACTGCCATAGGGCTGCGTGCCGATCATCGCGCCCTTATGGCCGTCCGCGATCAGTTCGCGCAGCACCTCGGCGGCCAGCGCACCATCCTGCAAGGGCACACTGCCGAGCGGCGCCAGAAACGGGTTGGCGTCGGTCGCCTCTTTCAAATGCTCGTTCAGAAACCGGCTCCAGGCCGCCCCCTCCTCCGATGGCAGCTCATAGCCGAACGCATCGAGCCAACCGCCGGTTACCTGGCGATCGATCCCAACCTCCGTCATCCAAGCGTGGCGCCCTTCGGTTTCGCGCAGTTTCGGGTTGACCGGCCGGGTGAGTGGTCCGCCGGCGAACCCAAGCTTGAAGGTATCGCCCTCATGCAGCAGTTCGACATTCGGGAAGCTCGCGCGGCCGCTTGCAAGAGCGTCGAGTATCTTCTGGGGGACGAAATGCGCATGGACGTCGACGATCACGGCAGGGGCTCCTTCGCAAACTTTGTTCGGTGCGCCGGCACGTTATCGATTGACGCATCGGCGGACAACACGCTTGAGTGTCGCCAATCATTTATGGGGAGAAACACATCATGCATGTCGGCATCGCCATGTTCGCCACCGATTATTCCATGCACCCGGCCGAACTGGCAGTTGCGCTGGAGGAACGGGGCTTCGAATCCTACTGGTTTCCGGAGCACAGCCACATACCGCTGTCGCGCGACTCAGAGTTTCCAAAAGGCGGCGACCTGCCGAAGAAGTATTACGACGTGATGGACCCGTTCGTGGTCATGGGGGCGGCGGCGGCCGTCACGACCAAACTCAAGGTCGCCAGCGGCATCTGCCTGGTGCCGCAACGCGACACGATTCAGACCGCCAAATCGGTTGCTTCGATCGACCAAATCTCGAACGGTCGGTTCCTGTTCGGCATCGGCTCCGGCTGGAACGCCGACGAAATGGAAAATCACGGCACCGCCTTCAAGACCCGCAACAAGAAGATGCGCGAGCAGGTTGCCGCGATGCGCGCGATCTGGACCGAAACAAAGCCGGAATTTCACGGCGAGTTCGTCGATTTCGACCCGATGATGACCTGGCCAAAGCCCCTACAGAACCCGCACCCGCCCGTGATCGTGGGCGGCGCCATTCCGTGGGCGGCGCAGCGCGCGCTCGACTATGGCGATGGCTGGCTGCCGCACGCGCACCGGCCGACCTACGATCTTCTCGACCGCCTACCGGAATTCCGCGAAATGGAGAAAGAAGCCGGCCGCAGCGTGCCGATTTCCGTCTTCGGCATCTCGCACGATCCGGACAAATGGGCCGCCTACGAGGACGCCGGGATCGAGCGCATCGTGCTCAGTATGGAGTCCGAGCAAGCCGACACGGTGCTGCCCCAGTTGGACGCATGGGCTCAGCGGTTATAATCGCGCCAACTCACATTCACAGGGATACAAAGACATGGCTACCATCGAGTTCTTCTTCGACTATTCCAGCCCCTGGACCTTCCTCGCCTATGACCGGATCGAATCCTTTTGCGCCGACAATGGTGCGGAACTGGTCTGGAAGCCGTTTTTGGTCGGCGGCGTTTTCAACAAGGTCAATCCCAGCGTCTATCAGCGCCGCGAGAATCCCGTACCGCCGAAGGACAATTACTACAAGAAGGACATGGCGGACTGGAGCGCCTATCAGGGCATCAGCATGATCAAGCCCAGCGTCTTTCCGGTGAACAGCGTCAAAGCGCTGCGCGGCGCCTTTGTCGCCATCGAGCAAGGCACCATCTCGCCCTATTCGCGCGCCATGTTCGAGGCCTATTGGTGCGACGACAAGGACATCTCGCAGGAAGACGTGTTGCGCGAGATCGTCGGCAAGGCCGGTATGGATGCGGACGACTTCTTCGCCCAGATCGGTGACGATACGATCAAGCGCAAGCTGTTCGAAACCACCGATGAGATCATCGAGCGCGGCGGATTCGGCTCGCCGACCTTCTTCGTCGACGGGTCCGATATGTATTTCGGCAACGACCGGCTGGAACTGATCAAGGCGGCGATCGACCGCAGCAAAGCCGCGTAGCGGTGTCAAAGGTCACGGTTAGCTTGGCGGGGGTCTCGTACGACCGCACGCGGGCAATTTTCGACGGCAGCGTGCGGATCGACGGCTGTGAGGTCATCGCCCATCCGATGACGCCGGAGGAGGCGTTCACCCGCGCCCTCAGCCATCAGGAGTTCGATATCACCGAACTGTCGATGTCGAACTTCATGACCCTCACCGCGCGCGGCGAGAACCCCTATGTCGGCGTGCCCGCCTTTGTCTCACGGATGTTCCGTCATTCCGGGATCTATGTCCGCACCGATAAGGGGATCGCGCGGCCGGAAGACCTCAAGGGCAAGATCTTGGGGGTGCCGGAATATCCGATGACGGCGGCCCTGTGGATCCGCGGCATCCTGCAGGACGAGTACGGTGTCGCGGCCAGCGACATGCAGTGGCGCGTCGGCGGCCAGGAAGTCCCGCTCAGCAAGCCGCGAATCTCCATCGAGCTGCCGCCTTCCATCGATCTGCAGCGAATTCCAGGTGACGCGACCCTGAACGCCATGCTCGACAGCGGAGAGCTCGACGCGATGATGTCGGCCCGCGCGCCGTCCTGCCTGGAGACCAACGACAAGGTGGTGCGGCTGTTCCCGAACTATCGGGCCGACGAAGAAGCCTATTTCGCCAAGACCGGCATGTTCCCGATCATGCATCTGGTCGCGATCCGGCGCAGTCTCGTCGAGCAGCATCCCTGGCTGCCGGTGCATGTCTATCGCGCCTATCTGGAAGCGCGCGCGATCTGCTACCAGCGGCTGGGCGAGGTCGGTCACCTGTACACCATGCTGCCCTGGCCGGTGGACGAGTTCGCGCGGGCGCAAGCGCTGATGGGCGACGATTACTGGCGCTACGGTGTCGCAGACAACGCCAAGGAAATTGAAGCGATGACCCGCTACGCCCATGAGCAGGGCATGACCGACCGCAAGCTCGACGCGGCGGAACTGTTCGCGCCGTCGGTTCTCGATATGTAAGGCAGTGATATGAAGGGGTGTTTGCGGATTCGCGGCCGCCTGTCCCATTTTTGGGAATTGTGTTGATTATTGGACGGCCGGCGCCTCTAATACCCGAAACGGCAGCGGCGCGAGGGTGATTTGGACGATTCCGTTTTCGGGACCAGCGTTCCGCGGCGCGAGGATGCGCGGCTGCTGCGCGGCGAAGCGCGCTTCGTCGACGACATCGCGCTGCCCGGCATGCTCGAAGCCGCCTTCGTCCGCAGCGCCCACGCGCATGCGCGCATCACCGGGATCGACAAAAGCGCCGCGCTCGACGTGCCTGGCGTCCACGCAATCCTGACCCTCGACGATCTCAAGCCGCACCTTAAGACCGGTAAAGAAATGAATTGACGACATTACTGGCGTGGGATGCGTCATTATCAAGCACAAAAGTCTGGAAGATAAACAGCGGAGTCATCATCACTGCGGTATTACGGTTGTATGGCGGACTAGATCAATCCAGGTGTGAAGAAATCCCTGCTGAAGGGACTCTGCTGAATCTGATCTCCTTTTGAACCTAAACAAGCTCCTGGGAGTTGAATGGGGATGGGGCGAAAAGTTTAAATGATTCAAACGAAATGTAAGCCCAACATAAGCTTTGACGCTTCAAGCAAAATCAGTGTCACCGCCGCTGATAATTTTTAAATCAGTCTACTCGATTTTAAATTAGTATGGGCAAGAATGAAAAATCCAACCCTTACACCGGGCCAGACATTTTGGGCGGTTAGTATAGAGAGGGTAACGCTAAATTTAAGCCAAGCTATGAAAATATAAAACGACAAGCATGAATAATAAAACTGCACCTTGGAGCTCACTTCCACAATAAAATGACAAAACAAAGGCGTATTAAAGTCCCGCGAGACTTTTTTGTGCCATTTTGGACGGAAAATGACCTAAGACACTCAGCTATTGCTTCTTAACTGCATATAAGCAGCGCACCCAAATAGGCATGACTAAATGGCAGAGATAATAACATATATAAAGACATAAGCTATGGCTATAAGGTAAGCTAGCTTTTCTTTTATATGTACGCATATTAAGGAACGTGTATTAAGAAATGCATTTGTACTACAAACAATAAGTATTGTTACTTTTGTGAATGTCGTGTAATTAAAAAACAGAAAGCAAAGTTTTTTAATTCCACTGTATCTTCAGGATATTCCTTCTTATAATCAGTGGCTTTATTTTCTTTGAAGTCCATTTTCCTTACCATAAGAGATGGTTAATTGACTGTGAAAGGCTATGAACAGATTTCCTACTCGAAACCTAAATATTTTGTGCCAATGTTTGTCATAGCTTGTATGACATAAGCCCTCCTCGCGCCTCTTTCAAGAATGCTATGATATCATATGAACGAACAAAAAAATGATCAATACAAGCCTCATGTTTACGTCCTTTTGGATAACCGTTCCTTTACTGAGTTCTTTCAGCTTTCCGCACGTTGGACGTCACATGTATCGATTGGCCATCCCTGAAGACTATTAGTTTATGCTGTGTAGTTTATTCACTTTAAATGGGGCACTTACTCTTTCTTTCTCTCGCTCGTTTCTTCATCTATCTATTAATCCAAACAATGCAAAAGTGCATTTCAAGTTAACAATTCTTGTGATGATTGTCGCCATATTTTTATCATGGTTTCTTGGGAACAGTTTCCCCTATTGCAGTGGCTCTTAAATGATCCACTGATTCCCACCCCTTCATAGTCATCAACTCATATATTGGACTCTTACCAGGATGATGAAAAACAATACCGATCTTTTATGTAAAAAGAAGCCATAATGCTAGTTGGATAATTGACAACAAACTGACAACAAACTGACAACAAACAAACACAGATACTACCTTATTAAAATAATATATTACATGTTTTTATGTTCGCTTCTTTGATATGCTATACATAGTCTC